>JAHDVF020000950.1:0-141932 GCA_022606425.2 Lepidostoma basale
AAAATGTTCTTTTTAGATGGTGCACATATTGTCTATTTAATTTATGTTCCACGAATCCACCGTGTTTTAATTTAGCACATAATGTAATAACACATAATGTTTTTTTTCGATGTTGCACATGTTGACATGGATGATCCGAGCTTTTTGTTTTTTTAATTTATGTTACACGTAACCACCGTTTTTTTAAATTAGCTGTAATTAGGCACTTAACTAGCAAGAACTTAAAAATAATATTGAAGAATTTGTTCAAATTGTCATTGGAACAAATGAAAAAATTTTTTTTACAGCTGTCAAAATTCTTTATAAAAACGATAAAACTAATATAATTTTAACAGCAAAACAATACAAACGTATTACGTGTCACAATTAACTATTCTAAAGTGCGGCAAGAGTTAAATTGACCAAAACAATTCACTTATACGCGAAATATCTAGAAATTTACAGGAACACCACATGAACCAAACCAAATTTTCAAAAATTTTCGAACTATTGAGTTTTATATGGTATATTATTTTTCCGTACATTATTATTTGTGATCACATTTCTACGGCATTTACGGTAGAGATGAGGTCCCTAAGACGTATATGTGGTAGAACGATATACGACAGAATCTCAAATGCTGATATAAGAAAGGAATGTAGAGCCAAAGAAGGTATTATGAACAAAATTATGGAAGGACCGGTGCGTTGGTTCGGATATATGGAGCGCTTGGATGGAGAAAGAATGATTAGGAAAGTATACGTTAATGATGTGAATGGAGTACGGAGTCAAGACAGACCGAAGAAAACATGGCATGACCAAATTAACCTTTTGTCAGACATGGTGGTCATAAGAAAAAAAAATTGGAAATGGGGAATGTTGAACTACATAAGCTTGCGCTTAACCCAACCAATGACAGGTCATAAGTTCTGTAAACACCTCCATCAACCATATTCTGAATAATATTTGCATCTTCGTTTCTATTGAGATACAATTGATTCTTGAATTGATAGCCCGCAATGGGTAAAATCCAGTTGTTCATCTACAAGTATTTGTATACATTCAAAATGTTGTAAAAAAGCAAATTTTAAAGGTTGGTCATGTTAGAAGTCGGAAGAATCGACGTGCGTGTTTGACTCGCTGTATGAATGTGAAGGAACCTAGAGAGGTGTGCCAGGATAGAGTAGTGTGGCGGTCCATTTCTCTGCCTACCCCTGCGGGGAAACGGCGTGATGGTTTGTTGTTGTTGTTGTTGTTGTTGTTGTTGTTTTTCTTCCTTACTCTACTCGAAGCTTCATTTAAATACGTAATGGTCAGCGCTAGAACAACACGGATAAAGATTAAATCTTCAAAGCATGTAAAAAAAGATCATAATAATATGTTTATTTTTAAAACGACGTTTTCGTTACGAAATCTCCTGATGTGTATTATAATTAAAGGTAACACCTCAATGTTTCCTTATTACAAGGTGTATACAATTTTATTTTCATGTTCTCGGTTCTTTGCTTTATTAGGTTTCTTGCCTCATCAGGTTTCCTTGACGCATTACATGACTTCTGTAAATGCTTAATAATTAAGACAATTATTGTCTTACGCCATGACGCCCAGAATAACTCATTCGCGATCATCATTTCCAGTAAAGAAATTGATATTTTATTATTTCCGTTTAAAGCCTAAGAGTTTATTTACACAAATCAGCAAGTATTGAACATATAATTAAAGTCATTTTTATTTTATTCTACATAAACCTTAGGGTGACGGTACTGTAGGACTCTCCCCTATGCCAATTGTTGAAGCAATTTGGTTCTTCTCTATATTAGACTTTGCTTTATCTCTTCGTCTTCTTCTTTCTCTTTGCCATTTCCCATCATCTGGGGTCAGCCCTCCTCGTACGAAAACGCCAAACTTCTGTTTCGCCAACCAATGTTGGCATCATAGGTGTTACAATAAACTGTTTAGTTTATTGTAACGGTTGACGAAGCAGCTGCCGCGGCACTCTCAGTGAATTAAAATAAATTGTGATATTATAAGTGTTTTCAATTTGAACAGTAATAATAATAATAATAATAATAATAATAATATGTTAACTTTTAAAGCGCCGTTTGTGTGATGTAATCACCTCAAGGGCGCATTAAGAGGTGTTTTAAATCTAAAATCTAAATGTGACCGCTTAAAAAGCGATCGGTTTAAAAGTATAGTAGAACAAAGTATAAATGTTTATATTGGGTATGAAATATGAAAAAGATGGGTTTTCAATTTAGATTTGAAATCTGTCGTATCATTTATGTATTTAAGGTGTGAAGGGAGATTGTTCCAAGCTGATGAACCGGCTACCGCGAACGCTCGATCCCCGAAATGTATACTGGGGCAACGCTTCGGCTCAACTAATCTTCCTATTTCTGAGGAGTTCGCCGAGCGAAGTGTGGATTTCCTTGAATTTAGGCTGTCCGTTATACAGAGTTCAGATATATAACTTGGTGGTATTCCATGTAGCGCTTTGAAGACTGTCCAGCAGAGTTTATACTGGATTTTTTCTGGACTTTTAAGCCAGTGAAGTTCTTTGAAATGTTGTGTTATATGGAACTTTTTTGGAATGCCTTTAATAAGTTTAGCTGCTGCATTGAACGCAGATTGAAGTAAGTTTATTTGTTGTTTTGGAATGTTTGCATAAATTCCATTACAATAATCAAGTCGTGACACAACGAAAGCATTTACAAGAGTTTTGAATGTATCCTGGGGAATACTCCTTTCGACGGATTTTAATCGTCTTAGGTGGAAGAAACTAGCAAAGTATCATACAGAGAAGAACCAAATTGCTTCAACAATAGGCATACTCGTCTTCGACTGCACTCGATTTTCTGCAGCCCTCTTCAACTTATGGAGACGCAGTTCAAGTCCTCGCACACCTGTTTCAGATACTGTTAAACACATTATTAACCCTAACAAACTAACTAACTAACCATCACGCCGTCTCCCCGAAAGGGTAGTCAGAAAGAATGGACTGTCTCATTTTTACTGATGCGGCACTCCATCCTTCTCTTTTCGCCCCGCGGGAGACGCGGTGTGATGGGTTGCGAGCCTCATCGCCACCAATAGGCATCTCCCGCGCACATTTCGATCGTCCAAAACCCACAAAATAAATCTAAAACAAATAACATTATATAAAAAACAATGATATAAAATAAAATAAAAGAATAAAAATAATTTAAAACAAAATGTTCTTTTTAGATGGTGCACATATTGTCTATTTAATTTATGTTCCACGAATCCACCGTTTTTTTTAATTTAGCACATAATGTAATAACACATAATGTTTTTTTCGATGTTGCACATGTTGACATGGACGATCCGGAATTTTGTGTTTATTTAATTTATGTTACACGTATTCACCGTTTTTTAAATTAGCTGTAATTAGGCACTTAACAAGTAAGAACTTAAAAATAATATTGAAGAAATTATTCAAATTGTCATTGGAACAAACGAAGTTTTTTTTTTCACACCTGTCTTTATAAAAACGAAAAAACTAATATAATTTTAACAGCAAAACAGCACAAACGTATTACGTGTCACAATTAACTATTATAAAGTGCGGCAACAGTTATTTACCCTTAATTCGTCAAAAAGAAATTAATGTATATCCTACAAGATAATATCCATTCTATTATAGAAATTTAAAGCGTTAACACTGTGGAATTCTATTGTACAAACTATTGAATTGAAAAACAACATTGAACATTTTCCACTTAAATTTAATAAATGTCTTCAAACAATAACAATATTAAAACACGACAATGTTTCGGATGTGATCTCCATCCGCAGCTGTAGATATATTAAATATTATAATAATATAATAATAATAAAATTGTAAATAAACCACTTAATTCAATTTAATAAATCGTCACCTGAGAGTAAGAAGGTTTCTAACTGACAAAATTAAAAAGCTGAGAAAAATGAAGTCAAAGTTTTGTTGGTATCGGGTGTGTATCTTGGAATAAAAGTTTTTTTTTCCAATTTCCAGAGATTCTTTTACCGAGAAACGTGCAAATTTTTTTTCTGGCAACAGTTGGAATAATAAAGTTCTAAGTTTAAATGAATCCTTCTTCAGTGAATCGTGTGTTTTGAATGATCAGATGGAACTTGATTATTTTCGTAACATCAAAATGATGATATTATTACATGTTTTTTTTAATTGTACGTATAGATAAGGTTAGTAAGAACCCTTTTCACGAAAAAAAAACAAATGTGAAATTTTGTTAGTTGGAACCCTCTTACTCTCAGGGGACGAAATGTATTTACAAATTTACAGGTGTTTATTATATTTAACTAGCTGACCCAGCGAACTTTGTACTGCCTCAGAATCAATAAATGTTGTGTTAACTTATATGTTGAATTAGATTCAGTTATTTATTAAGTTAAAATAAATACTCAAAATGAATTAAGTTCAAGAATGTGCAAAAATCATAATGAAAATAACATTGACATTAATTTAATTCACGTGGCCGAAGCAAAGGGTTTGCGTTATTGAAGCGAATCGAAATTTTCTTGTCAGGTGCGAGAACAAACAAAGCGGATGGTTTGCGGACACGTCATACTGATTACAATGGACCGTGAGAGAAACATTCATTTTCTAGATTCAGGCCACAAATACCCAAGGATTGGCTTTTTGATCTGTTGATCGTCATGGCGAATACACATAGCGCCACAGAGTTGATAGTTTGAGGCAAGCGTTTATTTCATATCATCAAAAAAACCGCTCCATACAAAATGTGTGAGAAAATTAATTTTCTTCATATTTTCGGGACGAAAACAAATCTAACATATCAAGAGATCATAAAAATCGGTCCAGTCGTTCGTGATTTATAAACTAACACGACTTTGTTATATACGAGTAGATAATATCACACCACGAAATAAGTGCTTCATGTTAATATACTCGTATATCAAATGTATTTTTGCAGTGTAGTGTTTTGATTTGTAAATATGTGTTTTTCTTAACTATTATTTTTTTGTCCTCGTAATTTTTGTGATTAGTCATAATATTTAATCTATATTATCTTGACACATTTAAGCTTTCTTAAATATGTTTGTTTGTTTTTTAAATGTCTAACCACTCATATGAAATTATTATATAATTTAACATCAGTATCCCAACGCCAAAGTGAGAACAATTTAATATGTGAATGTCATTTACAAAAAATTCCATGACTGGATTCGAGCCCGAATCCACGCTATCCGGGTGCTTAAAGATAACATACGCAAGATATTGTACATTTGACTTACCAACGACATCCATAACTGATGTGACCATGAACGTGTGAAAGGACGGGGCGTCTGCCGACACCTCACAGCTGTATCGTCCTGCTGCCCCTTCATCCACTGAATCCAAAGTCACCACACTCGCGTTGCTGTGCTTTCTCTGGAATAAATCAAAACATCACAAATTAATAAAATGATTTAAAGTTACGAAGGTGCTTTCACGTGCGGTATTACTATGAGACTAGTTGCAACCCGTGAAATATTCAAGGAAGTAAATATTGTTTACCCTTCGTAGTCAATCACGTAAGGAGTTGGAGAAATCGACGTGAGTGCATGAATCTACGAAGGTTGAGGAGGCGAGAGAAGAATGTAAGAAAATAAGAGTTAGGCGGTCTATTCTTTCTGCTAACCCTTTCGGGGAGATGGCGTTATAGTTAGTTATGATAATTTATATTTTTAGTTTAGTTTCTTCTTTGACACGTAGATAAAAAAAAAAAAAAAAAAAAAGTGAGTATAAATACTTTTTTAATATGAAAAACTTTGTTTATTAGAACAAAATACTTTTACACACAAAACAACCTTGGCCAACTCTTGATGCTTTTTACATAGGCAAAACAGGACGAAAATTCAAAACACGTATCAACGAACACAAACAAGCTTTCACAAAACATACTATTTTTTCTGAGATGCCTAACCATTGTATTGAATTCGACTAACCATTGTAGTTACGATAAAAATGACACAATATTTCTACATACAATTAACAAAAGCAATAAATTAAACAAACTTGAAACATTAGAAATCCTCAAGTCGGTGAAATTGGGTGAAAACATAATATATAATCAGATTCCTCCTTTTACTCCTTTCTCCTTAAATACTTTGTCAACTTTTAGTCTCCTAAGCTCCCATTCCCAAACATATGCAAATAAATCATTTATTAATTTCTATATAAATTATGTATTTTCAAATGTTTTTTTCCTAACTATATTACTATGGAATTCCACAGTGTTAATGCCTTAGCTTTCAATAAATACTTTTTTACCGACAATTTTTTTTTTTTTTTTAATTTTGTTTATTGAAAAAGAATTGGGTCACAACCGAAACATGTCCTTGAAAAGTGGAATAAGGTGTTGTAAAATAAAAAGTGTAGTTATACTCATATTAATTCAAATATGAATTCACAGCACAAATTAAAGGCGAATTTAGAAAAAAAATATGACAATTATTTTAGTTCATAGAAAACTATTGCAAATTCTTTCGCAGAATACAAAAATTACGTTTTATTAATTTAACAAGATTTCTGAAATGGCAGCGATAAAAAAAGTTTTGAAGACAGGGTAAGAAGAATGCTCTCATTCCGACTGCTGGGGCGATCGTAAAACATTTTCCGCTAAAATTACCCTCTTTTGAACCGTAAAATATTTTCGCTGGAACATAAAATGTAACTGCGGTCATTCTTAAAGTCTAGTTGGACTCACTAAACAGCCCTAAATCAATATAGTTTTCTGCTGTGCTTCAGAGCCCTTGAATAAGTAAATGGCTTTACTCACGAATATGAGGTAATCGAAGGCCGGTCTAATAATAAAATTACTGGACTCTTGTAATCTGAAAGCGGAGAAAACTAGTTCTAAAGTAGTTTGGTTCAACGATTATCAAATCACCGATAAAATCAACATATCAGACTTGATTATGAACATATTTTATTTTTGTTTTCTAAGGATTAATTGTATCTCAAAAGAGACGAAGATGTATATTGTATTTTATGGAAACAGAATATAAAGATGGCTGAAGATGTATATTGTATTTTATGTATTTTATGGCGAAGATGTATATTGTATTTTATGGAAACAGAATATAAAGATTTTATGGAAACAGAATATAAAGATACTGCGGACGCCAATGTAGACACGGATGTCAAACACAGGACAAACACCGCCTGACTCAAGTAGAGGTCTCTATCAGGTGTCCTGTGTGATCCGAAAATTCCAATCAGAACTAAGGGCAGAGTCTACAAGACTGCAGTGAGGCCCGCCATGCTATATGGAGCAGAGTGCTGGACCAACAAAAAAGTCCACGAAAGTCGAGTCCACGCTGCCGAGATGAAAATGTTGAGGTGGGCTGGAGGCGTCACAAAGCTGGACCACGTTAGGAACGAATACGTGAGGGGTAGCTTTAAGGTTGCCCCAATAACGGAAAAATTAAGAGAATCTCGACTCCGGTGGTACGGTCATGTGATGCGAAGAGACAGCGAGCACATTGTCCAAAAAGCCCTCAGCATTCCCACAAAACCAAGAAGAAGAGGTCGCCCAATGGCAACATGGTGGGCCAACATGGAAAAGGAGCTCCAACGCGAGAACCTGACAGTGGAAATGAGTGAAAATAGGAAAGTTTGGCGTTTTCGTACGAGGAGGGCCGACCCCAGATAATGGGAAATGGCAAAGAGAAAGAAGAAGAAGAGAATATAAAGATGGCGCTAGTGTAGATTGACCTAAAAAATGTGAAGTGTGTCTCAACATAGTAGCATATATACATCTTTCAAAAAATTGTCAGACGTAGTGGTCGTCAGAAGGGCGGAATGGGGTGTGACGGGTCGTTAGTCCCGTAAACGCCTCGGCCACCATATTCTGTTTCCAAAAAAAAACATTACATCTTCGTCTCTATTGAGATACAATTAATCCTTAAAAATGATTAACCCGCAATGGGTAAAATCCAGTATTTGTCTACAAGTATTTGTATACATCACCCGGAGAACGATAAAAATTGAGATGACCCAAAAAATATTCTTACGAAGATGAAGCTAAAGTAAAATTTCAGAAGTGTAGATTTTAGTGTTATTGCTTTTAATTTATCAAAATTTCTTCTTTCTTAAAAAAAACTCATGACATTTGATAATGTCTTAGAAATGCGAAACATGTAATTCCTATAAATTATAATAGAAGTTCTGTGTAACAGACGTTTTTATTCGTATTTATTATTGGCATTTAGTATTTAGTATCGCCTTTCTAAGGCATTCGCATTTTATCATGCCTAAGAAAGGCGTAACCTGTCATTCCTATAAAATATAATAAATAATTCTAGAAAGCAGACATATAGATATTTACATCATTTTTCTAGAAACAACAATTATAAAATCTTGTTCTTTTAAATATACTGGATTTTACCCATTACGGGTTAATCATTAAGAATTAATTAACAAGACTTATGACCTGTCATTGGTTGGGTTAAGCGATCGCTTACATTAATAAAGATTTTCAGCTTAATGCTCACATCTAGTCTCAATAGATGGCGCTAGTGTAGATTGAACTAAAATATGTTAAATGTTTCTCAACATGGTAGCTTATATACAAATTTCAAAAATAATTGTCAGACGTGGTGTTCGTTAGAAGGTCGGAATGGGGAATGTTGTATTACATAAAAGCGATCATAATTACTGGTCATAAGTCCTGTAAACCCCTCGACCACCATATTCAGTTTCAAAATAATTTACATCTTCGTCTCTATTGAGATACAATTAATTCTTAAATATAAAATCCATTAAAAAAATACGAAATCTGTTTTACGCAGCCTTAATAACCTACTACATCAGTTAGGAGTTAACGTATACGCTTTAAAGAGAAGGTTTTCCGCGAAGGTTCGCATTTTAGGAAAACTTTTTCCCTACCCTTATTTGTGAAATACTTGTTTAAAAGTGTGAGATCTACATAATACATTTTGAGGCCGTCCCACATATTTTGCGAATAAAGCTGCACCAACACAAAACTAGTTTATTTTTTAAGTGACTTTAGCCACTAGCGCCTCCAGGCACTCGTGTATGAACAGTGGAACGACTACGTGTTAGGCTACGTACGTTACGTGCTACGTGCCGACCTAGCAAACCTTTCACGCCCTCGCCTGAGACAACGTAATAACGTGATATATTTACGGTGTCAAACTTTTCATTATTTGAAAACGGCGATAACAAAGTGTCATCTATCTATTGTTGCGAGTTTCAAATTGTTTTTCATACGTTGGTATCTTTGGAACATTCTCGAAATACTGGTCTCCTGGTGACGTTAAAAGTTAAGGGCGTTTGTTATTTGATAAACGATGAATACGTATATGAAAACACAAAGTAATTTTGCTTAAAAGCGAATACATTACAACAAAACGAATATTGCGTTCAAATGAGTTATGTGTAACATTTTTTTCCCTTTGAATAATAAACTTGTTTGTTTTTTCAAAGTGAATTACCGTAAATGTTATGTTTTTCACATCGTTAAAACAAGGTCATTTTCAAATTTTGTTTTATATTTGTAAAAATACATTTCCAACGCAACGAATTGTCTTTATGACGATTTACATGTAAGAATATATATTTTTGATAAGAAAAATAACAAAAATTATGAAGAATCAAATAATTTTATCATAGTTATTATTTAAACAAGATTTTGTTTTTTTAATGTATACAAATAATAGTAGTGAAATACTGGATTTTTATCCATTGTTACCCTTACAAATATTATTAATAGATGGCGCTAGTGTAGATTGACCTAAAAATGTGAAGTTATTTAAAATAGTAGTATTTATACAAGTTCCAAAAATTTGGTGGTCGTAAGAAGGGCGGAATGGGGAATGTTGTTAACATAAAGTGATCGCTTAATCCAACCAATGACAGGTCATAAGTCCTGTAAACGCCTCGACTACCATATTCTGTGTCCAAAGAAAAATTACATCTTCGTCTCTATTGAGATACAATTAATCTTTATATAATATATATAATGGGCATTTTCGCGTTGAAAGTATATGTCATCAATGAATTGCAACACTTCGTGATTTTGAAGGACTTATATAGGTATGAATATTGTGTTGATAAACCCATCTATATTTATGTAAGTGAAGTATAAAACTGAAAAAGCAACAACATAAGCGTGAATGTTGAAAATATGGAACAAGTATATGACTTTGCATATTTAGGTAGTATATGTACAAAGGATGGACGAGTGAAGATGGATATTGAAAGAGGGTTTGGGGCAGGCAACAAAGTGAATGGTGAACTTAAAGTTGTCATCGCAAACAAAAATCACTACCAAACGACAATGGTGTTCCTGTACCGAAACTTATATACTTATATAGGTGTCGAGCCTTAAGCACTATCAAAAACAACTTGTATTTTACTTGCTCTCAGATTTTGAGCCAGTGAAGTTTTTTTCAGGAGCGGTGTGATATGACAATATATTGCTGTCCCGTAATCAATCGGGTAGCAGCATTGAAAGTATTCTTCTTCTTCCTCGGCTTATTCCCGTCCACTCCTGGACAAAGGCCTCCACCATTCGCTTCCATGTCACTCTGTCCTGTGCAGACTGCATCCAGGTTATTCCAACGTGTCTGTTCAGGTCATCCTTCCACCGTAGTTGGGGTCGCCCTGCGCTTCTCTCTGCCAGCAAGTCAGCAGTCTTCTTGTCCACTTTTCATCTGAGCTTCTGGCTACGTGACTCGCCTATTGCCATTTTAGAGTCGCCACCCGGTGGATGATGTCAGTGACCCTTGTTCTTTTTTTCACCGCATCGTTTCTTACTCTGCCTCTTATGCTTATTCCTAACATGGCTCTTTGGGTCACTCGCAGTTTATCGGCACTTGAATGTATTGTATTCTACTTAATTGATTATCTGTCAATCCAGCGTACTTCTTCTTCTTCCCTTTTTGTAGACTCAGGAGTCTGTTATTTCAGGCGGGTCCTCTTGAGATGCTGAACTCCAGCTTTCTCTCCACCGTTTCGGGGGTCTTCCTGGTCGGCGTTGTCCGTTTGGCGTTCCATGGAGAGCTATGTGTGGTATTCTATTTGAGCTCATCCTTTCTACGTGTTCATGCCAGTATCGCCGTCTTTGACGTCCCCATCTGACCACATCCTCGACCTCGCAGATTTCTCGGATTGCTGTATTCCTAACTCGATCACGTAGGGTCTTGCCAGCTATAGCGCGGAGCGTTTTCATCTCGGTTTTCCTGAGCATGCTCTTTGTCTTGACAGTATCTGCCCTCGATTCAATGCCATATGTGAGGATTGGTCGCACACAGGTCTTGTAGATGCGTACCTTGCTGTCGGTCCTCATGTCCCTGTTTCTCCATATGACATCCTTCAGGCAGCCTGCAACTGCTGCAGCCCTATCCACCTGTGACCTTTCTTCTCTGGGGAGGTCATTAGAGCTGGTTACTTCGCTTCCGAGATATCTGAATAGGTCCACCTGTTCGATTTCCTCCTGGCGTACGGAGACTTCGCATCTCAGTTGATTTCTTGCGAATGTCATACACTTCGTTTTTGGGGTGGATATGATCATGTTATATTTTGAACAGGATTCATCAAACTTTGAGAGCATTGCTTGCAAGTCGCTTTGATTTTCGGCCACGATTGTGGCGTCGTCTGCATAGCAAAGCATTCCAATTACCTCTTTACCCAGACCGTACCCTAAATTGAGAGATGCAACCTCTGCAATGATGTTGTCCATGATGCAGTTAAAGAGAAATGGGCTCAAGCTGTCGCCTTGTCTGATGCCAAGGGATGTTTTTATGGCTTTAGTGAATTTCCCATTTGCTCTGATCCTTGTGTTGCCGTCTAGGTTGATCTCTCTTACCACATTAACAAGTGATGGAGGCGCCAACCTCGTGGTCAAAGTATTCAGGAGGTCCTTCAGCTTAATTCTGTCAAACGCTTTTGTGAGGTCGATGTAACACAGGTATGCTGGTTTATTATATTCCAATGCTTTTTCCTTTATCTGTCTGAGAGTAAATATTGCATCAGTGGTGGAGCGGTTCCTTCTGAATCCTTGCTGCTCTTCTCTGTTGGTGATGTGAGTTTCAAGTTTTTTGTCCAGCGTACATTTTGTTTAAATAATCTAAACGTGCCACTACAAAATAATTTACGATTTAACGGAACTTTAACCTATACGCGAATAATAATTCGCAGTGAAAATTTATCTCTTAAGTCAATAAAACGTGAAGTGAATCAGAACCTTGAAAACAACAACCAGTTCTGTTTAACCCAAACCACAGATTTGAACAACTTACAGAGCAATGACGAAATATACATGGGTTTTAGGTACATCACTAAACTTTCCCGTTTCAACTAATAACTAACTTGGTATTCAAATATGCTTCTTATTCCAATTGAGATGAAAGTCACACAACTATTCTGGTTCCATTATTGTCGTACATGAAATCAGGTTAGAATAATGAATATTGAATATGTATAATTCAACGTTAATTCTGTAGAAATGTAAGCATCCCTTGTAAGTGAGTACGTTTGATCGCTAATGATAAGCGCCACCGTTGTGGCGGTATTACGATACAAAGCAATTTGAAACAAACCGAAAACCTTAAAACTAGTTAGTATTGAAATTGCTTGACACTTAATAACGTAGATATGTCGTACATAGGTTTGATGTGAAAGCGATAACATATATTGAGAATTGAATTGAAATTCACGCTATTTCCAAGGAACCATGTGTTACCGAAATATATAAGATTGGTATTATTTTCTTCTTCTTCTTCCTTCTCTTTTAATAGGTCACCTGAGAGTAAGAAGGTTCCAACTCTCAAAAGTAAAAAGCTGAGAAAAATGAACTGAATTCAAAGTTTTGTTGGTTTCGGGTGTGTATCTTGGAATAAAAGGGTTCCATCTGAAGCAAAAAGAGCGATGATAGAACCAGCATGAAATTCTTTTACCGAGAAGCGTATAAATTTTCTCTGGTGACAGTTGGAATAATGATGTTCTGAGTGTAAATGAATCCTTCTTCAGTGAATCGTGTGTTTCGAATGATCAGATGGAACTTGATTCTTTTCGTTACATCAAAATGACGATACTATTACATGTTTTTTTTATTGTACGTATAGTCACGAAAAAAAAGCCAAATTTGAAATTGTCCGTTAGTAAGTTGTAAGGTTAGTAAGAACCCATTTCACGAAAAAAAGCCAAATGTGAAATTTAGTTAGTTGGAACCCTCTTACTCTCAGGTGACGATCTGTGAATCTGTTTTTATGGCATCGAGGTCTCCTGGGACACAGAACTCCAACTGTCTCGTCATCTCTTCGCAGGTCTTCCGGGTTGGCGAGTTCCCATTGGCACGTTATTTGCGGCTACTTGGAGAAGTCTATCATCGCTCATTCGTTCTACGTGGTCGCGCCAGAAGCGTCTTCTTTATCTGCCCCATCTGACAATATCTTCGGTATCGCAGGTCTCACGTATTACAGTGTTTCTGATTCTGTCCCTCAGTGTTTTGCCCAGAATAGCACGGAGTGTCTTCATTTCGGCGGTTCGTAATAGTGCTTTGGTTCTATTTGTGTCAGCCCTCGATTCTATACCATAAGTCATTATGGGTATGACACATGTCTTATATATTTGCACATTGCTTTTCATTCGCATATGCTTGTTATTATGTTGTTTTCTTTAATTAGTTTAAATATTTTCAACAATACTAAGATGAAACTGGTTCAAACCCTTGCTTTCTCTGTATTCCTGAATGGTTGCGAGTCTTGGACTATGCGAACATCGGAGAGGTTCAAAATTGATGCTTTCAAGATGTTGGCGATGAGGTGCTGGCGGCGAATGATGCATATACCCTGGACGGCAAGAAAAATAAACCAGTCAATCATTGACAAGCAGGGTATCAAGGCAAGACTCTCGCGGATGTGCTATCATAGAGTGTTAAAATATTTTGGATACGTAGTCCGAAGAGATCAGGACAACCTTGAAAAGTTCATCCTCGTGGGAAAAGTGGATGGAAGGTGACCACAAGGACGACCACCAAGCCGCTGGTCTGATCAAATCATGAAGCTGACTGGTCTCTCATTAGTTGCAGCCTGGAGACTGATGGATGACAGGAGCGCATGGAGTGCCATTGTCAATGGTTTACATGATGGTCATAACCCTCAATCATGAGAATTACGACTGAGTAGAAGAAGGATAAATATTAATGTTGCTAATCCAAAATTCCTTGGTAGAAGTTCATTATAAATTATGAAAATAAAATAAACGTTATTATTAAAAAAAAAATTATAATGTACATTTTTTATATTTGAATATACATTCCCTGATTAAACTAACTAACTAATCATCACGCCATCTCGTCAAAGGAGTAGGCAGAAAGAATGGACTGCCACACTTTTCTTTCCTGACATATTTCTCACGCTTCCTCAATATTCATTCATCGTGTCATGCACGCGCGTCGATTTCGCTGACTCCTCACGTGACCGACATTCAATATTTGATTTATTTGATCGTGCCACGTTTTCCTCGGTCTTCCTCTATTTCTGGTTCCATTTACATCATTGACATATATTTTTTTTACCATTCCTTCTTCATTCATTATTTACATATGTCCAAACCATCTTAATGATGCTTTTATTATTTTGTTCATGACACCATCATTCGCACCGCATTCACTTCTTATATTTTCATTCGACACTCTTTCATACACAGAGTATCCACACATTCGTCTAAGAGATCTCATTTCTACTGCATTTATTCTAATTTCATCCTTCTTTTGCCAGTTCTATGCTTTACTTCCATACATAAGGGTCGGCACAAGAACTTAATAAGATAACTAACTAACTAACCATCACGCCATCTCCCTGAAAGGGTAGGCAGGAAGAATGGACTGTCACACTTTTACTGATGCGGCACTCCATCCTTCTCTTTTCGCTCCGCGGGAGACGCGGTGTGATGGGTTGCGAACCTCATCGCCACCAATAGGCATCTCCCGCGCACACTTCGATCGTGCAACACCCACCAAATAAATCTAAAACAAATAATATAAAATACAATGATATAAAATAAAAGAACAAAATAAAAATAATTTAACACAGAATGTTCTTTTTAGATGGCGCACATATTGTCTATTTAATTTATGTTCCACGAATCCACCTTTTTTTATTATTTAGCACATAATGTTTTTTTCGATGTTGCACATGTTGACATGGACGATCCGGACTTTAGTGTTTATTTAATTTATGTTTCACTTAATAAGATACAACACATATATAAGATACAACATATATATTGAATCTAGAATTTTCCTCATGCAAAGCTCGAACTTTTTCTATGTAGTCATTTATATCGTCAATCGGCCCTCCCGCGTCGATATTTCTTCTGTCAAGAGGCGATAATAGCACATCACGCAATACGGGCCTCCATACGCCCAGTGGCTTGTTTCTCAGAAAACAATCTTAAGAGGGGTCAGTGAGTAATTGCTGCGCCACTAGGGGTACCGCGTTTGGGGCATTCCGATGCCTTATCATAAATATCCAAAGTATAATACTGTGAACGGGTAGAAGGTCACATTCATTATCATCGATCAATGACTCACCCATTGCAGTAAATTCTTAACTTACTTATTAACCAATAGAACTAATGTTGCAAACAACAGTTTCCACACACAACAGCCTGCAATATCAACGTCAATGATTAAAACTTGGAACAAGCGAATAAATTTGTACAATTTGTTTTAGAATATATAAAAATACTTGTAGACAAATACTGTATTTTTATCCATTGCGGGTTATTAATTTTTTTAAGGATTAATTGTATCTCAATAGAGACGAAGATGTAAATTTTTATTTTAATATTTTTTTATATATACGAGTATATTACAAATTATCTAAAAAGATGGCGGCTAGTGTAGATTGACCTACAAACAGTGAAGCTGTTTTAAAAAAATAGTAGCATATATTTATACAATTTCCAATAATTTGTCAGACGTGGTGTCGTAAGAAGGGCGCAATGGGGAATGTTGTTAACATAAAGTGATCGCTTAACCCAACCATTGACAGGTCATAAGTCCTGTAAACGCCTCTACTACCATATTCTGTTTCCAAAAAAAATAAATCTTCGTCTCTATTGAGATACAATTAATCCTTAGAATAAATTTGTATAATCAAGAAGTATGTTTACAAATGATGTGCGGGAGGAGAGCAATATTATATTCAAATGATGTGTGGAAGGAGAGTTAAGATTGGAGTACAAAATGGTGTTCTTGTACCAACCATTATGTATGGAAGCTAATGATGGAACTGGCAAAAGCGGGATGAAAGTAGAATAAATGCAATAGAAATGAGCTCTCTTTGCCACCATACGCAGCGATCCGAGAGTCTCGAGTTCAAAATTTCGGTTGTTTTATTTTTCAATTTAATTAAAAAATACATAATTGCATTTTTTATCACGTCCTTATTACAAATTGTTGTTATTTAAAAACAAAGTATTGCATTGTTATTGCAATAATTTGTTTTTAAATAACTTTTTCACATACGAAAATCTGTGTATGATAGAGTGTCGTGTGAAAATATAAGAAGTGAATGAGGTGCGAATGAAAATGTAATGGACAAAATAATGAAAGGATTATTAAGATGGTTTGGTTACATACAAAATAATGATTGAGTACCGTACCTTTGGGACCAGAACTCCATTGTGAAGGGCGTTTTTGATTTAATATTTTTACTATTAGACATATATAGAAAGCGTGATGTCACAATCAAATGTATTTAGCGGAAAAATATACATAATATATGTGTAAACCTCTGAAAAGATTAGCAGGACAAAATAACAGTGAGGGAAATCGATCACTTTTGAGTTGAATTAACTATTCTAAATCATATAGAAATTTAAAAAAATAATTCTGCCTATCCTATCCAAAGCCTATCCAAAAAAGCTAAGATGGCAGTGCACAATGGTGTTCTTGTGTCGACCCTTATGTATGGAAGTGAAGCATGGAACTGGCAAAAGAAGGATGAAAGTAGAATAAATGCAGTAGAAATGAGATCTCTAAGACGAATGTGTGGCAAATCTGTATATGATAAAGTGACAAATGCAAGTATAAGAAGTGAATGTGGTGCGAATGAAAGTGTTATGAACAAAATAAGGAAAGTGTCATTAAGATGGTTTGGACACATGGAAAGAATAAGTGAAGACAGAATGGTAAAGATGGTATATGTAAACGGCGTGAACGGAGCTAGAAATAGAGGAAGGCCGAGAAAACGAGGCACGATCAAATCAATCAAATATTGAATGTCGGTCACGTGAGGAGTCGGAGAAATCAACGTGCGTGCAAGACAAGATGTGTATGAATGTAGAGGAAGGGAGAGAAGTATATCAGGAGAGAACAGTGTGGCATTCCATTCTTTCTGCTACCCCTCCGGGGATACGGCGTGATGGTAAGTTAGTTAGTTAATTAAAAATAATTCTACAACAAACTACCCCGCTGTTTTCCCAAACGGGTAGGCAAGGAGAATGGACCACTACTTTACATGATCCCGGTACACGTCTCTAGATTTCGTCTAATTCATTCAGCGAGTCATACACGCACGTCGTTCTTTCGACTTGAATCGCATAAACTAACTAACTAACCATCACGCCGTCTCCCCGAAGGGTTAGGCAGAAAGAATGGACTGCCACACATTTCTTTCATTCATACATCGTGTCATGCACGCGCGTCGATTTCTCTGACTCCTCACGCGGCCGACATTCAATATTTGATTTATTTGATCGTGCCACGTTTTCCTAGGTCTTCCTCTATTTATGGTTCCATTTACATCGTTAACATATAATTTTTTACCATTCTTTCTTCTTTCATTCTTTCCAAATGTCCAAACCGTCTTAATGATCCTTTCATTATTTTGTTCGTATCACCATCATTCGCACCGCATTCACTTCTTATATTTTCATTCGACACTCTATCATACATAAAGTATCCACACATTCGTCTAAGATAAATCATTTCTACTGCCTTAATTCTACTTTCATCCTTCTTTTGCCAGTTCCATGTTTCGCTTCCACACATAAGGGTCGGTAGAAGAACACCATTCTAGCTTTTTTGGATAGGTTTTTGTTTGCGATGACGCACCATTCACTTTGTTGCCTGCCTCAACCCTTTTTTCAATATCCCTCTCCACTCACCCATCTCTTGTTAACATTCTATCTAAATACACGAACTCATCTACTTGCTCCAAATTTTTACCATTACCATTAATAATCATATTAGTACCTTAAATTCGTTTTCGATTTATTACTTTTCAAAAACAAAGTAACTAACTATTAAGCTATCTTCCTTAAGGAGTAGTTTGTAGAATGAACCGCAACACTGTTTATTTCTGACTAACTTTTTCTAGTTTGTCAGAACAGATTCGTCTCGCTGTTACACTTGACATGTATTATATATTTTTTTTATAGCGACACGTTTTCCTCCATCTGTCTCAACAACAACAACAACAAACCATCACGCCGTTTCCCCGCAGGGGTAGGCAGAGAGAATGAACCGCCACACTACTCTATCCTGGAACACCTCTCCAGCTTCCTCCACATTCATACATCGAGTCATATACGCACGTCGATTCTTTTGGATTCTAATATGACCATCTTTTAATATTTGATTAATTTGGTCATGCCATGTTTTCCTCGGTCTACCTCGACTCCTTACTCCATTTACATTGTTAACGTATACTTTTTTAACCATTCTTTCTTCACCCATGCGCTCCATATGTCCGAACTTTTCATAATTTTGTTCATAATACCTTCTTTCGCTCTACATTCCTTCCTTATATCAGCATTTGAGATTCTGTCGTACATCGTTCTACCACACATACGTCTTAGGGACCTCATCTCTACCGCATTTATTCTGCTCTCGTCTTTCTTCTGCCAGTTCCATGCTTCGCTTCCATACATAAGGGTTGGAACCAGAACTCCATTGTGAACGGCCATTTTCGCTTTCATTGATAAATTCTACAATACTGTATTTACCATTCTTTCTTCGTTCAATCTTTCCATGTTTTCAAACTGTGAGTCTAAATGATCCTTTCATTATTTTGATCATTATAATCTCATTTGCTAATCAATCGTTTTGTTGTTTATTGTTTATCATTTTGTTGTTTATTGCTAATACATTGTTATAAATATCACAATTGATTATATTTTGTCGCGACAGCTGTTTCGCTAACCGATGATAGCATCGTCAGGTCTTACAATCAAAATACATCAGAAATACTGAGTTCTTATACAAAATTATTTGGAGGGGAAGAAACTGTGTGTAGTTAGCATCGTTAGGTATTACAATGAACCAAAAAGTAATCAATTGTGATATTCATGATATATTTTTTTATTGAACAGTTAATTATCTCATTTGCACTGCATTCACTTCTTGTATTAGCATTTATGAAATATGTGCGTTTAATAATCTTGTATATTTATTATTTGCATTATAGTTTTGTGAAAACAAAAATGTATGTACTCACTTGAACATGTCAAATGCCTTGAAATGGCCTCTTCGTCGTTTAACCTAATGTAACCTATGTCCTGTTTAATAAGCAAACTATATTCTTTAATTATATTATTTGTCTAACTTTTTTTAAATTCACATAGAGTATAGTGTACGAGTATATACGACAAATTTTAATACCAATATGTCGGACATTTCGTTTAAATTCGTCTCTCATAAGCTTATCCTCCATTTATATACATGAATACGTGTGTATTCTAAGAGTTATATATATTATTGGTCTGGTGTAGAATTCACGTGACAATAAAATGGCGATAGATTGGCTACCTATCACATGTCACGAGAATCAATATAATAGCTAAAAAATAAAAATTGTACACAGTAATTGGGTCCAAACGACCTGTTGTGTACATAAAAAAAAAAATGTTATTAAAGTGGCGTGTTTTACCTTACTGTGGCATTATCAAATGTAGCAAGAAGCAAACGTGTTACTATATGTCCGAGCTAATATCAGAAAAAAATCTTAAGATAATTGATTGGTTGCAGCTTGGAAAAGTTAGATTTTCCATAAAGGTACCGTTTCTTTAGATTAATCAGGAGATATTTTAACAACTCTTCAGCTTTATTAGTAGATGTGTATTTTCGTTCCCACCAACATATCTCGGCCTCTGATGATGGAGGTGGAAAGAGCACTAAAAAAACTTAACATAATAATTTTATGTTCTTATTCGGGTTTAAGTAATTCCTTACAACAAATGAAATAAATCAAAGATTGGACTTGACGTTAAATTTGTTTGATTATTTAGAATGTTTTCTTATTTTTAATTGCTTTGTGCTAATTTATGTTTTGTTAATTTGAAATTGATTCATAATTTTTGGTAACAAAATCATAATCATTCCAGAATAAATCTTTATGACATCTGTCAAAACTGATCATATTTGTAAACAATTTTATAATATTTTTAAAATGTTTCTTTATAATATCACTGAGGAAAGACCAGTTGTCCGAAACATGTCTGATATTTAATTTAATTTTTTTTAATTTTTTTGGACAATGACAGCGAAATCTGCAGAGTGACTGGATACTTTTGAGAGAAGGGTGCTGCGCAGAATTCTGGGGCCTGTGAATGACGGTGAAGGCTGGAGAGTGCGGCATAATGACGAGCTGTACAATATTTACGAAGCTCCCAGTCTCTCCACACAGGTCAGACTGAATAGACTGAGATGGGCCGGTCACGTACAGAGGATGCCGTCATCGCGAACCCCAAAAAGATTGCTGGAGTGGCACCCAGGTGGTAGAAGACCAATTGGACGACCAAGGCTGCGATGGGAGGATGAAGTTGGGAGAGATGGAACAAGATTGTTAAGAGTGTCAGATTGGAGGGTCGAAGCGGAGGACAGGAGGAGTTGGAGGCGAAGAATACTGGAGGCTAAGGCTCGATATGGGCTGTAGGGCCATCGAAGAAGAAGAAGAAGTGTTGTTTATACAAAGTACTAGTAAGTTTTTATAAAAAATGAAAAAGAGAAACAAAAGTTAGTTAGTTAGTATTAATTATTTAATACGCAGTTTTTCATCATTTATCAATAAACAACAAACAACTAATGCCCAATAATACATATTACATATTAGTTTCTTGATAAAAGGTATTTTTATACCCATGATGCAGATTTGTTTCGTGTATAAGACAAACTAAAATGGGGTTTTCGTACGATAGCATCGGATCGTGTGAATGCACCTTATAGCGTGTCCAAAGATAAAGCATTATAATTATACCTGCTGTACTATCTTTACTTTTCCCGGACTATCCATGGCGTGACGATAAAAATGTATTCTCGTTACTTTAAAGTATTCAATAGAAATGTTATTCCCATGGCAGGTAATAGCAGGCGATGGTAGTGTGATCGTTATAGTGTCTTTGGTCTGGTGAAAAATTCACGTGACAATAAAACGACGATAGATTAGCAACCTATCACATGTCACGAGAATCAATATGATAGCTGTACTCTTTCATCGATTTGGCTTGCGCTGTAATGATGTAAAGAGCGATTCAACAAAATTATAATATTAGAACACTCGCATAATATTTTTGCTTACTACAACTTCAAAACGAACCTTTTCTTTTTCTTCTTCTGCTTTATTAAGGACTGTGTCCTGTTATTTCTCGGAGCCTGTTCCTGGGATGCAGATGTCCAACTGTCTCGCCATCTTTTAGGTGGTCTTCCTGCAGGTCGATTTCCTGTTGGTACTTTATTTGCGGCTATATTTATCACTCTTTCAGAACATGCCCTTTCCACATGATCTCTCTAGTAACATCTTCTCAGTCTACTCCATTGTACGACATCTTCTGCATTGCAGATCTTTCAGAAATTCTTATTCTGTCTCGGAGTGTTGTTCCCGCAACGGATTGGAGGGCCTTCATTTCTGTGGTTCTTAGAAGCCTTTTTGTTCTGATGGTGTCAGCTCTCGTTTCTATTCCATATGTCATTATAGAACGTACGCATGTCTTGTAGATTCGATTTTTTTTCTCCTTTAACATATTTTTATTGTTCCAAACAGCATTCGTCAAGCAGACAGCCACAAGTTCACTTACTTCTCCGTAGAGTTCACTGCTGCATGATGCATCAGCACCTAAGTACTTGAAATACATCAGTTGTTCTATTATTTTATTATCTAATGCAAGCTTGCATGGTACTGGTTGCCTTGATGTAACCATGCTCTTTGTTTTGTCTATGGAGATTTTCATGTTGGATCTTTGAGATGATGAGCTAATAATAAGTTATTTTATTCATATCATATGACTAATCCTGAAAATTTTCAAATATTATTATATTTTAATCAACAAAGTTTTACTCCATGAAGAACAATAGTTTTAATTCTATTCGGAAGAATGTTAGAAGTCATTTGAACAAAGAGACCATTTCCCGCAAACCAAATCTCACCAATAAGTGAGAGCGGAAAATTTTGAAGAATTTTGGATTCTCTTGAAAGTTAAATTAAATTTAGCATCAAAGAATTTTCTTCTGGTTTCCTGCGCCTCAAATAATTAAACTTCAGAGGGAATCTCTTACCGAATAATTCCTCCTCAGAAATCGATACTTGATTAATCAATTTGAATATGGCTGCAATGCTTTTGAATGCGAAGATTTCTTAACTTACCTAAAGTACTTTAACATTACGCGACTTTAAAATAATTTCATTCTCTTCATAGCTTTAACACTAATTCATTTTAAGATTTTAATTTTCTTCTATTTTAAATAAAGTGCTATGTTACAAAATTTAATAAAAAAATTACGATATATTTGTCTTTTTCTTTTTAATATACTTTGTATACACCACTAACTTAATTTTTTTTTAAATATCAGACATGTTTCGGACAACCCGGTCCTTCTTCAGTGATATTATTAAAATATTTAAAATTGTTTACAAATTTGTTCAGTTCTGACAGATGTTATAAAGGTTTTAAAACATCTGTCAAAACTGATCATATTTGTATACAATTTTATAATATTTTAAATATCTTTATAATATCTCTGAAGAAGGACTGGGTTGTCCGAAACATGTCTGATATTAAATTTTATATTTTTCAAAGGTTAGTGTTGTATACAAAGTATATAAAAAAGAAAAATACAAATAAAACATCTACAACACAAAGTATGGCGAACACAGTAGAAAAAATATGTTTAATTATAAAATCAGAAGGTAGCTAATCTATCGCCATTTTGTTGTCACGTGAATTCTTCACCTGACCAAAGACAGTGTAACAATCACACTGCCATCAGGGACAGCAGTCCTAGTTGTCGCCACTCTGGCCGTCTGAATATGTATAAATAAATAAATAAAACATCTACGGTTTGAGTATTGAATAAATAAATTGGTTTCAGGTTCGGTTAATCGGTTAAGTCCGAGGAAAACTTGGCATGACCAAATTAATCATAATTTAAAGGTTGGTCATGTCAGAAGCTGGAAGAATCGACGTGCGTGTATGACTCGCTGTATGAATGTGGAGGAAGCTAGAGAGGTATGTCAGGATAGAGTAGTGTGGCGGTCTATTCTCTCTTCCTATCCCTGCGGGAAACGGCGTCATGGTTTGTTGTTGTTGTTGTTGTTGTATAATGGTTTCAATTAGTAGAAAAATATAAGAAGAAATCTTCAGGTCGGGATGTTCTCGTAAGTAACGCCAGCCGACACACACTTTAACCCCTTAGCACGATTGTTTTTTAAATTTGTAAAAAATATATATAATGATGAAAAAAAACACGTAATTTTTTATTTTTCAAAAAAATTGTTTTTTCCTATATAAAATCCAAAAAATATTTCTAGGTCTTCCCCTTTTTATCCCTAGATTTTACACAATATTATCCATAATTTTATATAAAACTGATCATTTTATTACTAACCTAATGAAAATAATAGTAAACCAGTGTAATATAATTATTTATAGCGTTTTACAAACAAACAAAAAATAACACTTTTGAATATCACATTTGTACAGAAAATCATAAACCGACAGTTGGAAACAGTCGAACGCACATCTAGTACAACCAGAGACATCTAGTAAGAAGTTTGACAACTAGTAACGCGGATCATAGATTAAACTTTTGTATTATTGCTAGAAGCAAGACATATTTTATTATTTTGTTGTTTTTTATGGCGAAAGATTATTTTGGATCATATACTCGTATGAGCCAGTATGCCGTAAGGGGTTAAAATTCGTATTTTAGTATTTACTGGATATATTATATAATATCACAAATGATAGCTTTTTAAGAAAGCAACAACTTCAAGTTATTTTTTCACGTAAGCAAATATCCACACTTTTATGTGTTAAGCACTTTCTTTTATGTAGGTATGTAATATAAACCTAGCTCTAAAAACAACATTTTATAATACAAATTGGCAGGGAACACACATACAATATAATTTATACAAAATTTTCTTGCTCACTCCATGAGGCAATTTGGGAGTACCCGACTTTTTGTAAGATTTTCATTTTCATAAATAAAGAAAACCAAATTACGCTAAACCTTAACCACCTGAATACGGAATATTTCAGTGGCGGCTCGTGGCTTGTAGGCATAAGTAAACATTCAAATAAATTCGAATACTTTTGAGCTCATGCGAAAGAGGGAGGATTCCAGGGAAGGACCTTTCCCTCAAACATTTAATGGTTCTTTCACACAATTAAGTTATCCCAAGGGACCTTTTTGTAACTTGAATCTCATCTAATTTTCAAGGTTCCAAACGGAAAATGTAAATGTAACAAAAACAAATGTGAAAGCAAATTATGTAAACCAACAAACACGCAATATCTACAAACACGGCTTTTATAATATGATATTTTCTTATTTGCTAACGAAACACGCAAAGGTTAACATACACGTAACACATGTAAACTTTAAAACTAAGAAAACTTTTATTAAAAACGTTCAAACTAACTAACTATCGCGCCGTCTCTGCGAAAGGGTAGGCAGAAAGAGTGGACGGCCGAACTCTTATTTTCTGAAATACTTCTCTCGATTCCTCAACAATCATATATCGTGTCACGCACACACATCTATTTTTCTCGACTCCTCACGTGGCCTTATTTTTTATTTGATTGATTTGATCATGCCACGTGGTGAATTTAACAATTATTCCCATATTCCATTTTGCAAATGATAACTAGATAATTTTTCCACTTTTGTCATGGTTTCGCCAGACTCGCTGGCATCAACAGACTGGTGGCACTATTGCAAACTGAGTCCTTTATATACATACGGATCAGGGATGGTTAACATGATTCTGTGCAAAAATAATCTTAAAATAATTATGTTCAATTTACTGAATTTAAATATTAATATTAATTATAAGGACTCAGTTTGCAATAGTGTCACCAGCAATATATAAAACTAACAATCAATAACTAACCATCACCCAATTTTTTCAAAAGGGTAGGCAGAGAGGATGGAGCACCATACTGCTCTATCCCGATATACCTTTCTAGCTTCATCTATATTCATACATCGAAACATGCACGCTCGTCGATTTTTCAGATTTTTTTATGTAGAAATTTTGGAAATTCCAACTAAACAATAATTAAGGCTGCCGCTAAATTTCATTTCCTCCTCCACTTTTTCATTCGTCGTTAAGTTTACAAGTAATAACTCAATAGCATTTAACTGCTAAAATTCATACACTGAAGAAGGAAAGTTTTTGCCCCGAAGCATGTCTGTTAAATGTGCAAAAAAGTGTTGTAAAAATACAATGATGAATTTTTATGAATTAAAACACTGTTTTTTCACTTTTAAGTTTATTTTTCTTGACATATTTCAAAGGCTTACACCTTCATCATAGGGAGAACGATATAAACTCAAAAAACAGTGTTTTAATTAAAAAAAATCGTCATTATTTAATTCCACAGTGTTAACGCCTTAAGTTTATCTAAAATTAAAAGTACAATGTTTACAAAAAGTTATTCAAATGTGAATCCACAACAAAAGGTGATGACGAATATAGAAGAAAAAAATAATTGATTAAATAATAATTAAATAAATCGATGTTTTTTAACTACTGATTATTTGTCATAAATTCATAAACTAGTTATTTCAATTCTTTTGCAAAACAAAATCGCATTCCAGGTAGTTTCCATTATTAACATTTTAACTATTTTATTTTAATTTGAATAAACGTTTGAAATATTTTTTTTTCAAAATAATGATTTTTTTGGCGTAAAACGCATTACCATATTCTGTATTGATTTAATTGGGTAAAATTGTTAGGCTTAACGAGCGTTTCACATAACGAGTAAGATTCTGGAACGAATTATACGCGTTACGAGAGGTTCCACTGTATATAAATTGTACACCTAAAAAAATTCCATCGTGAATTCATGTTTGCTATTGTTTTCAGCAATCATTTAACAAAAATATCCGCATGAATTTGTTGCTTCGTTAAAACGCACCTGAATAGATTTATGTCGCCATATTTCTCTCTATTGTGTCCAATGCAGAAATGTTTCAATTGCAAGTTTACTTTTGGGATTTCCAACAAAGCCAGTTTGATTGTTTGATTAGACTTTTTGTTCTACAAAATAGCACCTCGCCATTTCAGTGCAGAATCCAATATTTGTTTATTTCTATGAAGCTCCATTGTTGGAAAAATCCCTCCGGACTTTTATGTGCTACTTTATAAAATAAAGCTCACATGCGGAAAATGGAATAAAAAAGCGACAGCAAAAAAAACTAACTGACAAACTAACCATAACACCGCCTCTCCGAAGGGTAGGCAAAACAATAGACCGCCACATTTTAATACCATTTGTCACATTCTTTATTTCCCCGCTCAACATTTATACATTATGTCATGCATGTAAGTCAATTTTTCCGACTCATTTTCCAAAATTTATTATTTGATTCATTTAATCGTGGTACTTTCTACGTTCGTACGTTACTCAATCTTCCTCCATTTCTTATTCCGTTTACATCGTAAACAATTCTTTCTTTATCATTATTTGTTCGTTCTTTAATTTCATGTATACGAGCCATTTTTGTGAGCCTATTAGTGATATCTTTTGAGAAATAAAACTGATCTGATTAGATTAGTTTAGATCAATTTGTTATTATTTTATTACGTATTTATCGTGTGTCTCAAAGAGTTTATTAATAATGTTATGTATCTTAAGTGAATTGGGTGCGCAGAGTCGTAAAGAGAGCAATGGAGAGAGTCATGTTGGGTATTAGATTGCAGGACAGAGTCAGGAACTAGGACATACGAGCCAGGACAACAGTCTCCGTCTTCATCAAAATTGCCGCAACCCTTAAGCGGCGTTGGAAGGGGACACGTCGCTCGTAACCCAGATGAAAAGAAGACAAGGCGAACTGTGCTGGTGCCCGAAAACGACAAAGCGTGGAGTTGGGCGCCCTTGCCGCGACGATATCTGGAAGAGTGCGGTAAGTGCCTGGATGTCAATCGCTATTATTATACTAAGATATAAGGGAGTGGAAAATACGAAAAGAGACCTACGTCGAGAAGTGGACGGCCACAATAGGTTGAAAGAAGAAGAAAATGTAAAAAAGGAAAGCAGTTATGTGATGCTTCTGATATGTTTCAATAAATACATAATAATAAAAAAAACAGAAAAGTCCGGATCGTCCATGTCAACATGTGCAACATCGAAAAAAATATTATGTGTTATTACTTTATGTGCTAAATTAAAAAACCGGTGGATTCGTGGAACATAAATTAAATAGTCAATATGTGCACCATCTAAAAAGAACATTTTTTGTTAAATTATTTTTATTTTGTTATTTTATTTTATATCATTGTATTTTATATTACTTGTTTTAGATTTATTTTGTGGGTGTTGGACGATCGAAGTGTGCGCGGGAGATCCCACCGCGTCTCCCGCGGGGCGAAAAGAGAAGGATGGAGTGCCGCATCAGTAAAAGTGTGACACTCTATTATTTCTGCCTACCCTTTCGGGGAGACGGCGTGACGGTTAGAAAGTTAGTTTTAAAAAAACAGTAAAAGAACAGTCAAGCACAATTTCGTGAACTTTTGTACGCTCGCTAAACGTTAAATTATTCCGTTCATGTTTTCATTTTGCAATTACCTTTGGGACCTTGATTTTGTTGAAAACATAACGCAAACATACGCCATTCAACTTTATAAACCCGCATTACTCACATAGATGTTATTGAGATTGTGCACGAAACGTATGAAACACTCTATGATAAGAGTAATGGCTCTACCTTGCTGGAATTTTCCTTTTAATTAACGCTTAAGCTCTACCGGGCACAACGCAGCCTTTAAAAAACGTAGTAGAATATTTAATTCACCTTGTATCTTAAGCATACTATTAATTGTTTTAACGAGAAAGAGTTATTATTTTTAATGTACTTTAATGCAGGAAACGTGTAGATTAACGTTGATTGTGAAAATAAAGTAAACTGAAACGTTCACAATGTAAATGGATTAAGGAAGACCGAGAGAAACATGGCATGACCAAATTAATCAAATATTAAACGTCGGCCTTGTTAGAAGTCGGAATAATCGATGTACGTGTATGATTCGCTCTATGAATGTGGAAGATTCTAAATAGGTATGTTAGGATAGAGTAGTGTGACGGTCCTTTCTTTCTGCCTACCCTTTCGGAGAAACGGCGTGATAGTTTGTTGTTGTGTGATAACATATAAAAAATAAGTTTGAACAAAAATTCATTACATTTTTTTTAAAACCTCCCTTTTTTGCTATATACTTTTTTAATCATTAAGATGGTTTAGACACATGGAAAGAATGAATGAAGAAAGAATGTTAAAAAAAAGTATATGTTAATGATGTTAATGAAACCAGAAATAGAGGAAGACCGAGTAAAACGCGGCACGATCAAATAAAACAAATATTGAATGTCGACCATGTGAGGAGTCAGAGAAATCGACGCGCGTGCATGACACGATGTATGAATATCAAGGAAGCGAGAGAAATATGTCAGGAAAGAAAATTGTGACATTCCATTCTTTCTGCCTACCCCTTCGGGGAGACGGCGTGATGGTTAGTTAGTTAGTTATCATTTTAAAGGTTTCTCCTTCCGCTGCACATGTCTGTGATTGATTTATAAATATAATTTTTGTTTCAGATTAATAGAAAATGCAGTACAAGTGCAGCACTGGTGTTACACAAAAGACGCCTGAAAAAATACCCTACATCGCCATTTTGTTTTATAAAAAAAAGTTTTCCTACACTTCATAGTTGTAATAAAATAATGTCATATTTTAAAATGATGCGTACATTTTATCACTTTTAAAATAATCATTAAAAACGACTAATTTTCGGGCTTCTGAAGTGTATACTCCCTTAAAAGTTATTTCAGAACACAACGTTTAACTTCCGATCAATACTGAGCATGACCTTATTCTTCTTCAAAATTATGAAGTATGGTTTTAGATTACACCCTAGATTTTTCGATAAGTAATACCTTTTGAATGTATACAAATACTTGTAGACAAATGCTGGATTTTACCCATTACGGGCTATTTTATTTTATTTTTATAAGGATTAATTGTATCTCAACAGAGACGAAGATGTAAATTGTTTTCTGGGAACAGAATATGGTGGTCGAGGCGCTTACATGCATGTTCTGCTTAATGCTTACACCCAATCTTAATGGATGGCACTAGTGTAGATTGAACTAAAAAATGTGAAGTGTTCCTCAACATTGTAGCATATATACATCTTCCAAAAAAGTTGTCAGACGTGGTTGTAAGAAGGGAGGAATGGGAAATTTTGTTAACAAAAAGCGATCGCTTAACCCAACCAATGACAGGTCATAAGTCCTCTAAGCGCCTCGAACACCATATTCTGTTCCCAGAAAACAATTTACATCTTCGTCTCTATTGAGATACAATTAATCCTTATAAAGAAGAAATAACTAATACCTTTCGATTAACTATATACTAAAGAACTCGATTTTTTGTTTTAATATATTTAAGAATGGACTGCCACATTTTTCTGTCCTGACATACATCGCTCACTTCCTCTACAATCATACATTGTGTCATGCATGCAAGTCGATTTCTTAGACTCTTCGCGTGACCGACATTTAATATATGGTTGATTTGATTGCCCAAATTTTCCTCGGCTTTCCTCTATTTCTTGCTACGTTCGCGTCGTTTACATCTTCTTAACCATTCTGTCTTCACTAATTTTTTCCATGTGTCCAAACCATCTTAACGACCCTTTCATTATTTTGTTCATAACACTTACATTCGCACAGCATTTACTTCTTATATTTGCCTTTGATACTCTCTTATATTTGCATTTGATACTAACTAAACCAAGAGAATTACATTTGTAGTAAAAAAAACTGTTCAAAAATGAAATATTTTGAATTGTAAACAACATTTTTTATTACACCATTCTGCGTGACTATTTACCCAAATTGTAAACATATTTCTTGACATTTTGGAATTTAATTTTCTTTGCGTCTCAACATAAGGCATGTGTAGGTTTCCATACAACGCTAGACGAACGCAATACGCAACTCTGTTACAAACTCAACCAAAACTCATGCCAATCAGTTAAATTAAATGTAAACTGTATACGTTTTAAATACATGAACTAAGACTTTTCGCCGAGTCTGCTCTTTTGTAGTATAAAAACCTAGCTTGAAGCATCGGACAGTAGATGGCATTTCATATTCTTACGCGGCAAAGCAAGCTTACCAAAAACTACGCAAGCAACTACTTTAACCAACAATACTATTAAACAGTCTTCAAAGATCCCGATGAATTCGATGCAAGTCTCTTGTACAGATTCTACTTACTGTGTTTTGTAGTAAGAGACGCTAAAGCCAAGAATTATTCCTCCTCTCTGTTCCCCGGGGCGCTCTTCAGCCCAAACGACTTCTAAATCTTTCTAGCGAAAACTGCGTCACTGTAACTAAAAATATAATTTCTCCTCGCAATCTTTACTTTGTAAATACTTTTTTTACGGTCGTGATTCAGCAGAAAGATTTTTTTTTTAAATCCTTTCAAATTAAATTTGGGACGAATTTTTATAAAACTAATTAAAAAAACACTAAACTTCATTAAACTGGAGTATTTATTCTTCTTCTTCATACTATTCTAGATCATTGATATGTTCTTGAACTGGGGTCATCTTCTTGGGAAGTGAAATACTCTCTTTCTCCACTACTCAGAAAAATGGTAATAAAATATAGTGAGTTTTTTGTAAAGGTTTGGTTTTTAAATAAGCAACATTGTTTTTTCAGAGTGTCAATTTGACAGTTGACAGTTGATTTGTAGTAAGTACGTTTTGCCATTTTACTATAAATAGACTGACTTCAGAACAGCGCTTAAAAATCGTGCAAAATTATTTTGAAAATCATGGTTCGGTTCGCCAAACTTATCGTGCACTACGTCCATTTTACGGTCGACATGATCGTCCATCCAAGCAAGTTATTCGGAAGACCGTGGATCGTTTTCGCACCACGTACACTCTATGGATAATACGCATCCACAAAGACGACAATTGTCGAAAATTGGACTTCACGATTGGGCTTCATTCGAGCTAGCCGTGGCGCTCATATGCCAGAAATCATATTTATAAAATAATGGAATGAAATTATATTAAATGAAACCAATATCGTAGACATTAGCATTATTTTAAAGTGTTTTTTTTTTTCATTTTGAATATGTATTGTATACCTCTAAAAAAACAACCTATATATTAATGGTTACAATTTAAGTTTTTTTCCCGTTAAAGTAAAGTAATGTGAGTGAAGATAATCAATGGTGCATCAGAAACAATGAAGAACTGTACAGCATATCCAAGGCCCCTGGCATCTCATCACACATGAGACTACTGAGATTGAGATGGGTTGGGCATGTACAGAGGATGTCAGACTCGTGGGTTCTAAAACAATAATGAATGGACACCCAGCTGGAAGGAGACGAATGGGAAGACCCAGGCTGAATGGAAGACCCAGGTGGCTAATTGAAAGCGGCAGAGGACAGGCCAAGTTGGAGGCACCTGTTATGGGAGGCCAAAGCTCGATTTGGGCTGTAGCGCGATCGGATCGAGAGAGAAAGTTAAGTTAATAATTTTATCAATAGTAAAATAATCTCAGCGTGCTTCTAATTAATAATTTAAGGTCATGTATTTTCATCATCATCATCATCTTCTTCTTCTTCTTCTGTTTGTAGATCTTGCGATCTGTTTGTGCAGGATATCAACTTTCTTCCTGTGGTTAAGACGACTAGCCTTGCTTGTTATCGTCCTCAGTGTCTTCATCTCGGAAGTGCCCAAAACTTATTTGGTCCTTACTATTAAAAAAACAATAGTTCTAGAAGAAAGATCAAAAGCTTTCTGGCCCATTCGAAATATATGATTATTTGTGTTGTATTGCTTAAATATAAAAATAAGTATTCAAATTTCATGATAAAGTATTTAAGATGAAGTAAATGCAGTTAAGTTATTTCGAGAATTCGTAAATTTCTCCGATTAGTATAACGAGTTCATTTTATAAAACGAATTAAAAGTTGAGGGAAGTTCTCATTTAAGATAATCGTTAGTATTCGTTCTCTTCATTTTACTACGGAGTAATTTAAATCTAAATATTATCCATTATGCTAATCAAGAAAACGGAAGGCGATGATTTCCTTATTCTTCTTCTTCTTTATGAAGATCTTGTAATATTTTAAGACAAGATATCGTATTTTTAACTTGAGATAAAGACGTGCTATCTCTCCATCTCTTTGGTGGTCATCCTGGTGGTCGAATGTCCTCTAGAGTCTCATGCATTGGGAATAAATCCTCTCGATGTAGTCAAATAATTGTCTTCTCTTTACATCATTACAGCGCAAACCAAATCTATGTAAAGGATATAGCTATCATAATGATTCTCGTGACATGTAATAGGTAACTAATCTATCGCCATTTTATTGTCACGTAAATTCTACACCAGACTAAAGACATTGTAACAATCACACTGCCATCTCCGGGAATTGAATCCGGGACCTTCGGGGTGGCAGTCAAAGCACTTACCACTTGATCAATAATATAGAACTTGTATACTTTTTCATATACTTTTCTGTTTATAACAGCTATATATTAAATTATGATGGGATAATCCATTGTTTTGGCGGAAACATTTTGATATTTTAAAATAATAAACTGTTTAAATGGAAATGTTGTAGAATATCACTATTGAATAATCAACTAGAACAAGTAACATGTACAAGTTGATTTTAGCACCTGACGATGCTAACATCGGTTAGCGAAACAGCCGTCGCGACTATTTTGAAAGAAATGTTATCAATTGAGATATTTCATAAGTGCTGCCGTGGCAGCTGTTTTGCCAAATTATGTTGGTATCATCAAGTGTTGCAAAAAACTGTTTGCCGAAACATCTTTCGCGCAATCTCATTAAAAAAAAATTATACGTATAATAATAATGTTTCAAAATTGGAACATCAATATTCGGTGTTTCGCCCCATACCATGGATTATTTTATAACTGATTACATAATGATCAACTGCTATGTGTGGTCTGTTTTATTGTACGGATGTGAAACATGGCTCCATCGCCGAATGCTCAGAGTTCCCTGGACAGACATGGTTACCAATACCGAAGTCCTGAGGCAAGCTAGAGTTGACAGGGAACTGTTATCAACTATATACTCCGTGGGAAAAAGTACCACCTTCTCCAACTGATATTGGAGGGGAAAATCGAGGGACGCCGAGGGCCCTGAAGGAGACAAATGTCCTGACTGCGAAACGTGAGGAAGTGGACCGGCATCCGAAGTGTGGAGGAGCTGTTACGAGCGGCGCAGGACAGGGACAGGTTCGCCGAGGTGATCGCCAACCTTGGGGGGACCCGACAGAGCACTTGAAGAAGAAGACACAATAAATGGAGCTATAATAAATCATAACATTAAGATGAGTGCTGACACCACTAGGAATTTTTTTTTAAAACTGCAGAAATAATGACTCTTTGGTCAGTTACGAGAACTACTCTCCAAACAGATTGAGAAACTCTTAAATAAGAAAGATTTTTGATCACGAGGTTGTTTTGTGCGGCAAGAAAAACTTAGAAGACGTTACTGGAAAGATCTTGTTCAGAGAGTGTGTTATGAAATAATGGTAAACAGTGTATGAAATAAACCACCAATGGGCATCCGACCTCCAAAAAAAAAATTTTTATTATGGTGATAGAGATGAATATCTACATTCCATGAACACGCTCTGACAAATTATAGAACTACATAAGTCCTTAATGAAGCAGAAGAATAAAAATAAGGTAATAAATAAAAAGTCCATTGTTTTGGCCGAAACACTATGATACTTTAACATTATACACTGTTAAATTTAAAAAAACTTTGGTTTATGTATCAAAATCGTATTATTATTTTTCGCCACAGCTGTTTCTTTAACTTATGTAGACATCATCAGGTATTACAATAATTCGAACCTATATGTGTATTTGTTCCTATATCAATTTAAATCATTTCTTTTATATAATTTTGACGTTCTTGATGGAGTTCAGTTAGATACCTTATTATTTTAATTAAAATAACGGTGAGTTACTAATAAAGATGGAAAAAATAATAGTAGTTTTATTTATAATAATAATAAATAATAATAATCATAATTACAATAAAAACGGTAAATAGAAGGAACAATTACACATAATATAGAGTCAAAAACAATGAATCATAATAAATTGAAGACGAAAAACAATATAAGGAAGCAGATTACATCAATAAGAAAGGGGGAAAAAATAAAGGGAAGGTAGTATTAATAATTACATTTTTAGTACTGCCTTCCACTTATGTGTCAGCTAATAAATACTTATTAAGCACATAAGGATTTTTATCGAAAATAGGATAATAATCACCCACACCTTCAAACGTTTCGTGTGTGTATTCCAAATGCGTATTGAAGTAACTAGAGTAAATATTTTACTTCTATCTCATACAAATTATTAACGTCTCAGTCTCGCTACTTCTATATTCGTGTATGATAGAGAGACATTATCACCTGTATTTTCTTTTGCGCCCCTGATTCAAATTATTATTATCTTACTCGACCAATTTTTTAATTATAAGCGTTTGATAATAGATTTTTTTTAAATACAATTTTGTATCTCCTTCTTCTTTCTTAGCCTTCTACTCTCCACTTTTGGATATAGGCCTCTTCCATTTTTATCCACCCGTCGCTATGTTATGACTTCCGTATCCAGATATTCCCCTATATTCGCGCAATATCATCAGTCTATATTAAGGTGGTTCCCCAACAATATTTTTTTTTATCCAAAACCTTCATTGAAGTTGGTATTCTGGGTGCCCATCTGGTCCTGCTCTGTTTGACTATATGTCCAGCTATGATGATATCGGCAACGTTGGTTCTTCAAATCTTAGTTTATCTAAAAGAGTCACGCCGAGCATTTGCCACTTCATAGATCGTTCTATGTATTTTATTTGACACTTTTTGCTGTAATTTTTAAAGTATATGATAGCCGGTGATGACTTATGGGATGGAAACTATGACCTTCACCAAGAGAAATGTAGAGAGATCAAGAGTCACGCAGCGTTCCATGGAAAGAAATATATGCTCGGCATCAGTCTCCGAGATAAAATCATAAATGAGGAGATTAGACGCCGAACAAAAATAAAGGACATCATAGAAGACTAGCGAGACTCAAGTCACAATGGGCGGGTCATGTAGCAAAACAGAGTGATGTAGCAAAACAGAGATAGATGGACCCAGAAAATAATAAGGTGGAGACCATGGGAGAATAGGAGAAACGTCGGCAAGCCGCAAAAAAGGTGAGCCGACGACATTGCTGCCTTGGGGGGGGGAAATATGGCTACGGTTGGCAGGAGATAGAGACGAGTGAGAAGGCCGAGGAAAGAGGCGTATGTCCATTAGTAGACCGATAAAGGCCGACGAAGAAGAAGAAGAAGATGATATTATAAATTTCGAATATTCTATTTTGTCAATTTTTAATCCTCATTTTGAAAATGTGTAATAATTACACAACACAGTAACGCGCGTTTTTTTATTATCACAGTAAGGAATAATTTTAAGGTTGGTTTAAAAAACAGGTCTCTATTAGGAAAGTACATGATTCGTGTTTTTTTTTGTTTACCTTCATACTTAAACACTGACTACAAAGATATGTATTTTTCACACGCTACGTAAAAGAGTAATGTGATTTCTTAACATTTTTTATGATTAATCTCATTCATTTGACTGGTTTTTAGGAATTACACGGAACTTTATGTACATTATAAAGTTGTCAGCGTCAAGATAGGAAGCTTTGTACGTATATTTTTTTTTTTGGATTTATCAAGAAAGTTAGTTCAATTTGGCCGAGTAATAAATGATTTTATGCGTGTTTATACAAAAAAAACATACACTTCAACATTAATCGCCTTATAATCGTATGCATGACAAATGGGTATTAACTGTTATCCATAGCGTAGAAAAAATACTAAAAATTGATTCGTACATGAAATGTGATACCTATATTTTTATTTCATAGCTATGTCAAATATTCAAGCTAATTGCTTCTCAAATTTAAGTTTGAAATATACAACTATCTGTAAAATTATACACTAACCACGAAATAACAGCTCTTCATATTTACTTATATTTAATCCTTACTAGCGTAAAGCTGTGAAAAATATTGTCTGAATATGGAAAAAGTACAAAACTGATCACGGCAATTAAGTCGCTATACACGGAAAGCACTGCTAGTGTCAAAGTAAATGGAGATCTTACGGCCTGGTTTGATATCAATAAAGGTGTCAAACAGGGTTGCGTAATGTCCCCGTGGTTATTTAATCTGTATATGGACAAATGTATAAAGGAGCTGAAAGGGTTGGATGTAGGTGCCAAAATGAGCGGAGTGTCAGTAAGCTGTCTAGTATGCGGATGACGCTGTCCTATTTGCAGACAACGAGCATGAACTACAAGTCCTGGTGAATTGTATGTATGAGGTATGCATGCGAAATGATCTGATGATCAATGTTAATAAGTCCAAGGTAATGATTTTTGAAATGAAAGAAACCATGACAGTTTGCAACATTAGCGTGAATGGTGAAAATTTGGAGCAAGTAGTTGAGTTCGTGTATTTAGGTAATATGTTTACAAGAGATGGGCGAGTGGAGAGGGATATTGAAAGAAGGGTTGGGGCAGGCAACAAAGTGAATGGTGCACTTAAAGTTGTCATCGCAAACAAAAACCTATCCAAAAAGCTAGAATGGCAGTGCACAATGGTGTTCTTCTACCGACCTTTATGTATGGAAGCGAAGCATGGAACTGGCAAAAGAAGGATGAAAGTAGAATAAATGCAGTAGAAATGAGATCTCTTAGACGAATGTGTGGATACTCTGTGTATGATAGAGTGTCGAATGAAAATATAAGAAGTGAATATGAAGAATAAGAAGTGAATAAGAAGTGAATATGAAATGAATATGTTTAAGATTAAAGGTTGTGGAAAAACTGTGTTCTAATTCATTAAAAAAATTCACATTTATAAAAACAAACGTTTTTATTCATATTAATTATGTTTATATATGTGCATATAATTAAGCATATGTTATCAGTCGTCCTGCTTGTCATGTATTATTTATTAGTCACTTCTTTAATTTTATTATCAAAAACAAAACAGAATAGAAATTCTTTTTGAAATGTTACCTCATTGCCGTATATTGTTCTAGTTTGAAGAGTAACTAAGAATAATAAGTTCTTGTTTTAAAAGAACGTAAATAATTAATCAAAGTCGTCAAGGGTAAAAGCTGCCCTCGCGAATTCAAAGGTATTCATTACGATTCATGTGACCGCTCCGTACGCCTCTCGGCTTTGGGCAACCCCTTGTATTTATTAGATAAGAAGCTGAATATTCGTTCAAATAATAATAAGATTTCAATCCGAGCAATCTGCGAGGTCGAAGATGTAGTCAGGTTGGGACGTCAATGACGGCGATACAGGCATCAACATGTAGAAAGAATGAGCTCAAATAGAATACCATACATAGCTCTCCATGGAACGCCAAACGGACAACGCCGACCAGGAAGACCCCCGAAACGGAAGCTGGAGTTTAGCGTCTCAAGAGGACCCACCTGAAATAACAGACTTCTGGGTCTACCAAAAGGGAAGAAGAGGAAGAAGAATAATAATAATATTAACATCTATTTTTTTTTGGAGAAACATGATAGTGTCATAGATAGGTGTGGTATTATTAAAAATAATAACACATTTTTACTAGTTTTAATGCCAAATTTGATTATTTTTTATATCAACCGCCCTACCTTCGGGATATATTCCGAGAAACGTGAAAAAAAAGCAGGATTTTTATTCATAAAATTTAATTATATTGTAAATTCATTTTATTTTTATAAATTACGAAACGTCAAATACTCGGCCGCACACTTCGCCTGCCCCTTGTCAAATTATCATATTTGTGAAGACTTGTACTCGAATGTTGTTGGCACACGCGCGTATCCCTAACAGTTTGTACATTTTAGGTACATTACTTTTTCTCAAGCGCGTACGTGATACGGGATAGCGCAGAATGGTTCACTCACAGTGAACGTATCACGTACGTTCAAATACGTAGGGTGGTTAAAACCAACATGTTTTGCTCTCGCCGGAGCTTCGTCAGGGTTATAAAAGACACTGACACTACAAAACACACCGGTGTGTATCTTTTGTAACCCCGAGAAATCGCTAAATCGGATGGCTTAAATGAAAAAAAAATCAAAAGCTGCATTTATATATTTGATTAGTATCTTGCAATTCACGATTCATAAATATGTAGAACCACTGGAATACGCTACCGCTACAACTGGAATATAGGATGGGAGAGCAAATTGTCAATGTGGTATGTTATGCAGTCGATTCTCTAATCATAGCTGAAAACAATAATGACTTACAAAAAATGCTAGACAGACTACATCGGTCCTTTCAGAAATACAACATGACGATCTCTATCGAAAAAAACAAAAATGTATGGCCTTTTCCGAAACACCCGAAACAGGTAACATGGTTATAGAAAATCAACTCATAGAACAGGTCAGGACCTTCAAGTATCTAAGCATTGATCTGGTGGGAGGAGCTGATCTGCGGGAAGAAATACAAGCCCAAGTAAACAAGGCAGCTGCAATCTCTGTCGCCCTAAAATCCACAATATGGAAAAACAAAGACATGATCATTAGGAGTAAGATGAGAATCTATAAAGCATGCGTAAGACCAAAAATAACATATGGCGTCGAAGCAAGGGCAGACACAGTAAGGACCAAACAAGTTTTGAGGACTTGACCGAAATGAAAACACTGAGGACGATAGCAGGCAAGACACTGAGAGATCGCGTGAGGATCACCAGAATTAGAGAGATATGTGAGGTTGAGGATATTAGAAGATGAAGCAGACAGTAAAACAGGGACTGGTACGGTCATGTTTAAAGAATGGACACCACCAGACTCCCCTATATTGCATTGCATAATCAGCCTCATGGGACCCGACCTCGTGGGAGACCTCCTTAAAGATCTAGCAGAATCTACCTCACAGGAGGAGCAACACTCTAGAGAACAGACCACATAGGTCTACAACAAGGAAGAAAAAGAAATAGCACCATATAATTATTAGCTTAATGAGTAATATCTCGCAATTTACGATTCAATAAATAGTAGCGCACTGCTCTATCCTGTTCTTTCGCATATACGAGTATATACTCGTACAACTGATTTTACCCATTACGAAGACAAATACTGGATTTTACCCATTGCGGATAAATTATTTTTTTATACGGATTAATTGTATCTCAATAGAGACGAAGATGCAATTGTTTTTCTGGGAATAGAATATGGTGGCCGAGTCGCTTACAGGACTTATGACCTGTCATTGGTTGGGTCGAGCGATCGCTTTATGTTTAACAACATTCCCCATTCCACCCTTCTTACGACCACCACGTCTGACAAATTTTTGGAAGATGTACGAGTATATATGCTAGAATGCTGCACTTATCTTTACATTTTTTAGTTTACTCTACACTAGCGTCATCTTTTAAGATTGGGAAGCATTAAGCAGAAAATCTTTTATTAATGCACTGTGAAAGGTTCTGCAAATCATACAGTACTATACAACATTTTCAATGTATACAAATACTTGTAGACGAATACTGGATTTTATTTACCCATTGCGGGTTATCAATTCAAGGATTAATTTTATCTCATGTCAGACATGGTGGTCATAAGAAAGGTGGAATGGCATACATAATTAGTCCTGTAAACACCTCGATCACCATATTCAGTTTCCAGTTTGCATCTTCGTCTCTATTGACATACAGTACTAGATTACGCCTGGAGATGTCTCTCCAATTTTTATGGAACCTTAACTTGGACCAGTTTTTTTATGCAACATTTTGAATGCATACAAATTCTTTTATACAAATACTGGATTTTACCCTCAAATTTTTTTTTGGATTTTACAAATATATTTATACATTAAAATATCTTATTCATCCATTTTTTTTGATCGATTATACGATATTTTAAGAACAATATAAAATTGTCTTGTAAAATAAACCGTTCTACGTGATTGATGCTAACAACGCTATAAAACCAAGCAATTAATTTGAATAAAACATTTAGCCTAAAGCACAAATTCGGTAATAACTGAAAGGTAGGTTACCTTATTTAACATTGCCTGAAGCAAAAATCTTACTTCACGTAATATAGTGTTGATGTTACGATGAATATTTTAAAGTACTTATAGTCTTTTGTTGTTTATAAATATTTTCACACAATTCTGTGAGCTATTTATTTTTGTTTGAGCTATAGAACAATCGAAAAATGTGTATAAATGATTCAGATAGCAACATTTGTATGATAATGTTATTAATAATATGTTATAACTTTTAGAAAATAAACATGAATAATAAGTTCGCACACTATGGCACAAAATAACCATAATGGTAAAAGTCCGTTCATTACAGGGAGATTCTTTGGAAAAGTGTAAGTGACAGTGCGTTTAGAATAAAACTAGACCTCGTTTTTATTTTATTTTTTATGAAAAGGCAAAAAAATATTTTATATTCAAGCATAGCAACAAACATACACCATTTTTATTAATAAAATTGCTATCAGCTGCAATTGTAATAATCCCAAAAATAAATTCCATTAAAATTTAACTAACTAACTAACCATCACGCCGACTCCCAAAAGGGTAGGCAGAAATAATGGACTGCCACACTTTTCTTTCCTGACATATTTCTCTAGATTCCTCAACATTCATACATCGTGTCATGCACGCGCGTCGATTTATCTGATCGTGCCACGTTTTCCTCGGTCTTTCTCTACTTCTGGTTCCATTTACATAGTTAACATATAATTTTTTTTACCATTCTTTCTTCATTCATTCTTTTCATATGTCCAAACCATCTTATTGATCTTTTCATTATTTTGTTGAGAACACCATCATTCGCACCGCATTCACTTCTTATATTTTTATTCGACACTCTATCATACACATATTAACCACCTCTATCATACATTATTTTCCACACGTTGTATATATGTTAATCTGTAACACCACACTTCACATGGTAGTTTCAATCTACACACTAGCGCCATCTATGAAGATTGCAATGACAGGTCATAAGTCGTGTAAACACCTCAACCACCATATTCTGTTTCCAATTTGCATCTTCGTCTCTATTGATATACAATTAATCCTTTAACATTTTCATTCGCACTGGATTAAATTAGTATATTTTCATGTAATAATATATTATATTTATAACATTAATGTAATTGAATGGAAATGAATCTTGTTAGTAGAAAGCATTATTTACAGAATACAATCATTTCAAATCAATTACCTAATCCTTTTTGAACCCCTTCCCAAGACTACGTTTTATACGTGAGTGTGTACGTTTTCTATAAAAGGCTTTCATCAATCTGCGGAACGACTTAACGTGAATAAGTAATCCCATCTTCCATCTAGCTAAATCCTTATTCGCCCGCTGCAAGATCTTTTCGGTCTCTATTTAGGAGGAATGCTTTATTTGTGGTGCACTTTTTCTACTTTAATAATGACACACCATTGAAATATTAACAATTTAATCAACAAAGTGTTTGATATTTTGAAAAACAGCTTTTAATATACAACATAAATTTATTACAATTATTAAATTTAAAAAATATCATCGAGAAACTATTACATTCTTGAAGCTTCATAATATTTTTAAAATCTCACTTATTTGATCATTCTCGGAAGCTTTAAATTATCTTAAAAATCAATTGATTATCTAACAATTTATTTTATTCAATTTTTTGTAAGTGAATAAAATTATCAATCGGTCGATCGAAAAAACGAAATTATCAAAGGATTTTACTGAAATTTCTTGATCAATTTTAATTTTAAATAATAATTATATACTTCTATGCTTTTTTAAGAATTACTTCCACTTTTGTCATTATTTTGATAGCTACTGGTTTCGCCAAGCTCATTAATATCGACAAACTAGTTTCTAGACATGACCGACCTTCTATGGTCATCTTTGGTTTCTTTTTAGTTGGCGTCATCCAGTGTTACAAATATGGTTTTTGATGTTTGTAACATATGGTGATGTCAACATAGGTTGGCAAAATTGCGTATTCATAGTCTAAATAAATAACAATGATATTATAACTAGTGATGCAACGGAAGTGTCATGACGGAAGCAAAAACAGATTTAAAAAGTTTTTTTTTGCGGAAACAGAAACGGAAACAAATGCGGAAGTGGAAGTGTAAATACTATAAATAAATAAGATAAAATTTTCACAAAAACATTTTTTTATGAAATGAATATTCAAAATTAAGTAGTGGTAAATTATATTTTATGAAAAGTAGTTTGGCCACTTTTACACCTAACAATCTGTTTCGGTGTTATATAAGACCAGCTCTACTAAATAATTGTTCACTGGTGACACTGCTGGGAGGAGCTGATAAATATTGGCGCACTAATGGCAAAAGATTAGTATATTTGTATGAATCGTTTTTCTTTTTGTACTCCTGAAGTTGTGACTGTGTCTCCAAAAATAGAATTTCATTCTCGTTATTTACAATCAAGTCTTGCTGGTCTTTATTTCTACCGAACATGGGTTTTTCAAAGTTCCGTTCAAATACCGCTAAAAAAGTTGCGCAAACGGATGTCAAAAAACGTGCAGAACTTTCGTAGTTGCAGAAGCAGAATTAGAGGTCTGTTGCATAATTAATAATAACATATTCCAAAATAATATTATAGTTAATCATATATGCAAATCAAATGCTTTAATGAAATATCTTCATGGAAGTTCATTTTAAATAATAATTAAATAAAACTATGTTTTTTAACTACTTCCACTTTGTTACATCACACCACATGTTATATAACCTATTATATTTAAATGCAGTAATAATAAAAACAAAAATACAATTTTTTCAAACGTTATATATATACATATGTAATCCATAATAAAAATTAAAATCCATTGTATTGAATACGAATCTTCTAAAATATACGAGTATGTAATAACAATATTTAAATTCAGTAAATTTTACAAAAATATTTGAAGATTATTTTTGTATAGAATCATGTTTACCACCCCTGATATGTATGTAAATAAAGGACTCGGTTTGCAATAGTGTCACCAGTCTGTCAATGCCAGCAAGCCTGGCGAAATCGGTCGCTGTGAAAATAAAGACAAAATTGGAAGTAGTTAAAAAACATCGTTTAATTTAATTATTAATCATTTACGCTTTTGGGATTTATTATAAGTTCTATATATTCAAAGTGTCTAACCACAATGTGAGTGCTTTATGTAGAATATTAGTTTGTTGGTCAATTTTGAAATGAAGCACTTACCACAACATTGAATCCTGGAGTAGGGAAGACCTTCATAACAGGGTTTTCCTTGGGCATGTAGCGATAGAACTCCCTATCCCCACGGTACCACTTTACAGAGTAGAGTAGATCGGCCTCGATGTCATACTGGCAGCGAAGGGCCGCCAGCCCTCCCCGCTGTACCGCCGAGGGCAGCAGAATACGCACATCCCTCAAACAGTTGATTGCATCTGAAAACAATAAATAAATACTGAATCTGTTTATTGTTCCTTGAAAAATAATATAAATCTCCATATTAAATAATTTATTTGAATAAAACTTCTTGAAGTCAACTTTGAAGCAGATCTCTCATTAAAAACCCAAATAAATAAGACAGTAAGCGCCAGTTTCTTTCACATAAGGCAGCTCAAAGCAACCAAAAGAAATGTTCCCACTGATGCATTTAAAACACTTGTTAATTCCTTCGTCGTATCTTGACTCGACTATTGCAATTTACTGCACTTCCAGATGCATTGACAATCCGACAGATTTGAAATCTCACCTGAAAACCCACCTTTTTAAAATATCACATAAAATGTAAGCAACGGTTATCTGATTGCTGGTGTCACATGCAGCTCTCATGACTAAAATACTGTCAAAACGTTCATGATAATTATTATTATTATTATTATAAAACCGTCTGTCTTCTAGGAGTTTTATTGTATTATAGATGGAATGACATGTTTCGCCCTTCTTAGGCATTATGAAATGTTTGAATAACTTTTTGGAAACATTGTATTATCACAACACTTTTTTGCGCTTTTCACAAACATGTTTCGGGACACAAACTTCAGTGCATGAATTTTAACCATTTTTTTTTTTTTCCAATTTCATTTTAAATTCATCAGAATTTTAACCAATTTCATTTTAAATTCATCATTTATCAGATAAAAATCTGTGTTTATTGATAAAGCAAGAAATTACAAGGTTGATAATTGTTTTTCCCTAAATAAAAGTCAAATAATATTGAAATATTAAAAATTACGCGCGCTTTTTATGTATACATGTTTTATTCCCACGAGAGTCGCCACAGGACTTGACTTGCGTGTCACTAGTCACTTGTTATCCATTACCGTTCGGCATTTGTTAACTTAGCGTATAATGAATTCACAAAGAATTTAATCATAGTTATTTAAAAAAAAAGCATATTGTCATATTAAATACAATAAGTATAAAAACACTTATTGATTGTATTTAAATGCTTTTTGATAATGCATTAGTAAGGCGAAATATTTCATTCTCATAAAACAGAACTGTATACGAGTATCATAGATACACAATGAACAATCAGCAACTAGCACATACATCTACGATAAGAAATCTCGGAATCATCTATTAAGGTAGGCTGACTTTTCGTGCACATATCGAGAGGATTTGTGGCATTGCACTTAGGATGTTGGGGTTCATCGTCCGGACCGGAAAAGTTTTCAAGGATCCCAATGTGTTCAGAGTCCTATACAACGCATTGGTTCGGAGCCGACTCGAAAGTGGTTCTGTGATATGGAGTCCTCACGAAACGAGATATTCCGTTATGCTGGAGAGGGATCAGAAAAAAAAATTAGTTATCCGTAGCTCTATCCCTCGGCATTTCTTTTGGAAATGCTCGTAACCAATTTTCTACAGCTTCGAAGAGATGGACATCTAATAACCCATTTCTTTAGATTAATTAGGGGATACTTCGAGAACTCGGCCGTACTGGAGGATGTTGGTCTTTTTGTCCCTGATAGATATCTCCGACAGCGACAACACAAATTGTTTTACTTACCGGCCACCAGGACCAATCTGCCTCTGGTGACACACGTGGGAAGAGCAATTAGTCTGCTGAACGCGGTCTCCTCAGAGATCGACGTCTTTCATGTTAGTGAAAGTACGTTCAGGGGTCAAATACTCTAGACTTTGGAAAGTATCTTGTCTTCCTAATATCGAACTATCTCTAATGCGATCCTGGTATTATGTAGTACGTGTATAATATCTTACCTGTACTCAATAGATGCTTTAAACATTTATGCTGTTTGTAATGTATTTGAGTAAATAAACTGATTTGATTTGATAATAAAACTCCGAGAAAACCGATTTTATTTGTATTAAATCGCTTTTCAAAAGACATTTGATTTTTTTTCTCGACGCGCGTTAAAGGTTTTATACTTCCATAATCAGTAGAAAAACATAAACTTTTATACAGCTATCCCGATGACAAAATAAAATATGCTGAGAAAACTAAACTCTTAATACTTGTTATCGTCCATTTGATATGTTTCTAATGTTAACATGGTAAATGTACCACAATTCAAACCTTACAAATAAGTTCAAATACTAATTTTAATTGTATCTCAATAGAGACGAAGACGTAAACTGGAATTTGAACATGGATGATCAAGGTGTTTACAGGACTTATGACCTGTCATTGGTTGGGTTAAGCGCAAGCTTTATGTAATTACAACATTCCCCATTCCACATTTGTTATTGTGATCATGCATGACAAATTTTTGGAAGATGTATATATACTTCAAAATCCATATTTATCTTCACGTGTCAGTTTCAGTCAGCCATCTATGTAGATTTGGTTGCACTAGTGAATTTTTTCAAGAATTAACCTATACAACCGACCCACTAACGCCATCTATGGAGAATGATTTTCGGCGTTTAGCAAACTACCTTATTAACACAATGCGAAGGCTATCGTCTAACATATTGTTAGAAGCCGCTAGGAGTATTATTCCATTCTATATGCCAAAGAATTTGACCAGAATATTTGAAGAACAAATATTTGTGAATGTATACTTATACCTGTATACAAATCCTGGATTTACACCAAAGGGTGGTGAATTCAAATTTTAATCGTATCTCAATAGAGACGAAGACGTAAACTGGAAACTGAGTTCAACTGGAACTAAGTTCAAATACCTTTATGAGTACAAATTTTTATTAAACATAATAACATATTAAGTAATTTGTACAACCATTTAAACAACTTCAAATTAATCTGTACATAATCTTATAAAGCATTATCAGAACAATAATCTCAATACACGCATTGTTTTTTTTTTATTTCCTACAATACAATGAATATAAATTTTTATATCCTCAAAAATTCATGTTATTTCGACCCTTTCTCATATAAAAATGTTTACAGAAATGCTTTGTTTGGATATTTCGAATTTCGAATACTTTTTTCTCTCAGATACACAAAAGTTACAACGTTTTTATAACACGTTGCTTTATTTACTGGAAAATAAAATAATGAAAACGGGTTATAATATAAAAAATTCCATTCAAATTTTCGAATTTTTTAAATTCCAGAGTTTTAATAAAATTTGATATATTCAGTTATTCTATTATTATTAATGATACGTCCCAGAACTGAAACGCTTTTGGATGAAAGATTATTAATTTTATTATAATTAATTCACTAACTTACTACCACGCCGTCTCTCCGAAGGAGTAGGCAAAAAAATGGACTACCACACTTTTCTTCCCTGACATGCTTCTCCCGATTCCTCAACATTCATACATTGTGCCATGCTGGCACATCGATTTTTCCACGAAATTATTATTATTTCTCTAATATCAAAGCAGTTATACCAATTCTGATAAAATGCGTTTTGTGTGAAAGAAAGAAATCGATTGGTATTTTTTAGAAGCAAAATATAAATATTATTAAAACAAAAGCGATTTCATTTAATATCATAATTATATTAAAGATTTTTGGTGTGAAATTTCATTTGATTTAAGTAACGTACAGAGGAAAACCAAAATCATCCTGTATAAAACAATCATTCGAACAGTAGTGACCTATGGGTGTGAAAAATCTGCAGAGCCACCGGATACTTTTGAGAGAAGGGTGCTGCGCAGAATTCTGGGACCTGTGAATGACGGTGAAGGCTGGAGAGTACGGCATAAAGACGAGCTGTACCATAGTTACAAAGCTCCCAGTCTCTTCACACAGGTCAGACTGAATAGACTGAGATGGGCCGGTCACGTGCAGAGGATGCCGACATCGCGAACCCTAAAAAGATTGCTGGACGAAATAAGAAAGAAATAAATTGCAGATGATTGCATCATAAGCAAAATTAAAAAAGGATCACTCAGATGGTTTAGACATATGGAACGAATAAACAAGAGAAGTTAAAATGTTGTATGCAAACAGTGTGAGTGGAAAGAGAAGTCGTGGAAGACCAAGAAAAGCATGGCATGAACAAATTAATCAAATACTGAAGGGCGGCCACATTCGATGTCGGAAAAATCGACGAACGTCCATGAATGTGGAAGAATCAAGAGAAATATCTCAGGACAGAACGGTATGGCGGTCCATCCTCTATGTCTACCCCTCCGGGGAAACGGGGTGATGGTTAGTTAGTTAGTTTTTACTAAATAATTAATATTCAACGACCTTCGTTGCAGAATGACAAGAGCTATCACTACCTCGCCGAAGATTCCAGGTTCGATTTACGGTGTAGTATTCCTGGGTCATAAAATGGTGAGAATCAATAGGTAAATAATCACCGGGAAACTACCACATTGAAAGCCCAAGTGGCATCACAAGTACTAGCAAAAATGTTACACTTTGCTGAAAACCAATCCCTTAGATTAAAACTTGCCAAGATAATTAAAAAAACATATTTTTATAATCTGTTAAATAAAAAATAAAAAATTATGTATCACAATTGTATTTTCATTTTACGCGACAGCTGTTTCGTCAACCTATGTTGACGTCATCAGGTGTTACAATAATATATCAAATGTCAAATATTCGTGATTTTTCGAACCTTTATGTGTATTTGTTCCTATGTCAATTTGAATAATTTCTTTGATATAATTTTGAAGTTCTTGCAGGAGTTAAGTTAGGTACCTACTTATTTAAATTAAAATAACGGTTAGTTACTTTTTACATGAGAAAATATTAAAGGTGGAAATATTATGATTATTATTATTATATTTTCACCTTTATATTTTCTCGTATAAATATTAATTAACCGTTCTTTTAATTAAAATAATTAGATACCTAACTCAACTCCAGCAAGAACTTCAAAATTATATCAAAGAAAAATTCAAAATGACCTAGGAACAAATACATACAAAGGTTCGAAAAATCATGAAAATTTGACATTTGATATATTATTATAGCACCTGATGATGTCAACATAGGTTGACAAAACAGCTGTCGCGTAAAATAAAAATACAATTGTGATACATAAACCAAAGTTTTTTTAATTTAACAGTTTATAATGTTAAATTATGATATTGTTTCGGCCAAAACAATGGACTATTTAACAATATTTTTTACTGGTTCATTAAAAACTCAAAACAATATACTTCTTATTCATGGAATTTTATTTGAATTATTACTGATAAATAAGTTTTTGAAACTATCAAGGTCGTCTGGATGTATACGTATTGTAGTACTCGTATGAAGTGAACTATTTTAATAAACGTTTTATTACCCCCTAGTGACCTGTTTATTACTCATGCTTAAAATTAATGTCAAGTGCGATTACTTAGAGCGATTATCCACAATTATTCACCATTTAGTTGATACAGAAGTGCTAACACATAACTTGTTTTACACGAAAGGTCACTATAAAACTGTTTTAGTTTTCCTATACAAATAAGACAAATTAATCAATGCTATAGCAGATAGAGAGAGGACGAATGGCGAGCTTCCAGCGCCATAAAGCTGGATACACTCAGCTAAGGGAAGGTAACCCCGACAGAAAATCCTCCAGAGAAGTCAAGGGGATACCACTCTGGATTTTTTTCCCCAGGTCATCACTATTAGGGTGATAGTCAACGTTAGGGAGACCTGACAAGACACAGAAAGAAGAAGAAGTGGAATTCAAAATAAAATCAAAACGTTTAATAATCTTGGATGTAAAAATTATATTTATAAGTGTGAGCAAATGTATTTCAAAATGCAAAAAAAAAACATAAAAACTTTTTAAAAAGTTTAAAATACAACGCTTTGCTAAGACTAACTAATTAACCATCATACCGTCTCTCTAAAATAGTGGTTCCTAAACTGTTTTGTCCCGTAGACCCCGTGCCAATTTCTTCTATTTTGTGTAGACCCCTTGCTTATATAAAAAAAGGTAGCCAGCGATTTCGGTCGTCCAATTTTCCCAAATAAGCTTAAAAAAAGGTCGCCAACGATTTCAATATTCGGCTTCAATTTAGTTGAACTATCTCGTGGACCCGCATTTACATTTCAAGGACCCACAATTTTTTCACAATTATCGTAAAACCCTTGCAAGTTGTCGTAGACCCCTGGGGGTCTATATGGACCACTTTGGGAATCAATGCTCTAAAGGATTCGGCAGAAATAATGGATCACTATACTGTTCTTTCCTGACATACGTCTCTCGTTTCTTCAAAATTCATACAACGTGTCATGCACGCACGCCATTTCTCCGAGTCCTTACGTGACCAACATTTAATATTTGATTTATTTGATCGTTCCACGTTTTCTTCTGTTTTCGTCTAATTATAGTTCCGTTTACGTAGTTTGCAAATACTTTCTTAACCATTCTTTATTCATTAATTCATTCCATGTATCCAAACCATCTTAGTAATACTTTCATTCTTTTGATCATGACATTTTTATTCGCACTGCATTCGCTTCTTATATCTATATTCAACTGCCCATATTCTATTTGCTTCCTTCTTTTGCCAGTTCCATGGTTCACATCCATACATAAAGGTAGGTACAATAACCCCATTGTGCACTGCTATCTTAGCTTTTGTGTATAGATTATAGACAACTTTAAGTGCATCAATCATCTTGCTGCCTGCCCCAACATTCAATATCCCTCTCCACTTTTCCATCGTTTGTAAACATTAACACAATATTTAAAAAAAAAAAAAAAAAAAAATCGTTTAACTTCAACCCCCACCATTAACATTTTATATGTAAGCTTAAAAAAAAAAATATAGATACCAAAAGATGGCAGCCAGTTGCCGAATCCGGTCGAAAACACGAACATACATTTTACAAAAAAAGTCAAACTTTTTTTTTCATTATTTACAATGAACTTCTACGTGTATTTCTAATTACAAAGTTAAACAGATAATCAGATCTACAATATTAAAATTTGAAGAAGAAGAAATAATAATAATAATAATCGACGAGCGTGCATGACACGATGTATGAATGTTGAGGAATCGAGAGAAATATGTCAGGAAAGAAAAGTGTGGCAGTCCATCATTTCTGCCTGCCCCTTCGGGGAGACGGCGTGATGGGTTAGTTAGTTAGTTAAGAAGAAGAAATGTTTTAATGAAGAAGAAATGTGCCGATGAGGTTCGCAATCCATCACACCGCGTCTCCCGCGGGGCGAAAAGAGAAGAATGGAGTGCCGCATCGGTTAAAGTGTGAGAGTCCATTCTTTCTGCCTACCCTTTCGGGGAGACGGTGTGATGGTTAGTTAGTTAGAACTGTTTTAATTATGGTATCTATTTATTAAAGCTAACTAGACCACGCGATTCGAGGACTTTAACGAGTATACTTGTAAGTTTCTGGTTTAGTTTCACATCGAATCAATAATGCAAATTCAAGCATTAGCAGTGGGGAAACGATCGGTTTATTTACATATTTATCTGGTTTCTTCGCGTGGAACAATTTGAAGTAAGCATCGAGTGGAACAGTTGTCACCGCAGGCAGATCCCAAGTTATAATGGGTCCATTTTGGGCAAACTTAGCCAATAAAGTCCAAATTCGGGTGCGCTGTAACCAAACCCGTAATCACTGAGGCGCTTAATCCACGGCGTGCCTTGATTTAAATAGCTTTTTAATCCTGCGTGTATTTAACATTCGGGTGATATTGAAACACCTTAATTGGGATATTTAAAAATGGAACGGTGGTTGACTTTCAAACTATTCAGGCGTGATTTACCATTCCAATACTACTTACTAACTTTGATCATTTAAGGGGGATAGCTACTGCTTCAGAGAAGAATCGGTCTTGGGTGGGTGGCATATGGCAATCAGAAGAAGTTCTTTAATAGTAAAACTAACTAACTAACTAACCATCACGCCGTTTCCCCAAAAGGGTAGGTAGAAAGAATGGACTGTCACACTTTAACTGATGCGGCAATCCATCCTTCTCTTTTCGCCCTGCGGGAGACGCGGTGTGATGGGTTGCGAACCTCATCGCCACCAATAGGTATCTCCCGCGCGCACTTCAATCATCCAACATCCACAAAAAGTAAGATAAGACACCTTTAATAGTAAGATTCCCCACAATGTCTGAAACGCAAAATATATGATCAATGCGTACTTCCAGTAACTGACATATGGAGCAAAAACGCTAAACCTCACCAAGTCGACCATAAGGAGACTCCGTGTAGCACAGAGGAAACACAAAAGAGCCATGCTACACGCAAGACTCTCAGATCGAATAAGAAATAATGGAATACGTAGAAGGTCGGGAGTAACAGATGTCGTCGCAAGGGTAGCGAATATAATACTGCTTGAAATAAAAATATCAATTAAATTGAAAACCTTCGTGACCGTATGGTAAGTGCATTTTATACCACCCCAAAGGTTCCGGCTTCGATTCCCGGCGAGGGCAGTGTGATTGTCATACTGTATATGGCCTGGTGCAGAATACACGTGACAATAAAATGGCGATAGAATAGCTACCTATCACATATCACGAGAATCACTATGATAGCTATAATATCCTTTACATCGATTTGGCTCATGCTGTCATGACGTAAAGAGCAATTCAACAAAATAATAAAAGTAATAAAAAAAGGAAAAAAAATAGAACTGTTTTCATTCGGTCGCCATTTTGTGAAAAATAAATAATAAAAAAGGCTAAGTACAACGATAACATACAGATAAAATACATGCAGATAAAAATAAACATAGATTTTTATTTCAGATAATCCCCTTTTGAGAAATCTATACGACCGTGAAGAGATAATTTTTTTAAGTCTCTACAGCAATGCTATAAAAAATATGAAAACTACAATGAATGTACTTATTATTAAATTATTCCGGTCAAAAAAAATTACGAAAATCACTTAATTTTTTCGGCTGTAACAGTGACTACCCCCCTTAAGTAAAGGAGGATTTACCAGAAAATTAATAATTTGTGACATTAACCGTCGCGTTGCCATGTGGTCAATTGAGTTTCCACTGCCAATTTAAAGTTGATTTTCTTAAAACCTATGGACCCTAATATTATAAAAAAATTTGTAATCCTCCATTGAAGTGTTCTCAATATTTCGTAATAAAAAAAAAAGCAAAAATTACTTCCTTCATCCCAAAAAAAAATATTTTCTAAGACTGCCCTCACCTTCATTCGTGTTAAGGTAGAATTTGTTTTGCTAATATTTACAACTTTATCAAAAGTGACAAATACTTACTCGCTGTTTTGAACGTATTATAAATTATATCTTTGGCTTTTTCAATAGGTACGTAATAATACCGACTGTGGATGGAAACGCAGAACGCAACTTAATAATATCAGAACTGTGAAAATATTAACACTTTACCAAAAGGGACAAATATTAATACGTACTCGTTGTCTTGAACGTACTATACATTTTGCCTAGGTGCCTTTATCATACGTAAAATCTCGTAATGTCTCGCCCCGCCGGCTGCGGCGCGCAGACAAGTTTATACCTGGTGTCCAGTTGCTCGTATGCTGTGACGCATTCCATATCAGAAATCGCATGGTTCCAGAAAAAAATTAATAATGATATGTTTTTCAAATAATCCATGTATGTTATAGATATCGATCTATTCCTAATGAAATTCCCTACAAGATGACATAAATTAAATTTTGATTCATTTAGTCATATGCTTGATATTTAGATAAAGTTAGCGGTAAACTGAACTTACCACATGGGAGCGAGCGTTTTGTTTTGAACACGGTACGTTAAGGGTTAAAACAGTGTTTAAAGTTATCCTTAAGGGTTTGCGCCAAAACACAAAATACTAACGTTCCCCATAGTTATAGCAGAGCAAGGGGACATATATTATTTTATGCCTCAAATTGCCACACAGAGGCCCTTCGAAGTTCTCCTGTATTGGAAGCGATCCGTCTCTTAAATGAGGTTGCAAAAGAGATAGACCTATTTGGATGCAATAAAGGCAGCAAGCAAATAACTAGCTTTTCCTATTCATAAGGTTCTATTTATATTTCTTTTGATATTTTTTTTTCGCCATTTACATCAATTTGGCTTGCGCTGTAATGATGTAAGGAGTTATAATAAAATATTGTATAATAATCTATAAAAGTTGAGATAATTGAGAGGTAGACAGAGAGGATGGACTGCCATACTGCTCTGTCCTGATATACCTCTTGATATTCGTATATCAAGAGGTACACCTCGTGGTAAGTACATATTTCTATTTGCAGTCATAAATTTAATTGCGATAAATACTTGATTGAGATTGATAGAGAAAGAATCAAATATGCATTTTAAGCTTATTCCACCTATATACGAAAAAGCATGCACGCAAGTTTGTTCTTTTCATTTTCGATATGACCATCCATCAACACTTTATTTATTGTTAAATATTTTTTCAATTCTCATTGTGACGTCCCATTCATTTGATTACCGTTTGCTTAATTCATTATTCTATAATCGTACATGTTCACTGATGACGCAGTTATTTTAGCTGAATGGTGTGAACAACGAAATGGTTGACCAATTTAAAACCCGTATAATAACTTATGTTATGAAATTTATTGCAGAATTGAAGTTGCACGAAATGCAATTAATAATATGAGAACCTTATTTTGCAACGATAATCTTCATCTGAAACTCCGACAAATAATGGTTAAAAGCTAAATATGGTCTGATATATATGTATGAACTTTATTTTGCAACGATAATCCTAATCTGAAACTCCGACAAATAATAGTTAAAAATTATATGTGGTCTGATATATATATGAACATTATTTGGAACGATTATCCTAATCTGAAACTCCGACAAATAATGGTTAAAAGCTATATGTGGTCTGATATATAATATATATGAACATTATTTTGCAATGATAATCCTAATCTGAAACTCCGACAAATAATGGTTAAAAGTTAAATATGGTCTGATATATATGTATGAACTTTATTTTGCAACGATAATCCTAATCTGAAACTCCGACAAATAATGGTTAAAAGTAATATATGTTATGTTCTACTATATGGCTGTGAAACTTGGACTCTCAAAGTGAATGAAACGAACTAGTTGGAAGCGTTTGAGATGTGGATATACCGCAGAATGTACCGTATTTCGTAGACCGACAGAGTCAGTAATGCAGACATACTCCAGAGAGCGTAAAGGTTAGAGAATGTACCATAAAGGTTAGAGAGGTCTCATATTTGGGTCATGTGCTAAGGAGAGGAAGATACCATATCCTTCGGTTGATAATCATGGACCGAATAGAGAGACCTCAGGGAAGATAAAGGTAGTTCTTCTGGCTACAAAATATAAAAGAGTGGAGAGAAATGACAAGAGTTGGGAACCTGCTCCAAGTGGCGCAGAACAGATATGCTTTTGCTGCAGTTATCGTAAACGCTTAGAATACCTGACATGGAACCAGAAAAAGAGAAAATACGTTCATTTTAAATTCGAATTTGACACCATTGTTCATTATAATACACTATTTAAATCATCAAAGAAAATTCACCACTAGGAAAACGTAGCATGATCAATTTAATCAAATAAATCGACGTGCGTGCATGACACGATGTATGATTGTTGAGGAATAGAAGAGAAGTGTGTCAGGAAAAAAACAGTGTGGCGGTCTATTATTTCTGCCTATTTTTTCGGAGAGACGGCCCGTTAGTTAGTTAATTAATTCAGTTTCAGATATTCATGTGCATGTTATTAATGCGCATTATTTATATTATTAATAATTCAAACTAATTAACTAACTAAACATCACGCCGTCTCCCCGAAAGGGTAGGCAGAAAGGATGGACTGCCATAATTTAAGCAATGCGGCACTCCATCCTTCTCTTTTCGCTCCCGCGGGAGACGCGAGACAGAGACAGAGTCAGAAACGATACAGTGAGAGAGAAAACAAAGGTCACTGACATAATCTACCGGGTGGCGACTTTAAAATGGAAATGGGCAGGTCACGTAGCCAGATGCTCAGATGAAAAATGGACAAGAAGACTGCTAACTTGGAGACCGTGGACGGCAAAGAGAAGTGCAGGGCGACTGCAACAACGGTGGAATGATCTAAACAGACCCGTCGGAATAACCTGGTTGCAGTTTGCACAAGACAGAGTGACTTGGAAGCGAACGGAAGTGGCCTTTGTCCAGTAGTGGACGGGAATAGGCTGAGGAAGAAGGATAATAATAATTATATTAGTGGAACGGGAAGAGGGAAGAAATATGCCTGAATGACCCCCTAAAATATGGAAAGACAGCTGAGATATGTTTGTTGTGTTTTTGGGTAACACCGTGTGATACCTCCTTCTCGAAGGAGGTATCACACGGTTTTACCCAAAAACACAACAAACATATTGCTGCCAACCGTGAAAATCTACGCAATTACTAGACAGCTGAGAATCCACATCGCAAGAGGTGGTTAACTTTGCACAAACATACCCTAGCGACCTTCGAACCATGTAAGAAGAAGATTAAATATATTTTCAAAGATCTTCACTTAGTACTTTTGTTAAAATATATTCGTTGGTTCTGAGAATAGTGATACATAATCCAAATGATTCAAGTTCCATCGGTCTTAACTGAGTTACTTTGCTCTCAACAAAGCATATTTATAATATCATGAACCGTTTTGAAGGGCAAGCGAAGTACTCAGGGTGAGCATACGATTTTTAAACACGGTTAATTCAAACCACTTCATAATAAATATGAAAATTTGCATAAATGATTGATTTTTACTGTATGGGTAAAATAGATTTTTTAATGTAATTTGGCCCATATTCCCATAAAATAAACTATAACAAACAATAACCTTTCCAAAAAAAGCTAAAATGGCAGCACACAATGATGTTCTTGTACCGAACCTTATATATGGAAGCGAAGAATGAAACTGGCAAAAGAAGTATGAAATTAAAATAAATGCAGTAGACATGAGATCTCGTAGACGAATGTGTGTAGAGTGTCGAATAAAAATATAAGATGTGAATCCGTTGCGAATGAAAGTGTTATGAACAAAATAATGAAAGGAACATTAAGATGCTTTGGACACATGAACATAATGAACTTGGAAAGAATGGTAAAAAAGTATATGTGAACGATGCAAATAGAACTAGATTTAGAGGAAGACCGAGGAAAACGTGGCACGATAAAATAAATCAAATATTAAATATCGGCCACGTGAGGAGTCGAAAAAATCGATAACACGATGTATAAATGTTGAGGAAGCGAGATAGGTATATCAGGATAGAAAAGTGTGAGAGTCCATTATTTCTGACTACCGTTTTAGGGTGACGGCGTGGTGCTTAGTTAGCTAATTAGTTATAATATAACTTACTATATTATATTGTGTAATATTATAATATACATAATTATAACTTCTCGTAAACAGGCGTTTTCATCATTACTTAATATTTCATTATAAGTTTTACACAATTGTTCAAGAAAAAGTAAATACAAGGATATCATCGAACAAGCTGAGTAATGAAATATCGTTTGAATTTTTATGAATTAAAACGCTGTTTTTTCTACATCTCTGGGAGAACGATATAAACTGTCATTTTATATCGCTCCTCCCGATGATGAAGATGTAAAGCCTTAAAACAAAACAATTTTTTATTTCATAAGAAGTCGTCATAATGGAATTCACACAATGTTCACCTCAAGTTTATCTTAAATTTCGATTATTGTATTTTGAACAATGAAGTAAAACTCAATATTTAACACGTCATTTTATATCGTTCCCCCGATAGTGAAGATATAAATCCTTTGAAACAAAAGTGAATAAAAATAGTGTTTTATTTCATAATAATTCGTCATAATGGAATTCACACAGTGTTAACGCCTAAAGTTAATCTTAAATGTCGTTTAATGTATTTTGAATAATGAAGTAAAACTCAATATAAAACTGGAATGAAGAGGTGTTTAAAAGAAGTATTCTTTTATTTTTTGGGATTAATATTAATTATAAAAATGTTATCTGTGAAATAAATGTTTCCATCTGCTTACATTTATGGTCACCCTCCGCATGAATAGAAAAAGTTTCTTATAATGTCTTTTTATAAACAAAAGCACTTAGAATTTACAGCACTCTACGTTACTCTCAAGTGCAAAGTTTTCTCGTTTTTTTCATTGCTTATTCCGTCCTCTCTCCCCGAGAATAAATTCCTGGCTCGCAATTATAAATCTTACTTTTGACTCCGATATAAAGGACACGTAAGGTCTCTAAGTAGCTTAGTGTAAGAAAATAAAGCTTCGGTCTCCTTCGGGTTATCAATCACTCGAAAATTCTTAGAACCCACAGAGGTAGGATTTCACCGGAGGACATTTATTTTTGTTAAGATGTGGAATATACGTACTGAAAAAAATAAAAGGCTTAAAATGATTTATTTCTATTTTTCTTTTTTATACACTTTGCATATACAACATTGTATTAAAAAAATATATATATAGACATGTTTCGTACAAACAGTCAAAAAGATACATTTTTAAAATTGTTTACATGATCTGACAGATGTTATAAAGATTTCAAATATAAATCTATTATATATAAATCTTTATAACATCTGTAAGATCATGTAAACAATTGAATAATATAATATTAAAAAAAAAATGTATCTTTACTGAAGAAGGACTGTTTGCACGAAACATGTCTATATAGTTTTATTTTTTTAATATAAGTGTTGTATATACAAAGTGTATTAAAAATAAAATATATATATAAACCATCATAACAACACAAAGTTTGGCGTATATATAAGGGATTGAAATGAATTTATAGTATTATCAGGAAAAACAAAAATGGAAGCCAAAGGCTTTAATTCACTTTCTATGGGTAAGACTTTTATCATAATAATTTCACTAAAGCCAGAAACCAAAAAAAAATCCAACACAATTATTACGAATGAAAACTTTCAGATTTCTATAAGATTTAATATATGTAAAAGACACGTTTTGCCTAGCTAAATGATAATAACAATTTATGCTATTTTACTAGATAGAATTGTTCTTTTGTTACTGCCCACGCAAGGCGAAACATGTTATTCCTATAAAATATAATAAAACTTCTATAAAACTGACATTTTCAATCGATATAATTATTAAATATAGATTTTTCAAAAAGTAAATAAAGAAAACAACTAACTAAATAACCATCACGCCGTCCCTCTGAAGGGGTGGACAGAAATAATGGACAGCAACAATTTTTTTCTGACATATTTTCTGTCGGTTCCTCAACATTCACACATCGTATCATGCACGCACGCCGACTCCTCATGTGGCTGAAAATTTGATGTATTTGATCGTGCCATGTTTTCCTCTTTTTCTAGTTTTATTTACATCGTTTAAATATATATGTTTTACTATTCTTCTCCATTATTGTTCAATGATCCTTTCATTATTTTGTTCATAAAACCATTATACGCACCGCATTCACTTAAAATATTTTCATTTGACACTTTATAATACACATATTTTAACACATTCGTTTAAGAGATCTAATTTCTACTGTATTTATTCTACTTTCATCCTCTCTTTTACCAGTTCCATGTAACGCTTTCATACATAAGGGTTGGTACAAGAACACCATTGTACACTGCCATTTAGGCTTTTTTGGATAGGTTTTTGTTTACGATGACAACTTTGTGCACCATTCACTCTGTTGCCTCCCACAACCCTTAATTCAATATCCCTCCCCAAATATACAAACTCAAAATAATGTACAGATAATTAATACTGTTCATAATTTATGTTTAAAAATCATTCGTGACAAAAAGACAGTGATTTAAGTTCATAGAAATTAAGGGTGTTGAAATATAATATTATATAAAATAAAACAGTAAATTTCATTTATTAATTGAGGCCGCCAGGGCAAGAGTGGTCTAACCCCAAATTTAGACAATGGAGATAAATGCGATTGAAAATTTGACGTTTTTTCCTCATTTTTTTTTTTTTAAACTTTATGGGTTAGGGTCTTCTTTAGTGATAAACCTTGTTTGTTTGGTGAATGTCTTTAGAATAGTATTTTGAAATATTGGAAAATATAAAGTTTAAGGATATTTTTTGATGGTTACTTATAATAGACCACATTTGACTCCATATATTTTGATTTGTTGTCAGAGCAAAAGAAGTATATATGGCGATATCTATGTTTCCACTTGGAAATGGTGGATAGATTATTTTTTATTTTATAGTAGGTCACAAATAGGTGTGGGTAATAATTACAATAAAGATTTTCTAATAAAGGCAAGGTTGCCATTGTTTTACTCCCAATTGTCTTGTCTTTCTCCTTTTAGTGTACGCTGCTATGGAAGAGCAACACTCTGGAGAATAGACCACGTAGATCTACAACAAGGAAGAAGAAAAATAATTAATGATCAATGCGACATACATCTCGATTCATTATTTTTGGGTAGGTACTACTCCCTCCAATACATAAAACCTCTCCAGATGAAACTTTGTGGGGAAAAAATATGGGATAGATTTTTTTGCGAGAAATGGCGGTAAAATCGTTTTGCTTTCTAACTTGTTAGTTTTCTTACAAAATTAATGAGTCTATAGGTTCCACGTGGGAGTAATTACAATCTCTGGAGAAAAACATATTTCTTTCCTTTGGATTTAATTACATTTCTATCTGTATTTAAAAAAAGCATTCCAAAGATCCTTCGACAAGTTCCGAGTATTTAAATAAAAAGTAACTTTGAAATATATTCGAAAAGTTATCAAATTTATATTAGTTTTGATTAAACAGAAATAAGTTAATACTGTAATTTATGTTTTCGCGTAAAAAAAGTGTAATTTTTCCATTTTCTTCTTATTTTGATCAAAAATTTGCGAATAAGATAGTTTTATTTATTTATTTAATTTAATAATAAAACGGAACAAAACAAACATGGACTAATGGATGGAAAAAACAAAATGGGCGACGCCAACCGAACGGACGAAGATATATAACATATTATATGTAAATCCATTTATCAATCTTTATGTTAATATACATATATAAACGTTATTAACCCCTGATCTGTATATAGGGACTTGGTTTGCAATAACGTCACCAGTCCGGTCGCTGTCGAAATAAAGACAAAAGAGGAGGTAGTTAAAAAAGAACATCGTTTTATTTCATTATTATACACAAAAAACAATTTTAATAACTTAGGACATTAACACATTAACTGTGCAATTCCATAACGAATTGTTATGAAATAAAACACTGTTTTTCCATTTTCGTGTTCATTTTTTCGACATGTTTTGATGGCGTTTCGATTTCGTTTACATCGTTCTCATAAGAAATTGATTATCTTTATTACCCATTTATTAACATTAACTTGAATCATAATTGATGTAATATTACTGAAGGAAGCAATGGAAACCACTCCAGTAACACTTTCCAATAAATCACTGTGGCGATAAAGCATACAAAGTAAAACCATTCGAATATTTTCATATTTTTTTTGCTCATTTCTGTTTTATTCAACCTTGATTATTTTATAATATCAGAAATTGACATCCTTTCATATATTGATCAGTTACAAGTAAATCAAAATGCCTTTTATACAAAATATTAAATTTTATCTTTTACACAAAAGAAAATGTTGTTTTCTAAAAGTTTGATTATATTTTATGGATATGAAATGTTTCGCATTGCTAATACATTGTCTCATAAAAAATATTAAATCTTCTAGAAAATAGACGTTTTCATTCTTATTAAATGCGACCTTATTCAAAAAACAATCAAAATATCATTTATTCAATTTACAATAAGTCAGTACAAGTCGCCCCGAATTAGATTTTTTTTGTATAATTGTGATAATTATACTTTTACGCATTTCAAATAATTCAATAATGCCGGGCACCTTAATTCGAAAAGTATTCTACTTGGTCATGCCACACCTACCACCTCTCTCATCTACTTCCGGCTCGAGTTATTTATCTTCATCCTCCATTTTTCATTCGGCACACGCTCTTCGTGACTAATCCACATCAAAGGCGAAATTTTTATGAAGTCCATTATTCCCTCCATGGCCTTGCATTACTCTTCTCAAACTCTTCTCGGACATTCAAAGTCTTCACGACATTAACGAAAGAAGATAACCAGTTGTTTTTTCTGCAAATTTATAGCGTAACTTTTCTAGATATATATAAAATACTAGGTCATACTGTCGACGGATTCATCGTAAAAAATAAACTTAGTCTTATTTGTGATAAATTGGTGTATTTAAATTTCGATTTAATTATTTTTGGTCAATGTGTTCTACTGCCAACACTCATGTCTGTATGGATAGTTATGCTTATTATAATATATTTTTTTTAAATCCATTTTATAATTATTTATTAATTATATATACACCATGGTAATATAATTTTTGGTGTATATAAAATTAAATGTAAAGATAGTGATGCTTTTTACATAAGCAAAACAGGACGAACTTTTAAAACACGTATCAACGAACACAAACAAGCTTTCACTAAACATATAATACTATTTTTCCTGAGATGGCTAACCATTGTATTGAATTTGACCATCTTCTTCTCTGGTTTCAATCCTGGGATTGGTTTGCAGCAATTTCTTATATTCTTCTCTTCCATTCTTCCCTGTCTTGTGCGGCTCTTTTGAAATCTGCATATGATGAGCAGTGCATGTCCACCAACAGGTCCTCCAGGTACTCTCGGCGTGGGCGTCCCCTAGAGTTTATCCCCTCGGTCATACCCTCCATTATGGCATGCAAGAGACTTTCTTGACATATTACATGGACGATCAATCTTGCACGCCTTTCGGACAAGGTCCTGAGGACCACATCTCAAAAGCCTCTAGTCTCCGTTTATCTCTTTCGTATAGGCACCATGTCTCGCAGCCGTACATTTGACCATAGTTTCGATAAAATAATACAAAATTTCTACACACAGTTAACAATAGCAATAAATTAAACAAACTTGAAAATTTAGAAATCCTCAAGATGGTGAAATTGGATGAAAACATAATTATTAATCAGATTCCTCCTTTAACTCCATTCTCCTTAAATACTTTTTCTACGTTTAATCTCCCAAGCTCCCATTCCGAATCAATTGCAAATTAATCATTTATTAAATTCTATATAAATGATGTATTTTCATATGTATGTTTTTTCTAAATAACAATATTTTATTTTTTATAATATCATCATGTATTTTTATTTTTTAATATTATTTATTAGTTTTTACTGTTAAAAAATAGAGGTAGCACTTATTACAAACAGCCCACGTTAATTTTCAAATTAGAATTTTTGTATCGAAGTTTAAATGCGTTTTTTATTAGTCTTTCTTGATTTGGTTTTTACTATATGTTTACACTTGAAGATGGAGTATCCTCCGAAACATGTCGTGTTTTTTTTATTTTTTTTTAAATAAATAGTGGATTAAACAAAGTTATTTTCAATTTCCTAAGTATATGGGTATTACTATGGAATTCCATAGTGTTAATGCCTTAGCGTTCAATAATTTGTCTTTAGTTTCTTTTCTACGTTTTCATAAAAAAATTGGGTGACGTTAATTCGTTAATAAGTTCATGTCAGTTCACGTCTTCGAATGAGATTCCAAGTTATCCTTTTTGAAAAGCTGCTTTATTTATATATAAAGTTTTCGATAGCTTCTTCAGGTGGGTAGAGAGGGGGACAAGTATTCAGAGTACAAGGTACCACACGGGTACTTTGCGTACATTGATCTGATAAACAAAATTATCCGGCGCTCCCCAGTCGTGTTTCAGTAGTCGTGAATTTTCCTGTATGTTTTCTTAACTAAGTTATAACGTGTTCTGAAGGTTGGCACACGCACATAACGGAAGAGAAAGCATTCCAGAAGGAACGATAATGTCACAAAATGAAGTCATATTCAAACTTTTTTAAATAAAATATCAAATCAAACTAAATTAACTTATTATCTCAACAAACATTACAAGGCCTCTATTGAGTACAGTAAAAATATATTTTTGTATATACATGTGCTAAGGGGAGAAAAATACTACCTCAAAAATAATAAGGAGTTTTTTCAACAAAATCATAAAAATAATAATAACCTGGATGCAGTCTACACAAGACAGAGTGACATGGAAGCGAATGAAGGAGGCCTTTGTCCAGGAGTGAGGAGGAATAGGCTGAGGAAGATGAATAAGAAGCAGTGGTGGTACTCCTATAGAAGCCCAGAAGCCCGGATTGCGTAAAAAAATTTGAATCAAAACCTCTTCTGGCTTACAGAGGTTCAGCTCTTGTGGCTATTCCTTTTAGTCTGACGGGAAAATTGTTGGGAGGTGATTTGGTGGGTGGTTGGTTTATGCGGGGGCATGATTACTTAGATTTAGGGGTTTTGATTCAAAATTTCTTACGCAAACCGGGCTTCTGGACTTCTATGGGAGTACCGCCACTGCTGATTAGATAATTAATATGAATGAAACCATCTGTTTTTTTTTTTAATTATATTCATCCGCATTTAATGCTTAATTGATTTGATCGTGCCAAGTTTTTTCGGCCTTTCACTATTTCTAGCTCCGATCACGTCATTTACTTCAACATTCTGTCTTCACTCATTCTTCCCATGGGTATAAACCATCTTAACGACCTTTTCATTAATTTGTCCATAAGACTTTCATTCGCACCGCATTAACTTCTTATATCAGCATTTGACACTTTATTATATACAGATTTATCACACATTCGTCTTAGATATCTCATTTCCACTGCATTTATTTTACTTTCATCCGTCTTTTGCCAGTTCTATGCTTCACTTCCATACATAAGGGTTGGGCATGTCGGTCACGTGAGGAGACTTAGAAATCGACGTGCGTGCATGACACGATGATGTATTGGGCGGCGTTTGAGTTTGTTGTTGTTATGTAACCAGTCTTAAATTATTTAGCTTTTGAACTGATTCAACGACTTTGGTGCAAATAATATCAGGGACTCTCAATGCCCGACTTCCCGTATCTGGGTAATTCTAAACAAAAAAGCTGTCTCCATGCCCGCTCATAATAACGACACCTGTTTCGGGCCATATATCTCGTTGTCACCTGCCTTATCTCCGGTAGGTACTTCCGAAATGAATAGAGCAGTATTTTTTGTTCCCGCGAAATGAAAACATTTTTTCGTACTTTATTCTTACATTTTCGAGTTTCCCGCCCATTCGCGTAGGATTCCCGCTCATTCTCAACTCATTTATTTTTCACAAAGAAGCCGGGAATAAATGCCTGGCATAAACAGTGCCGCTAGATGAAGCTTTATAAAAAATAACAAAACCATGTCAGTGTAAATATTTGAATAACTAGATCAATAGAAGAATGTTTGTTAATAGGCATTTTTATGAAATTTTGTTATTCGTTAAATTGTATATTAAAGTAAAATAAGAAGGACATTTAATTTAACCCCTTTTTATACATTTAAGTAACATCAAATTTCAAACATGGCATGGCCGTACAATGAAAACATGGCATAACTTATTTATTCAAAAATACGAATATTTGGCATCACCAAATTATTCAAGAATGAGAAAGCATGGCATGACCAAATTATTCAAGAATACGAAAACATGTCATGACCAAATTATTCAAGAATGAGAAAACATGGCATGACCAAATTTATTCAAGAGTGCGAAAACATGGCATTACCAAATCTTTTAAGATTACGAAAACATCGCATGACCAAATTATACAAGAATAAGAAAAAAATCCATCACCAAATTATTTAAGAATGTGTTAACATAGCATGACCAAATTATTAAAGAATTAGAAAACACGGCATAACCAAATTATTTAAGATCACGAAAACATACCATGACCAAATTATTCAAGAATAAGAAAAGACGGCATGACCAAAATAATCAAGGGTGCGAAAACATGGCATGACCAAATTATTCAAGAATAAAAAAACATGGCATGATCAAATTTTTCAAATATAAGGAATTTTTTTTTTCAAGATTATGAAAACATGGCAAGAACAAATTATTCATCAATGTGAAAACATGGCATGACCGATTTTTACACGAAAATGAGAATATGGCAAGACCATATTATTCTACTAGCTAACTAACTTACCAACACGTGGTCTCCCCGAAGGGGTATACATAAAAAATGAACCACCATACTGTTCTTTTCTGATATAATACTTCTTTCGCTTCCTCAACATTCGCATGTCTGCCGTGCACGCACATCGATTTTCCAGACTCCTCACGTAGCCAATATTCAATATTTGCTTTATCATGCAACGTTTTCCTCTGACTTCATATATTTCTAGTTCCGTTTACATCGTTTACGCACACTTTCTCCATTAATTCTTTCCGTGTGTCCAAAACATTTAAATGATCCTTAAATAATTTTGTTCATAAACCTTTCATTCTCAGTGCATTCACTTATTATATTTTATTCGACTCTCTATCATACACAGATTTTCTACATATACGTCTAAAATATCTCATTCCGAGATAACAAATTTGATTGATTTGATCTTGCCACGTTTTCTTCAGCCTTACTCTATTTCCAGCTCCGTTCACGTCTTTTACATATACGAGTATTATACTTTCTAAAATATAATGTCTTCAATCAAACAGCTGTTTTCTAGAAGTTTTATTGTACGAGTGTTTCAAATGAATGACATGTTTCGCCTAACAAAGGCATTATCAAACATATATGCAACGTTTTCATTTATAATTATTATTTAATATGGACTTTAAAATCATTGCTCAAGAAAGTGTCAGTTTGATTGTCACACTGTCTTTGGTCTTTGGTGTAGAATTCACGTCACAATAAAATGGCGATAGATTAGCTACTTATCACATGTAATGAGAATCAATATAACGGCTAAAAATAACTCGAATAGAGTAATTGGGTTTAAAAGACAAAAAAAAACAAAAACAACTTTTTTTTTTGTTATGTTTTTTTAATCTCAAATTGGTATATATTCCACTGACCGACACTGGTATATTGTGAATATCTTCAAATACGAAAGTTGATTCTGTTTTCAGGTAAGACGCGAGGAAATCTTATTTGTTAAAGAGTTTTTTCGCCGAATTTCCAAGTCGACTGTTAAAAATAGACGCGAATGAAATTAATGAAATGTCGACAATTCATATTAAAATTTCCGAGTGCCTTTTATTTATCAGTTACATTGAAATCCCATTATCTCATTCTAAGACAGATTCTAAGACAAAAATGCTTTCTTGGTTCAGAAATCTGTTTAGCTGTTAATGAAAATAATATATAAATCCCCTCAAGGAATATGAGAAAACCTAATTAGTTTATCGCATTCGCTTTGGGTTTTAAATTCATATTTTTATTTAATTAACAACATCATAAAACTCTTATTAATATTTATTCTATAGTTCTTATATTATATTATAATTCTTGAACAATGATGGAAACTCCATATTAAATGATTAATACGAATGAAAACGTCAGTTTTCTAGAAGATTAATTACATTTGATAATGCCAAAGAAGGGCGAAACATGTCATCCCCATAAAACATAATAAAACTTCTAGAAAGCTGACGTTATGAAAAATATATTAATCTTATTAATATATTTTTCACCAAAAAACAACAGAGATATTTATAATAAATACGTTTGAAAACGTCTGTTTTCTAAAAGTTTTATTATATTTTATGTAAAAAACATGTTTCGCCTGCTTAAAGGATTTTTAAGAAAACAAACGTTTTCATTCGTATTAATTGCAAAAGTTTATAATAATATTAAAACGATTGAATTAAGTAACCATCAAACCGTCTCTACCAATTGAACTAAATAACCATCAAACCGTCTTCCCGAAGCAGTAGGCTACGTAAAACGCACAAGGTATCTCTCATGCGTTCCTGGTATCATATACTCGTATAATATTACCTCTTCTCAATAGATGCCATAAACTTGATTTTTTTGCTTGTAATATTTAAGGAAAATAAACTAATTTTTTATTTGATTTGAATTGATTTGACTTGATTTATCATATATATATATATATATATATATATATATATATATATATATATATATATATATATATATATATGCTGCTATATATATATATATATATATATATATATATATATATATATATATATATATATATATATATATATATATATATATATATATATAACTATATATATATATGTAGTAATAATATTAATATGTATGTAACATAATATGTAATAATAATATATATAATAATAATATATACATACATGTATATAATATATGCTATGTAATATAATATGTAATGTATATATATATATATATATATATATATATATATATATGTATATATATATAGCTGCTATATATATATATATCATATATATATATATATATATATATATATATATACATATATATATATATATATATATATAGCGCAGATATATTAAAAAATGAAGAAGAAGAAAAAATTATATTTAAATCTATTCCGACTGAAGTCAAATTATTCAGCAACTTATTTAAAATCAATCCAAATATGACGTCTCCTAAAATATGTTAATGTTCGCTTTATAAAGCAATAAGAATTGATGATTCATCTCATATTTCTCAGCAGCAGCTTTGCCTTTATACCTCACAAAGAGATAAAAACATACGGAGTGATAAGGCACGAAGATTTCTTCTTTTCTTTTAAAGAGCACTCGATTGAAGTTCATAAAATATCAAGGAGTTTATCATTGTAGAAGAATTGATTCACATACATAGATCCATATTTATTATGTTAAACTCCACATTTTTAAATTAATACGAATTAAGACGTCTGTTTTTTGTAAGTTTTATTATTTTATGTCAATGTCATGTGTCACCTGTTTAAGGGAATATCAAATTTTGATAATGCCTTAGACAAGCGAAATACAGGTGACATAATAAAATTTATAAAAAACAGGCGTCTTCCTTCGTATTAATTGCAAAGATTTACCCTGTGTTGAATTGTTCATTTTTATAACAAGAGTTGAAGAGAAATTATAAAATTCAACCATTAAAATGATTCATCTAGACACAACATTGTTTTCTTTTACTTTATTTCATATTGAGAAGATGACATGCTGTAGAAATGATATATATTTGAAGAATGAGTACTAAATATGTTTATGATAGAGTGTCAAATGCAAAAAAAGGAGTGAATATAATAATAGTGAATGTGTAGTGAACAACATAATGAAAGGATCATAATGATAATTTTTTTCATTGTATACAAGAGGTAGTTTGAACCCAATTACTGTATACAAATTATTTTAGCAATGATATTGATTCTCATGACATGTGATAAGTAGCCAATCTATCGCCATTTTATTGTCACGTGAATTCTACACTTCATTTTAGTGCGGGTATCTATCGCTATTAACTTTGGACCATTACTAATGCCAGTATAGAGAAAAAATCTTCGCTCAGCTTTCTAGATGAGTGTTCAACATTCATAAAAATAATATTACATCATTATGAGTCACAACTTATATCGCATGACAATCCACCAACTTTATTATTCATCACAATTTTCTTAAAAATTTCATTATAACTTAAACAATTCGTATTATTAATATTTGTGACTGATATCACTAGTTTTCCAATACGCTTTGTTTTTTAATCTCTCCGCACAGAGTAAATTATTTTTTTAAACAAAAGATAAAAATAATATTTACTTGTTCTTCAACTATTAAATTATAAAATAATTTAAACCACTTTATTTGGTTTTATCAAACCATCCGGTTTCGCTCCTGTCGAACCTTCGTCAGGGTTTCAAAAACACATTTTTTTTACAAATAGTGTTTTAATAACCCTAACGAAGCTCCGGCGGAAGCGAATCGGGCTTGTTCGATAATACAATATAAAGATATGAACAAACACAATAACAGTGTTATAAATTACGTTTAATATCAAATCAAGTCAAATCAGTTTATTTACTCAAAATACATTACAAACAGCATAAATGTTTAAGACATCTTTTGAGTACAGGTAAAATATTATACACATACAACATAATAACAGGGACGCATTAGTGATGGTTCGACAGTAGGAAGACAAGATATTTTTTCCAAAGTCAAGAGTATTTGTCCCCTGAATTTACTTTTACTAACATGAAAGACGTCGATCTCCGAGCAGACCGCGTTCAGCAGACTAATTGCTCTTCCCACCGGTGTCACCAAAGGCAGATTGGTTCTGGCGGCTGGTAGGTAAAACAATATGTGCTGTCGCTGTCGGAGATATCTATCGGGGACAAAAAGACCAACATACTCCAGTACAGCCGAGTTCTCGAAGTATCCCCTAATTTATCTGAAGAAATGGGTTATTAGATGTCCATCTCTTCGAAGCTGTAGAAAATTGTAATGTAATGATGCCATACCGCTCAGGGTGCACTAGACTGGTCCCCTGTGGGGGGAAAGAGAAAGCGAGGCAGACCTAGAGCCACCTGAGACTACTACTAGAGACAAGGTTAACCCTTAACGTACCGTGTTCAAAACAAAACGCTCGCTCCCATGTGGTAAGTTCAGTTTACCGCTAACTTTATCTAAATATCAAGCATATGACTAGATGAATCAAAATTTAATTTATGTCATCTTGTAGGGAATTTCATTAGGAATAGATCGATATCTATAACATACATGGATTATTTGAAAAACATATCATTATTAATTTTTTTCTGGAACCATGCGATTTCTGATATGTAATGCGTCACAGCATACGGGCGACTGGACATACGGGTATAAACTTGTCTGCGCGCCGCGGCCGGCGGGGCGACGATAAAGGCACCTAGGCAAAATGTATAGTACGTTCAAGACAACGAGTACGTATTAATATTTGTCCCTTTTGGTAAAGTGTTAATATTTTCACAGTTCTGATATTATTAAGTTGCGTCCTGCGTTTCCGTCCACAGTGGTATTATTACGTACATATTGAAAAGGTCAAAGATATAATTTATAATACGTTCAAAACAGCGAGTAAGTATTTGTCACTTTTGATAAAGTTGTAAATATTAGCAAAACAAATTCTACCTTAACACGAATGAAGGTGAGGGCAGTCTTAGAAAATATTTTTTTTTGGGATGATGGAAGTAATTTTTTGCTTTTTTTTTATTACGAAATATTAAAAACACTTCAATGGAGGATTACAATTTTTTTTATAATATTAGGGTCCATAGGTTTTAAGAAAATCAACTTTAAATTGGCAGTGGAAACTCAATTTACCACATGGCAACGCGACGGTTAAGGCAGCAGGCCTCACTTGAGATGATGTTAGGCATCATTCATGCGATAGAGTTGGGTGTAGAAGGTTCCTTGAGGCCCTATGCACCACGGAGGTGTGACAGGACAAAAATAAGAAGAAGAATGCCACACCACAATTTAAGGATTTTATAAGAAAATAATATAATACTATGATTAAATTAATATTTGAGTATTTTTTTAAATGACCGTTTTCTAAAAGCTTTATAAATGTGTGACAGAGACATGTTTCACCTTGCTTAAGCATTATCAAATTTTACAAATCAGCGTTAATTAATAAATATAAATACATAATTAAGAGTTTTATACCATTGTTTTAGAAATAAATAATATAAACTAGAGTTATTAAGTTCAAGATGAACTTTTTCTATGATCTTTCATTAATTTGTTTTTTGAATGTATACAAATACTTGTAGACAAATACTGGATCTAACCCATTGCAGGTTAATCATTTTTAATGATTTATTGTATCTCAATAGAGGCGAAGATGTAAATTGTTTTTTTTTGGAAACAGAATATGGTGGCCGAGGCGTTTACAGGACTTATGACCAGTCATTGGTTGGTTTAAGCAATCGCTTTATGTTAACAACATTCCTCATTCCGCCTTTCTTACGACCACCATGTTTGACAAATTTTTGAAAGATGTATATATGCTACTATGTTGAGACACACTTCACATTTTTAGGTCAATCTACACTAGCGCCATCTACTAAGAATATTAGTAAACATTAAGCAGAAAAGCTTTATTATTGCAATGTTGAAGGCTTCGCAACTATCATACATTGCTAGAAAACTCCTGGAGATCCAATCTGAAAATTTTTATAAAAAAAAAAAAGTACATCTTCGTCTCTATTGAGATACAATTAATCCTTAAAAATGATTAACCCGCAATGGGTAAAATCCAGTATTTGTCTACAAGTATGTGTGTACATTCAAAGAAACAAATTGTATAAAAAAAACTGGTCCAAATTAAAATCATAAAAATTGGATATTGGATCTCCAGGCGTCCTTTAAACGCCTCGGCCACCATATTCTGTTTCAAAAAAAAAAAAAAAATACGTCTTCGTCTCTATTGAGATACAAATTATCCTCCAAAATCTTTTATTAACTTTATTCATTGGTAAAAAAACTTAATTCCACACAATTGACGAACAATCTTGAACATGAAATTTTGATGACCCCGACATAATTCTGGGTTGTACAAACTATACAACCAACCGGACGTCAAAAAAATTAAACTCCGACGGCAAAATTCACTCAAAAATATAAAAATCGAATAATTCAAATATTCTGAAGCAATTAAATAGATTCGTTTACACGTATCACTGTATTTCGTATTCTGTTCTGTTCGACCGTTTAGAAAGCGCTGATCCCTGTTTTGTTTCGGGACCTAAAAAATTCGCGACACGTCAATTCGCTCTTTCCAAAGCACCATTCAACTTTCGTCAAAGGCTGTCTTTCATCTTCCAGCTTGCTGCATTCTCTGTGCCCTCAGCAGCTTCGAAAGCTTCGAGTGGGCTTATTGAAACGGCGCATAAGAAGCTACTGTACATTTTAACAAAGTGAAAAAAAGTTATCTATTTTATAAGGATGCAGACACCGTATTTGATATGCCGATTTTACAATGTTACATGTTTTTAGGTTCATTTTTTATAATTAATTTATATAACATATGTTCATTTAAATTGATTAAAGGCTTTAACCTAAAGAGCTGAAAGGCTTGGATGCAGGTGCAAAAATGAACGGTGTGTCAGTAAGCTGTTTATTGTATGCGGACGACGCTGTGCTACTTGCAGACAACAAACATGAACTACAAACCCTGGTGTCTAGTATGTATGAGTTATGCAAGCGATACGATTTGATGATGAAAGTGATAAGTCCAAGATTATAATTTTCGAAAAAGAAGGAAAATGACAGTCTGCAACTTTAGTGTAAACGGTGAAAATCTGAAACAAGTGGATGAATTTGTTTATTTTGGAAGTATGTTTTTAAATGATGAGGGTGGAGAAGGATATTGAAAGAAGGATTGGGGCAGGCAACAGAGTAAATGGTGCACTTAATGTTGTCATCGCGAACAAAAGCCTATCCAAAAAAGCTAAGATGGCAGCGCATAATGGTGTTCTTGTGCGGACCCTTATGTATGGAAGTGAAGCATAGAACTAGCAAGAGAAGGATGAAAGTAGATAAATTTCCAATAAAGGCGAAACATGTGATTCCTATGAACTTTAATAAAATTTCTATAAAACGGCCGTTTTTATTTCTATGTATAATTTAGTACGGAGACTTACAATTATTGTTTAATAAACAATCATTTAATCAGGTTACGTTATTTATAGTTGTAAGTTTTGATTCGATAGGTACAATTTTTTTATACATAAATATTTAAAATGCCTTTTTTAGGGTTGTCCACAATCTACCACTGAAAGATAGGAATCCTTCAGTGAAGAACTTGATGAATTAATCACTTCAGGGTGAAGTTACCCTGAGCATTAATTTATGAGTTATGAGTTTATAACGAGGTGCTTATGAAAAGAACCTGTCGACCCTACTTATCCCTTTACTAGACGTTTTAAAACATTAATCCAACAAACACGATAAGAGGTTTCAAAAATAGATGAATGACCTTTGAGTCTGTAATTAATTACGTTTTTTTCCGACAAAACAACAAACTACGCCTTAAAATTATTTTAAAATGAGATAATTTTTATTGCTACAAGAATCGCGCGATGATATTTTTTTCAACTTGAAAGGGCAATTAAGGAAAATATTATAAAAAGGGAGTGGATTTTGAAGTAAGTATATACATTTGAATAATTTTTTGGAAACATTGTATTATTAAAACACTTTTTTGCGCTTTTCATAAATATGTTTCGGGACACAAACTTCACTAGAAATATTGGAAATCAAAAAGGCAATTAAAAACAAAGATGATATTATTAACAACCAACTAAACTTAAATGGTGTTCTTCTACCGACCCTTATGTATGGAAGCGAAGCATGGAACTGACAAAAGATGGATGAAAGTAGAATAAATGCAGTAGAAATGAGATCTCTTAGACGAATGCGTGAACACTCTGTGTATGATAGAGTGTCGAATAAAAATATAAGAATTGAATGCGGTGCGAATGATGGTGTCATGAACAAAATAATGAAAGGGTCATTAAGATGGTTTGGACATATGGAAAGAATGAATGAAGAAAGAATGGTAAAAAAATTATATGTTAATGATGTAAATGGAACCAGAAATAGAGGAAGACCGAGAAAACGTGGCACGATCAAATAAATCAAATATTGAATGTCGGCCATGTGAGGAGTCAGAGAAATCGACGCGCGTGCATGACACGATGTATGAATGTTGAGGAAGCGAGAGAAATATGTCAGGAAAGAAAAGTGTGGCAGTCCATTCTTTCTGCCTACCCCGAAGGGGAGACGGCGTAATGGTTAGTTAGTTAGTTTAACTAAACTTAACTTGTAGTCCCATAATTGATTTATTTCCCTTGTCTCATAATTCCAACTAAACAACAATTTACCCTGCCATTAAATTTAAATTTTCCCCCCTCCACTTTTTCAGTTATCATTTAGAATTGGGAATATTACGTAATTTTTTCACCTACAAAATATCACAATGCCTCAAGGCTAAATTCTTCAACCACTGCGTTTTGACAGTCATGACATACGGAGCCGAGACGTGGACACTGTGACAAAAGGTCATATTCTACAGATTCAAGGTCGCCCAATGCCCCATGGAAAGAGGGATGCTTGGAATAAGAGACAGATTTAGAAACGAATTTATTCACCAACATACCAAGGTGACTGAGGTGACTCTGAGGATGGGCGGGCTGAAGTGGCGATGAGCTGGCCATATCTGTCGGAAAACCGACGGCCAATGGGGGAGACGGGTACTGGAGTGAAGACCGCTTACAGGATTCCGCAGAGTTTGACGTCCCCCTGCCCGCTGGACCGACGCCGACGATGTATAGAGGATTGCTGGACATGAATAGATGGGAGCGGCAATGAATAGGGGACGATGGCTTGCTTTGGGATAGGCCTTCAGTGGATGACAGAGAGCTGACGATGATTTAGTATATAAGTAATAAATCAATATAATTTAACTGTTAAAATTCATACACTGAAGTAGGGAAGTTTGTGTCCCGAAACATGTTTATGAAAAGCGCAAAAAAATGTTGTGATAATACAATGTTGCCAAAACGTTTTTTAAATGTGAATCCAAAACACAAAGTGATGGCGAATATAAAAAAAATAAGTATTTATATTTTATATGATATTTCCAAGCTGATTTTGAGTGCACATTTCATTTTGTTCCTAGCGTCAGCACCTGTTTTGATGTCTTTCTCTATTTATCCATCTTTCGTGCACATGCTTCCAGATATATGAAGTTGGTACATATTTTAGCTTATGTTTATTTATATTTTTATTTTTATATTAAAAAAATCGTTTTATCTGCACTTTAGAGAGAGTTCACTTATTCACTCAGAGTTCAAAAAGGCCTACAAACTGCAGCCTCCTTGCGAACGTTCCTAAAGTCTTAGCTTCTATCCAGAATCACCAAGCTGCGTATTTATAACACCATCATCTAGTCAGTTGTGACATATGGTTCTGAGTCGTGAACAATGACTCTAAAAGAACAACAAAGAATCTACTTGTTTGAGAGTTTGGAGTTAACCTTGAATTATCCTGAGACCCAGACCCGGTATTGCAGCGGGAACTTAGAGGCATAGGACCAACCAAGAGATCTGTACGATGACCCAGCAGCCCATTATAACGAGCACTGTGAGAACCGGTCGCCTAGCATGGATTGGGCACGTATGCCGAGCCGAAGAGACCAGAGCAATCAAGACCCTGTACGCGTCTAGACCGACTGGAGTAAGACCTCTAGGAAGGCCTAGACAGCGCCTAATGGACAATGTTCTGGCTGACCTGGTTAGGTTGGGCGAATCGGACTGCTGGGAGCAAAAGGCGCAGGATCGAGGAGCTCGGCGAAAAATCATCAAGGAGGCTATAACTCTTCTAGACTTGTTCGGCCATAGGAAGTAGTAGTTTGTTTTGTGCCCAAGTAACAAAAATCCCTCCATCGATAAAATGATTTTTTTTTATATTTCATGTAGCTTTTGGAAAAGTGTGTGACATTTGTCCTACATATCATACATGCAGAACAAAGGGCGAGGCTAAGAAAGCATTTCATTATATTATAATAAATAAAAATCACTGCACAAATTATAAGAACGAAATTAATTATTAGAAAGTATATACGGATCAAAAAATAAGGCAATCAGTTATCATTATGTATCTATTTAATTTAAATGCACAATGATTAAATTGTCAACTAGTTTAAGATAAGGATATATAATCTGTGTAAGTACGCCAATGTAGAAGATGAAAATTACCATGTTTATGCGTCTAGACGTGAAACTGTAAAGATGCTTTTTAGCTGAGCTGTAGAAATTTCCAGTAAGGATGACTCAGCTTATCCGCATAGTTTGGGCCTTGATCGAAAAAGTGTAAAACCTTTATCTCAACTGACAATTATCTTATTTATAAAAACACAATTACGATTTATCTGAGGACATTAACATATTAATCAAATACTAAAAGGCGGCCACATTCTTAGTCGGAAAAAACTATAATCTATAAATGTGGAGAAAACTCGAAACGTATATCAGGACAGAACAGTATGGCGGTCCATCATCTATGCCTACGCCTCTGGGGAAATAGCGTGACGGTTAGTTAGTTAATTGATTAGCTGTACCGATTTAATATGAAATAATAATAAAAACTCGGACAGAGATTCATTTTATTTTAATGTTTATTATTTCATAGTGTAAACTAATTTATTTTATAATTAATACGAATGAAAACGTCAGTTTTCGAGAAGTTTTATTATATTTTATGGGAATGACATGTTTTGCCCTGCTATGGCATTATCAAATGATAATGCCTTAGAAGGGCGAAACATGTCATTCCCATTAAATATAATAAAACTTCTAGAAAACTGACATTATCATTCGTATTAATTATTTAATATGTGAGTTTTACATCATTATTCAAGACAAAATACATTTATTTTATCTAAAATTTAATACTTTTTAAAATATATTATTAATATTCATGAGAAGTCAGAGATATTGACGTGCGTGTATGACACGATGTATGAATGTTAAGAAAGAGTGGGAAATGTGTCAGGAAAGAACAGTGTGGCAGTCTACCCATTCGGTGAGACAGCATGATGGTTATTTATTTAACTTTAATATTTAAAACTAACTTACCATCAGGCCGTCTTACCGAAGGAGTAGGCAGAAAGAAGGGACTGCCTACCCCTTCATCGTGTCATGTATTTATATATGTATAGTTCCGTTTACATCTTTGACGCGCATTTTCTTTACCATTATTGTTTATTTATTCTTACCATGTATCCAAACCATCTCCAAATATTCCTTTTATTATTCTGTTCATAATATTTTCATTCGACACTCTATCAAACACAGATTTTCTCTACGTTCGTCTAAGAGATCTCAGTTCTACTGTATTTATTCAACTTTTATCATCCTTTTGCCAGTACCGTGTTTCGCTTCCGTCCAAAATTTAAATTGATGACAAGACCTATGTTCTAAACGATGTGAACAATATGTAATATTTTTTTAACTAGTTCAAAATATATATTCAAGGTTTTGTGTTAAATGTTATAAGTCAAACCTAATTAGATTCTTTGAACTTGTAAATTAAAATTGACATTTTCATTATGGGTACAAAATAATTTTCCGTAACACCAATACTAAGTTAAGAAACTGAATAATTAATCATTTTGCATGATTGACTGGTCTTATTTTGACTAATGTATTGAATTTTCCGATAACAATTTCATTTTCATGCTACTCATAATATTGAAATGAAATTGCTTCTTTATTTTTTATTTATTTTATATCTTTAAATAAATGATTTTTCTAATATTTATGTGCACACGTTTTCGTAATCCTTTTTCTTCATTTTTCGCGAAGAACTTATTATTTGAAGCTCTCACTTTGTGATTATACATTTTAAACTTTTAGCTATAAATAAATAAAACGCTTTATATTTAACCACGGTATGGTTATTATAATTGATGCCACGTTAAGACCTAGGACCTTAGAACTAGTTTCGCTAGGACCCAAGCTTCATCAGAACAGTATAATAACTATTGTTCAATTTAAGCCACCATAACATGGTTAAATATAAAACATATGCACACAAGTACATTTGATAATGGCTTAAAACGGCGAAACATGTCATTACATATTAAACTTCATAAATCTCCTAGAAGACAGACGTTTTCATTTATATAATAATAAATATTTAATATGGAGTTTTACATCATTGTTAAAGAAACGATAAAATAAATAGCCACTTGATAATGCTTTATAGGGGCGAAAAATGTCTTGCCCATAAAATATAATAAAACTTCTAGAAAACTGACGTTTTCATTCGTATTAATTGAAATAAATAGCGTTGTATTTTATATAACCACGATTTTGATTTAAAAATAACAATATTCAATTTCGAAACGAAGAATGTGTCCCCACGCGTAGTGTTATAAAAGTTATTACTGGAAACGACACAATGTCAGCAAAACCTTTCGCCACAATGGCAAGAGAAAGAGAAAAAATTGTCATTTGTAGTGCAACAACTACGATTTATAAAGCCTTCTTGCCATTGATACGAATAAGAAGAAGAATATGAATAATTAAAAATCATCAAATAGAGACTGTTTTTAATTAATGAATAAAATAAAAAACATACCATAGACCTATAAAGTATATAAATAATGAAACTGACTAAAACCTTTTTTTTTAATAAAAACTAATTCCAAAGATTTAAATCAATGATATTAGAATTTATTTTAACAATCTTCAATGTGAGCAGAAAATAGCTCATTATTATGAAGAAAGAATCTGGTCGTTTCCTGGCTCGAACCCAAGTCCCCTTGATCAGAAGCCAAGCGTTCTATCCCCTAGACCATCACCCGATTATTTAAAAAAAATAATGCTCATAATAAAATCCAAAAATATCATGCTGGTAGTTTTATTAAAACAGCGTGCAATGCAGGTCCAATTTAATTCTGAGTGATTATGACAGCAGTACAGGTTGAACTGAAATTCAGTTTTATATATTTATAGGTTAATTTTATTTAAATAATATATATTTCTTACCTATTACAATTATAAAAATAAACAATGTTACACTACTTCTACTAACAAACCACATTTTCACGTATTTTAATCACGCTTATATATTACGAAAAACACATTTTAGACTTAGCACTGCCAAAAATTCACATTTTATTTTTATACATAACACTGCAGTATTATTAATTATTTTAAAGTTATTTTTTTACATAACAAATTTATTATATTCTACTTTGATTAATATCGACCACAGAATTTAAAAACAAACTTTTAAGTCAACCTTACAAGAAATTCAAGAGAGAACGGAATAGCGAATTCTCTTCACGTATCGAAAATATTAGCATTTGAGCGGTTGAAAATTTCCTACCGCAAAGCGACAAACACAGAAAATGCTATAAAACATCTGAACCTCACTCAATTGTTTTTTTTTTAATTAATTTATATTTAATTGTTATATAATTCCTTCACGTGATAGTTTTAAATTCATTTATAATGTGTTCAATTCACTTTGTTTGATTTAATCACTCGTCACAAGTTTTCGCGAGCTTAAATGTTCGTTGGCGTGGTGCCGCGGGCGTACCGACGTTCGAACAGCGTCGCGACGTCCCATCGACTGCCAGAGCGTCTACCCTAACTTGATCCTGCGGACGAGACGCTTGGCTCGCCGGGGAAGTAGTACGATGAATTGAGCGGAGGAATTCTTTGTGAATGGATAAACGAGATACAAGCTGACCGCGATAAATTATGTATTTGTCAATTCAAAGAGTGCGGCGATGTTATACATCACCGCCAACGGGCGTTCTTATTGCTTTTTATACTATTTTTTATTTTCCCTAACTTTCAGTTTTTCCTTACCAACATTTATCCCCGTTCATGGGGATTATTTTCCCCATCCCTAAAAAATATATTTAAAAAACACAATAGCTTCTCTAAACTTATTAGTTCTATATATGATTATTTATGTTGTTGATTGAAATTTCTTGGTAGAAGTTCATTGTAAATAATGATAACTAAACAATCCATTAAAAACCTTTCATTGTATAGCATCACTTTATATCCTTAATAACCTTTTAATTATATACAAACCATAAAATATTTTCATAGAATTAGTCATTTCGAAATTCTCTGTATTGTATCTTTGCCAACATAAGTCATATTATAAATCACATTTTAATTATATACACAAATTTACAGTTAGAAATACCTGGAAATAATGGATTAGGTAAAATCGTTCACAGTTCAACCCCCACCATTAGCATCCCCTATATAAGGACAACACAGTTTGATGTAGGTATCAGAAGATGGCAGCGAGCTGCCGAAACCGGTCGAAGACGAAAATCAATAAGTAGATTTTACACTAAAAATAAACATAGAAAAATTCTTAAAATTTTTTTTTTTTTTCATTATTCTATATATGACATTTAAAAACGAATCTGCATACCTAGTTTGATATATTTTTGTATTTAGTGCCTATTTTACTGCAACCAAACAATAAGTTAAAATCCTTCTTCCGATGATGAAGATATACAACCTTCGAAATGTCTCGAGAAATATAAACTAAGTAAAATAGAAACAGTGTTTTAATTAGATAATCCACTATTTTGGCCGAAACATTACGATACTTCAATAATTTTAAGTGTTTAAATTTAAAATAATAAACTTACTACATAACTACGCATCACGTCGTGTCCCCGAAGGGTAGTTATTTTAATAATGGACTGCCACACTTTTATTTCCTGACATATTTCTCTCGCTTCCTCAACATTCACACATCGTGTCATGCACGCGCGTCGATTTCTCTGACTCCTCACGTGGCTGACATTAATTATTTAATCGTGCCACGTTTTTCTCGGTCTTTCTCTATTTCTAGTTTCATTTACATCGTTAACATATACTTTTTTTTCATTCTTTCTTCATTAATTCTTTCCATTTGTCTAAACCATGTTCATGATCCTTTAATTATTGTGTTCATAACACCACCATTCACACCGCATTCACTTCTTATATTTTAAATCTACACTCTATCATATATTACAATAACAACAACACACCATCACGCCGTTTCACCGCACGGGTAGGCAGAGAGAATGAACCGCCACACTACTCTATCTTGACACACCTCTCTAGCTTCCTCCACGTTCTTACAACGAGTCATACACGCTCGTCGATTCTTCCGATATAAAATACTATATTTGAATATAATTTTGGGAGTAGTTTTTTAGTATAATATAGTGAATATTACTTATCTTTGTATACTTTTAAAATTTCTGTTACGCATAATTGGTTGTTTCAAATCACTGTTTTTCCCCTATTGTTATTATATTTGCTAACAACACTGTCTGAAAATTCAACTATAATAAGACTAATCAGACTAATAATTTTTGATCCCTATATAAATTAAGTATTTTTGCTGTCGAATCTTTAATTGTTTGTAACACCTGTAATGCCAACATAGGATACCGAGACAGCTGACGCGACAAACTCATATAAACAAATTGTGATATGTAATAACGGGGTTTAAATTTAAATATTTAATAATTAAAAAAAAAAAAAAATTATATATAACATACATAAGTTAGTAATATAAAATAAGTCGGGACTAAATAAACATATTTTTATTTGTTTAAATTTTTATAATTTTTTTTTCGGTCGGCCACGTGAGATGTCGGAAAAATCGACTATTGAATTGAGAAATGTACATCAGAAATTGAGAAATGTACATCAGCATGTTATACGGGGTGGAGTCATGGACCCTTAAAGTCATTGTTATGAACCGATTAGAGGCCTTTGAGATGTGGATACACTGAAGGATGCTACTCATCTCCTGGACTGACATGGTCAGCAACACAAACGTTCTCCATAGAGCCAGAGTTGACAGAGAGTAGCTGAGCAACATTAAAGTCCGTAAGGTGTCCTACTTAGACCATGTTCTGAGAGGCGAAAAGTAAGCACTGTGACATCTGATCTTGGAGGGTAAGATTGGGGTCGACGAGGTGTTGGGAGATGGCGGGTTTCCTGGCTGGGGAACATCCGAGAGTGGACGGGGCTGAAGACCGTGAAGAAGCTGTTCCGAGCTGCCCAGGACAGGGAGGCCTACTCAAGGGTGATAGTCAACGTTGAGGAGACCTGACAGGACACGGAAAGAAGAAGAACATCAGGAATAAAATTTGCGACAGTCTATTATTTCTGCCTACCCCTTCGGAGAGATTTCGTGATCGTAAGTGGGTTTGTTAGTTTTTAATTTTTATTTAATAGAAGTAACATATCGGAATATTTTAAAAGTATTTAAAATAACTATTTTATTCACAAGTGATTCAAATGTTAATATAAAAACTACATTTATATGATCATTTTTTTAGATTTCTGTATGTATATTTTTAATACGTTGTATATTCAAAATTAGAATAGATCACGTATAAGAACACAAAATTTCCCTTATTTGAATTTAGATTTAAATAATAATTATTTATGTAAACGCTGGAGCAAAGTTAAACTACAGAATTTATTCAAAACTTCACCTATGAACACAGGCTGCTATTGCGCAAGTAAATTCTAGTTGTATAATTTAATAGACAAGTGTATTATGTTTCAAAATACACGTTAACTTTTAAACCTTAACTATCAAAAAATAATTCCTGTAAAACTAAATAATACCAAATTTTATTTTTTCAATCGTTTTGTTAAAACTCATGAAATATATCGAGTATATTTTTATTGTATAAATTATGTTAATAGTTCTTATTTTATGAACCTTAACAAACTCATATTACAATATAAAGAATATTGTATTTTTTTGCCAAATTTTTATAACAAAGTTTTTGACAAGAAAAAAGGAATGGTTCATTTTAATTTTGAATTAATAATAGTTTCTACGTTTGGATGAAAAAATGAAGAACTGCCAAACCTGCGTCAGACCTATCTTAACATACGCAATATAATCTAGAGATGAAATACTATGATGTAGAGCCGGCCAAAGCCTTCGTGACCGAATAAGAAATACAGAAATCTGAAGAACCTGTGTGGTTGAAGATATTGTTAGAAGGGGATGCCAAAGAAGAAGATACTGGTACGAGCATGCCTCTCGTATGCAAGAAAATAGGATCTCAAAGATAACTTATGGTAATCTACCGGAGGGTTCTAGACCACGTGGTCCATCACTGAAAATATGGCGAGATGGTTAACTGTCCACTTCTGCTTACGACGGAAAGAGCCATGGAAAGAGCAATGTTAGGAATAAGCCTAAGAGACAGAGTCAGAAACGATGCGGTAAGAGAAAAAACATCCACTGGGTGGCGACTCTAAAATGCCAATGAGCAGGTCACGTAGCCAGAAGCTCAGACGAAAAAAGGACAAGAAGACTGCTGACTTGGAGACCGTGAACGGCAAAGAGAAGTGCAGGGCGACCTCAACTACGGGGGAAGATGATCTGAACAGATATGTTGGAATAACCTGGATACAGTCTGCACAAGACAGAGTGACATGGAAGCGAATGGAGGAGGCCTTTGTCAAGGAATAGACGGTAATAGGCTGAGGAAAAAGAAGAAACAGATATTTTATCACTTTATTTAATTAAGTAGCGTTAACCGGTTTTACTCTGTAGCGAGCTTCTTCAGGGCTATACATAAACTGATTTTTGTAATAAATATAGGTACACCGTTTGAGTAGAGCCCCTGAGAAAGTTTGCTACAGAGTGAAACCGGTTGGCGCTACTCACTCAAATAAAGTGGTTTATACTAAGTAAAAAAGTGTTTTATTTTAGGATTAATTGTATCTCAATAGATACGAATATGCAAATTGGAAACAGAATATGGTGATCGAGGTGTTTACAGAACTTTTGACCTGTCATTGGTTGGGTTAAGCACACGCTCTATGTAATGCTTTATGAATGTTGTATAACATAAAGCGTGCGCTTAACCCAACCAATGACAGGTCATAAGTCCTGTAAACACCTCGATCACCATATTCTGTTTCCAATTTGCATCTTCGTCTCTATTGAGATACAATTAATCCTTGAATTGATAAATAAAATCCTATAAAAGATTGGTAAATAAAATCCAGTATTCGTCTACAAGTATTTGAATACATTCAAAATGTTGTTTTATTTTATTTTTAAATAAGTGAAACCACCAAGTAGTGGCTTCGTATCAAAGTTAAACAATTGTTTTCATCGTAATATGGATTTGTAGTCCCTAATACGCGCAACGTTAGAGATTCCAATAGATTGTTAATCACTTCAGTTAACATCATACACAAGTGAACTATCAACAACGGACAGAGATTCATATTAATGAAGTTTACCATCTGTTTATACTGCTCTCGAGTATCCTTCCTCTCCTCTGCCCGTCTAGAGCCCTCAGGAATAATTCCAGGCTAATTCGGTATGCCAATATTAATATTGGCCGGCATTTGGGCCCCTTGGCATTTGATTATTGAGCTCCCATTATCAAAACTCAATCATAATAGGACCCTAAGCTGCGCCCCATTTACTCGGACCACGAAGACCTCGGATAATTAACGAATCAACTATGGCTATTGCGATAAATATTATCTGTTAAATCCAATTAGAACCGAAAACTTGACCAGCCGGTGTGCTTCGGCAATATCATTTTATAAAACCCCTAACTTCCTACGAATCATTACCCTACATAATTATTGGTAGCTTCTGGTGAAATACTTCACAATTCACATCTAAAACTAACTAACTAACCATCATACCGTCTCTCCGAAGGAGTAAGTAGAAAAAATGGACTGCCACTATTTTCTTTTCTGACATACTTATCTCGCTTCCTCAACATTCATACATCGTGTCATACACGCACGTCGATTTCTCCGACTCCTCAAGTGGCGACGTTCAATATTTGATTTATTTGATCGTGCCACGTTTTCCTCGGTCTTCCTCTATTGCTAGTTCCATGTACATGTTGACATATACGTTTTTACCATTCTTTATTCAATTACTAATTCTCTCCATGTGTCTAAATCACCTTAACGATCCTTTCATTACACCATCATTCGTACTGCATTCACTTCTTATATATTCATTCGACACTCTAGCGTACGCAGAGTATGCACACATTCGTCTAAGAGATTTTAACATTTATTATACACTCATCCTTCTTTTGCCAGTTCCATACTTCGCTTCCATACATAAGGGTCTGTACAAGAACACCATTTTGCACTGCTATTTTAGATTTTTAGGATAGGTTTTTGTTTGCGATGACAAATTTAAGTGTAGCATTCACTTTGTTGCCTGCCCCAACCCTTCTTTAAATATACCTCTCCACTCGCCCAACTTTTGTAAACATGCTTCCCAAATACATGAACTCATCTACTTGCTAGAAATTATAGTGAATAAATATTTAAAAAAAAAAGTATTTTCATTATTTAGAGTTTATTATCATTAAATAATTCGTGAATATGCTTATATTATTTAATATATAATTTTTTCATATATAAATAGATGTTTACTTAATTAAAAAATAAAAATAACGAAAAAAAATTATTTTCGAAACGTTCATTATAACTTACTAATATACCACTAAACCTATTGTTAAGAATTCTTTCGTTCTTAATTAACTGCTTCAAACAAAATGTAAATGCGTACATTGTAGTTGATCAGAGATAAAAACCTTTTTCATTCCTAAGCCGCTTCACCAAAAAATGCGATGTTTTAAATATAACTCATTGATCAAATTTTTATCTAGTTTCTCCATTTCTATCCCATAACTTTAATTTATTTTTTATTTAATGTTATAAATACGATTTTTCTCATTTCACAAAAATTTTAATAACACGTAATTTTTTAGGTCAAATCCACATTCAAACAAAATATAAAATAACCAACAACTAACCATTGCGCCGTTTCCCGGGAGAGTAAGGCAGATGGCCGCAAAACAGTTCTATCCTGTCATAACTCACGCGCCTCTTCTACATTCCCGAACCGTGACACCCACGCTCGTCCATTGGTCTTAATTCGAAAATGGAGCCTTTTTATTATTTGATTAATTTGGTTATTCCAAATCTTCCTTGGCCTTCCTCGACTTCTTCTTACATTCACGCTACTTGCATGAATATTTTAATATTCTTCCCTCATCATATATCCGAACCATTTTAGTGACCCTTTTTTTAATTTTATTTAGGACGAATTCATCAGCAACCAATTGCAAAACAAAAACCAACCGGACACCGCCCGCCTGGAAGACCTCCTAAGATATGGAAGGACAGCTGGACTTCATCATCCGACAAGACATGATTTCTGTGTTACAGATCGTCACATCTTTTAAAAGAAGAAGAAGACGATTTATCAGCCTTGTATTCGTTTCTTTCCTAAATTACAACATTAACAAATATTCTAATAGCTTATTGACCGTCACGCCGTCTCGCCGAAGAAGTTGGTAGAAATAATATTATAACTGCAGAGAACAAAGAGGATTGGAGACGTTTTCCAAAAGCACAAGGTCACATTTATTGCATACTTCGTACGTTCTTGGTACAAGTACTGTATTCATCCCTGCTGTCAGCGATTAAAACAGCGTCGTCTACATATACCATAGCAAACAGCTGATAGAAATATCGTTTATTTTTGCACCAAAGTTCATGCTTTCTAGTTCTTTCATACACTTGTTCACTTATAGATTATACCAGTGTTTTTAACCGTAATGAAAGAATCGCCCCCTTTACCATCCCCTCCCCCCTCCTCCAAACAAAAAAAAACAATTAAAAATTTACACTTTTCTCTAAGTAGGTATGTATTTTATGCAATGGATTTCCTACTATAAATAAATTTAAAAAACTCGTTCGGTACAAAATTTGTCCTATATCAAAACAATCATAGGTGAAATTATGCGCCTTTTTTGAATGAGCTTTTATTTTCTATGAAAAACATGATATTGACTATATGCCCAAGTTAAAATTTTGCGCGTATAGGTATAGTTTATTTAACAGAATTTATATAATTAAAGCTCCCAATGAAAGTATAAAAGTGTATCTTTCATGGGCTTATTTTTCTATATTGACAAAATGCCCACTCGAACTTCTGCAGCGCCCCCTAAATTGCCAGACCTCCAAAACGCCCAAAATGGGGCGCTGGCGCCCCGGTTAAGAATCATTGGATTAAGCAATCACGGGGATATTACACAACTCTGTTTGACACATTTTGTGATATCAAACCATGAAGTGAGAGCCCCTACTCTGACACACGCGGTGCTTCCTTCATAAATAGAAGCAAATTCTCGTATCAGCTAAGTGCTAATTATTCAAATTAAAAATGATGTATACCAAATTAACAATGTATTATTAAATATTTGTATGTTTATTATCCATTTAATTATGTGTAAATATTGTGAATCTACGAGTACTTAAGTATATTTGTCAATACGTAACTATTACACATATAAATCACAATAGCAAATATTCTAATAGTCGTTTTACAATGAAATATGATTGATTAACAATACATTATACCAACCTCTAGCATTTATAATAAAAACCGTTAATATTTATACGCATTCACAAAAAGTTGGAAACTGTTTGTCATTACTTTTTTTATTCCATTGTACGCTTTGTATTATGCGTATTATTGTGTCGTTCAGAATTATTCACCCCCGGCTGCCATCCCCTGCCATTATCAAAGGACCCACCCCGCTATGTACGCGCGGTACTTATGTATGTAGCTGAACGAACGCCCCCAAAATAAAGGAAAATGAGAATTAAACAATTGTCAGACAATTGCTGATGTTCGCAGTGCGTTAATTCCCGGAATGGAGCTTCTCTAGCGAAAGTTAACAAAAAGCTCTCCCCGCGGAGAACTTTCGGAGTCGGTGATTAGTGTTGATAACCGTTTTAACGTAATGACTTATTCATTTTTTACTAAATCGCTAAAATGACACTCTTTTGAATATTTGGTTTACTTTGAATGATTTGTTTTCAGAATAATTTTAATCAATAATTAAATAAAACGATGTTTTTTAACTACTTCCACTTTTGTCTTTATTTTGACAGCGAGCCTGGTGTTAAAAAAACATCGTTTTTTTTCATTATTATTTAATATGAAATACCATCAAGGGATTTCAGTAAAATCATTTGATTATCTTAAAAAATAAACTCGTATGTATTTATTGTTTCTTGAACAATGGTGTAAAATTTCATATTAAATAATTAAACGAATGTAAAGTAAAAGGATTGTGGTAGCATGTAATTGGCCTTGTTTCGTTATCTCTGTGTGTATATATGTGTAACTGTATTTGCTGTTTGTTACCTTTAGTAAAAAATTTAAAAATAAACGTAATCTAAGACATTATCAAATATCTATCAAATGTCGCAGGAATTTGATATTGCCTTAGACAGTCAAAACATGTCATTCATATAAAATATAATAAAACTTCAAAGAAACAGAAACAGACATTTTCAACGGTATTATTTAAAAAATATATGCTTCAGTGTTCTTGTTACACAATAGCAATTTTGTTATTTTTTCGCGCTTTTCAGATGATGAAGGTATACATTTTTTGAAATATGTGCAGGTAAATACAATGGATAATGGAAAAACAGTGTTTTTATTTATTAAAAATTCGCCATTATAAAATTCCAATACGTAAAATAAAATTAACTTATTAGTAGACGAAATAACAATGAGACAGACTGAAAATGGTAGCATTAATATAACAGTGAAATAGTAAATAAAGAGATTAAACAGCTGTTTGTAATAAAAATGAGTTTTATAATAACCTATTCGATAAATTACAGTTCTTTTGATACCCGTTTTGTATTATCTTTCAACGTAAATCGGTTTTTGATATCGCAATAAATCAAAGTTACTATTGGATATCAAAACTGTATACAAAGTGTTTCAAATAGATCAATAACAGTGCTTGAATGTGCGACAACACAAGTGTTTCAGGCAACACTGTAGTAACTCAATGATTAAACATATTATTTTGATTTAATGAACAGTATTAACGAGCTTCGTGGCATAGTGGTTACAGCTTTGACTACCATATCAAAGGCCGTTGTTTCAATTCTTGGATATGGCAGCGTGATCGTCACACTGTCTTTGGTCTGGTGTAGAATTCACGTGACAGTAAAATGGCGATAAATTTGCCACATATCAGGTGTCATAATAATGAATATAATAGCTAAAAACAATTTGTATACAGTAATTGGGTTCAAACGACCCATTGTATACAAAAATGCATTTAAGTATTTTGAAAACACTTACCTCCATGATGTTTCAGGTGTAGCTGGTAGCTCTGATATAAAATTGATTTTACATCCCGCGCGGAAGTGATTGAAATCATGACGTCAAAAGATGCAAGATGACGTCAAAAGATGCAAGATGACGTCAAATAGTGGAGCTCTGTTTGGCTGATCGGCTGAGCCTGAGAGAAGGTTAGTGTCAATTATTATTTTCTGTAATTATAAAAAGTGAAGGTACGTGAAGTGATCGGAAACATTTTTTTAATCATATTTATATACAATAATATTAATCATAGTATTATATAGGTTATATAAATTGAAAAAAATAATTTGATATTGAAATTAACTTTATTTAGAATCTCTACTAGTATCAAACTGCAGAGATAAGACATGAAAATGGGAGTAAAGACGAATTAGCTATACGCAGAGGAGTTCGACAAGACTACATTTTGTCACCTTTACTGTTTATTTTGTATTCCAATCAAGTATTCCAATGTATTGAAAACTCCAGCCTGGGAGTGAAAGTTAATGGGATTATTGTTGATAACATCAGGTATGTTGATGACACAGTTATTTTAGCAGACAGTATACCCGATCTTCAAGAACTCCTAAATAAAATTGAAAAAGCAGGAGAGGCTTTGGACTTAAAAATCAATGTTAAGAAGACTCAATGAATGACATTTGGGCGACTTAATTTTTTAACATCCACTCTGCAACTGAATTGTGTGAATGATGAAATGTTCGACCAATTTAAAATCCTTGGCAGTATTATCACTAAAACGCTTGACCCGGACATTGAAATAAAATGCAGAATTTAAGTTGCACAAGCTGCATTTAATAAAATGAGAACATTATTTTGCAACGATAATCTAAAGTATTATATATGGCCTGTTCTACTATATGGCTGAGAAACCTGTAGTCTTTAAGTTAATCTGTAACCTGTAGTCTTAAAGTCTTTCGAGATGTGGATATACCGCAGAATACCATGGACCAAGAGGGTCAGTAATGCAGACGTACTACAGGGTGTTGTCGAGTGTGAAAATATTTGGGTCATGTGCTAAGGGGAGAAAAATACTACCTCCTTCGACTGATATTAAAAGGTAAAGTAGAGGGACGTCGGGGAATTGGTTGAAGGCAGCTGTCCTGGCTTTGGAACATTAAAGAGTGGACAGGAATTACAAGAGTTCAGAACTTGTTCCAAGTGGCGCAGGACAGAGATGCCTTCGCTGCAGTGATCGCCGATGTTGGGGGGGACCTGACACGGCACCGAAAGAAGAAGAATGAAGAATAAATTTAACAAGTGAGTTACTGTCTCCTTTTTTGAAACAGCTGAAATAATATACGAACCAATTTCGGTACGAGAACGGTAAAGGAATTTGATTGAAAGTAATTTGTGAACACAAAATATTAAAACAACCAATCATGTATTGATATCTATAAAGTGATTTGCAAAAGGATAAATAAACAACTTTTTTATTTTATTTTGAACAGTTTTTATTAACCCATTACCGTCCAGGGTCATTTTATAGGACAACAGCTTATGATATGCCAGCTTTTATATGTCAAGTAATACCGCGCAGTTCTATCTGAATAATCGCGACCTCAATACACGTCATACTGACCTCAGTAAGTATGCTGTCATTTGTCCGTTTTTTCTGTAAATTTACGATTAAAATTTTGTATAAAACAGGTTTTTTATTTGCTATCAATATGTTAAATGGGTGAGATATTTATAGTAAAACTTGTGTAATCAATTAACACAATTTTATTTTAATAATTCTATTAGCAATTAAAAGCATCAAGGGCTTCTTGTATTAATGAATAAATTAATTAATTAATAATTAATTGTATTAATGAATTAAACAAGTTTTAATTTGGTTTGGTTCATGTGGTGTGTTGCTCCCGTAAATTTGGAGAAATTTCTTGTATAAGTGAATTGTTTTGGTCAATTTGATTGTTGCCGCAGTTTATGATAGTTATTTGTGACACAAAATACGTTTTCACTCTTCTGATGTTAAAATAATACAAGTTTTTTCGTTTGTAAAAATAATTTTGCAGGTGTAAAAATTAATTTTTCATTTGTTCCAATGACAATTTGAATAAATTCTTCAATCAAATTTTCAAGTTTTTGCTGGTGTTGGATTGTTTTAAGTGCCTAATTAAAATGAAAACAGTGGAATAAAAAATTAAATAAACAAATGTCCGGATCGTCCAGCTGACGAAAAGTGCACCATCTAAAAGAACATTATGTGTTAAATTATTTTTATGTGTTATTTTATTTTATATAATTGTATTTTATATCATTTGTTTTAGATTTATTATGTAGACGTTGAATGATCGAAGTGTGCGCGGGAGATGCCTATTGGTGGCGATGAGGTTCGCAACCCATCACACCGCGTCTCTCGCGTTGGCGAAAAGAGAAGGATGGAGTGCAGCATCGATTAAAGTGTAGCAGTCCATTCTTTCTGTCTACCCTTTCGGGGAAACGGCGTGATGGTTAGTTAGTTAGTTAACAAGTTTTACTATTAATATCTCATCGATTAAATACATTGATTGCAAATATTTAATCATTAAACCCGTTTAAAAAATATATACATCGTAAATTTACAGAACAAACGGACAAATGATTAGTGAGAATGTTGAAATGATCGACCAATTTAAATACCTTGGCAGCATTATCACTAAAGCGCTTGACCCGAACATTGAAATAAAATGCAGAATTTAAGTTGCACGAGCTGCATTTCATAAAATGAGAACATTCTTTTGCAACGATAATCTGAACTTAACTTGACAACGAATGATTAAATGTTATATATGGTCTGTTCTACTATATGCCTGCAAACCTGGACTTTGAAAGTGAATGCAATGTACCGTTTGGAAGCGTTTGAGATGTGGATATACCGCAGAATGCTCCGTATACCGTGGACCGATAGGGTCAGTAATGCAGACGTACTGCAGGACCTTGTCCGAAAGGCGTGCAAGATGGATCGGCCATGTAATACGTCAAGAAGGTCTCTTGCATGCCATAATGGAGGGTATGACCGAGGGGACAAACTCTAGGGGACGCCCACGCCGAAAGTACCTGGAGGACCTGTTGGTGGACGTACGCTGCTCATCATATGCAGATTTCAAAAGAGCCGCACAAGACAGGGAAAAATGGAAGAGAATAATGGAGGAAATTGCTGCAAACCAATCCCAGGATTGAAACCAGAGAAGAAGACTGTAGAGAGCCAGAGGCAATAGAGAGCTCTTTTCGAGTGTGAAAATTAGAAAGGTATCATATTTGGGTCATGTGCTAAGGGAAGAAAAATACCACCTCCTTCCTTAACCCAACCAATGGCAGGTCATGTGTCCTGTAAACGCCTCGGCCACCATATTGTGTTTTCAAAAAAAAAAAAAACAATTTACATCTTCGTCTCTATTAAGATACAATTAAAACTTAAAACTGTTAATAATTTTCACAATTCATATATGCGAGTTTGTCGCGATAGCTGTTTCGCCAACGCATGTTGGCATCATCTGATGTTATAAAGCAATGACAGTATTTAAAATTTTAACATTTAATAATCAAATCAAATCGGTTTATTATTTCAACAGAAATTGCAAAACAATATTAATGTTCACGGCATCTATTTGGTACAGGTAAATATAAAATATACGATATAATACCAGGAACTCATGTGGGATGTTTCGACATTAGGAAGACAAAATACTCTCTATAGTCAAGAGTATTTGTCTTCCGAACGTACTTAATGATAAATAATGTTGAAGTATCATAAAGATTCGGTAAAAATAATGGATCACAAAAACATCGTTCATATTAAAATAGAGACTTTGATTTCTGTGTAAATTACAATATAATATACAAAAAACAGAAAAATTTATTCATAGATTTTCGAAAAACCTACATTTTAAATAATAATGGTTCATGTATGCCATTATTTTTATATCTTTGAATCGAAGTTTTAAATTCTAAATTACTTCGAACAAAAAATAGGCAGACCGGTTTAAAGCGGCTTTTGAAATATCCGAAGCTTTTTCTACCCTTCAGAATTGATTGACGAGTATTGGGCAGGTGCGCCCGGAATGGGCCAACCAATGATAAAACTGTATATATGTACTAAGAGCAGAAGCTCCTCTTTCCTAGATTCATTATATTCTATAATATATCAGCGGTTCTCAAAGCATGCTCCACGGAGCCCTGGGGCTCTGCGGGAGCTCCGTCTTATTTATTTATTTATTTATTTATACATTATACACAAATGAGACATTACAAACGACAAAACATTTAGGCGACTCATTTGGACACAAAACGGTATTACAAAGATAAAATAAAACAAAACAACATGAGACCAAAAAAATTATACATAGAAGGAATCCAAATATGTCGACGTCAGGGAGGCAGTACTCTTTCCAGAATTTGCAATATTTTTTTTATGAATACTGCCTCACTGACACTGAAAATGTCCAAATCCGAGTTAATTAGATTCAGCGTCCGAATTGCTATTCCTACTGGCTTCACCAAAGGCAGGATGGTTCTGCGTGACGGAGTAAAGAATAATTGATGTCGGCGCTGTCGCAGGTAGTTATCAGGAACAAAAAGACCTATTTGCTCCAGAACATAGGGATTCTCAATAGAGCCTCGAATCAGTCGTCGCGACAAGCAGCATTCTTCTTATTTATACATTCGTATAAAGCATTTAATTTGTTGTGTGACATTAATGCACTTGTAATTTTAATTCAAATCACTTTATTATTTACAACAACCAACCGGTTTCGCTGAAGCTTCGTCAGACAATGAGACACAAGTGTCTTTCGTAACCCTGACGAAACTCCGGCGAAAACGAAACCAGTTGGATGTTATAAAGAATAAAGTCGTTAAAATACTAATTTACAGGTATATTACAAATAATATACATGAAAACGTCTGCCATCTATTTATTCAGTTTTTTTATGTAATGACATGTGTTGCCCTTCTAAGGCATTATCAAACATTTGATAATGCCTTTGAAGGGCAAAACATGTCATTCCATAAAAAAATAGCTTAATAAAACTCCTAAAGGACAAACGTTTTCATTTATATTAATTATTTGATATGGAGTTTTACATCATTGTTCAAGAAACAATAAATAAGTATATTACTATTATATTATTCTCCTTTCTTCGTTTCCGGATTACTGAAGGTTGTGATTTATAGAAATGCCATGGCTTAAACAAAACGTGGTATCGTGTTGTTTGTATATAATATTTCACCTATACTCAAAAGATGCCTTAAACATTTATGCTGTTTGTAAAATCTGTTGAGTAAATAAACTGATTTGATTTGAAAACGCCTCCAATCCTCTCTGTTATCCGTAGTCCACACCGCCGAGAAGAGCTTTCTCCCGGTCATCTCCTTAATCTAATCAAATAAATAAAATAAAAAAATATATTTATTATAACATTTTTTGTGAATACTTATACTTGTATACGAATACTGGATTTCACCCACCGTGGGCGTGGGTGGGTTATCAATTCATGATTTAATTGTATAAGTCCTGTAAACACCTTGATCAACCATATTCAGTTTCCAATTTGCATCTTCGTCTCTATTGAGATACAATTAAATCATGAATATTTATTATGCTAAGCAGCATGATAAATCTATAATAATGCTACGTTTAAAAATCGTACACAAAACAATTTAGCTTGTACAATTAGGTAAATGGCAACTCGATACTTGTCACTGCACCCATTCAGCAGGTACGTGATTTTCATTAAATTATTATAGTTTAATAATGTACAAAAGACCAGGTTTTGCTTATTTTAATCCTGCAAAATAAGGCTATCCGTTTATCGCTTGGTGCGCCTTCATGGACCAGGATTACACAACTGCACCTAGAATCGGGAATCCCGATGATAGATGAATTCATTCTGAAACTTGCCGAACGTTTTTACAAAGGACTCCCTTCACATCCCAACCCAACAATAAAAGACCTCTCTAATTACGACCCAAACACTTCCAGCCGCCACAAGCACCCAAAATCGATTCTCCTTCAGAGGAACACTCCGGGCCACACAAATCATGCCCCCGAATAAACTAACAACCCACCAAATCACCTTCCAACAATGTTCCCATCAGACGTAAGAGGAATAGCCACATGAGCTGAACCTCTGTAAGCCAGAAGATCCAAGTCCAAGTCCAAGCTTATTTTCTTCTTCTTCTCTGGTTTCAATCCTGGGATTGGTTTGCAGCAATTTCCTCCATTATTCTCTTCCATTTTTCCCTGTCTTGTGCGGCTCTTTTGAAATCTGCATATGATGAGCAGCGCACGTCCACCAACAGGTCCTCCAGGTACTCTCAGCGTGGGCGTCCCCTAGAGTTTGTCCCCTCGGTCATACCCTCCATTATGGCATGCAAGAGGCCTTCTTGACGTATTACATGGCCGATCCATCTTGCACGCCTTTCGGACAAGGTCCTGAGCAGGTGCCTTCCTCCTTCGATTCCTTAAAGAACCACCTCATTCGTGATGTGGCCTCTCCAGGAAATTCCCAAGAGTCTTCTATAGGACCACATCTCAAAAGCCTCCAGTCTCCGCTTATCCCTTTCGGATAGGCACCATGTCTCGCAGCCGTACATCAAGACACTCCATACATAGGTCTTGATGAGGAGTATTCTCAGTTTTAGGTCTATATTATTTGATTCTATTATTTTTGACCTTTTATTAAATGCAAGCCTAGCCTGATGTATACGGCTGTCGACCTCGCTCTTAGACCGACCGTTCCATGTTATTTTGCTCCCGAGGTAGACAAACTCCTTGGTGTTCTTTAGTGGAACTCCTGACATCACTACTCTCATCTGATGTTGCGTTCGGCCTACAGTCAGCAGCTTTGTTTTGTCCTTATTTATCTTCATGTTGTATCTATTTTGAAGAATGTCTTGCAAAGTATCTAAGGCCTCCTGCATTTTATTGATACGTAAAATATTTAGTATTTCAAAAGGGTCCCGTCGCCAAAAAAGTTTGAGAACTGCTAGTCTATCTCTATTGTGGTCACAGAGTTTATCCGAAATAATATTTTACTAGATGTTTTTATGGATAATCAATCTTAAAATGTTTAAATATAATTTAATAATACTTTAATATTTTGTTTTAAAAACCAACCGGTTTCTTCGCTTCGCCAATATAACAGAAACTTTCTTATTAATAGTCAAAAAATATGTTATGAAGAACTAAGCGAAAAAAAACAATTTTTTTTTGTATTCTTCTCCTTCTTTTAATAGATCTGACGATCTGTGAGACAGAAATTGTGTCTCGTCCGATGATGAGGTCCAGCTCTCCCTCCATTTCTAAGGCTGTCTTCCAGTTGGGAGGTGTTCCGGGGGGATTTCATAAGCGATTGTACATGCAAGTCTATCACCATCCATTCGGACTACATGGTCCATCCAGTATCTTCTTCTGGATCTACACCACTGAACGATATCCTCTATTTCAAAAGTTGTTCTTATGTCTGCGCAGCGGACACGATCTCGGATAGTTTTCCCAGTAATTGATCTTAGGACCTTCATCTCCGATGTTCTTCGCGTCTCTACAGCGTATGTCATGATAGGTCGCACACATGTCTTGTAAATTCTGATCTTGCTGTCGATACGCATGTGCTTGTTCTTCCAGGCCAGATTCTTCAGACACCCTGACACGGCAGAAGCTTTACTGACTTGTTCTCGTACTTCGGTATAAAGGTCATTATGGCTGCAGATCTCTACTTCTATATTCGCCTTCACTTCATGTTGTGGATTCATAATTGAATAAACAGAACCGCATTTCGTATTTTTACAATATTTAAAAATACTTTTCACAGACATGTTTCGGTTGTGACCGAACATTTCTGAAAGTACGAAATTGGTCATATTATTTTTATTAAAAATATATTTTTCTAGGAAAGAAAAGTGTGGCAAGCTATTATATCTTCTTACCTTTTCGGGGAGACGGCGTGATGGTTAGTTAGTTAGTTTTTATTATCATTTGAATTCTTTCCATAAACGAAATCAATTTTCTCACTTAGAATATCATAGACTGCCTTCAAGCTTTTATTTGAATTCCGAACGCTTCGAATTATTTACAAACAATATTGCTTTTGTATTCCTCATCGACTTTTGAAACCAATACGAAATTTGAACATCGCAATTTTCTCGCTAAATTTTCCTTAGAACAACATTCAAAGAATGGTAAACGCAGGGTAATATTGTTGATAGAATTCCTCCAGCATTTCAAGAGTACTTTGCTGATATCATTTCCCGCGCTCTAGTTAAGGTAAAATGCCTTGTTAACCCGCGCTCTCGGTACTATTAGCGGTAATAAAAATTTCAATAACTCTTCGACATGCTTTTCATAATAATAATTCAATTGCCATTTCTCGACTGTGTTACTGTTGTTATTTATGAAAAATAAAAAACGTTTTAAACGAGCAGCGTCGTGACATTTTTTTAACAGAATACTCAAGAAATAAATTAATTAATTTATAAATATTTGAATGTACTTTTGGAAACATTGTATTATCACAAAACTTTTTTGTACTTTTCTCAAACATGCTTCGGAACACAAACTTCAAACACACTTTGGAAATCGAAATAACATTTTTTATAATCCATTTTTTATTAAATTAAAATATATTAAAATTTCAATGTCCTTTGTATTGAATCGATTTTTAAATGCGTTTTTTATAAGTCTTTCTTTGTTTAGTTTTTATAATAAATATACTGGAAGCATTTGAATTGTGGCTCCATCGCCGAATGCTCAGAGTTTCCTGGACAGACATGGTTACCAATACCGAAGTCCTGAGGCGAGCAAGAGTTGACAGGGAACTCTTATCAACTATCAAGGTTTGAAAGATCTCATATCTGGGTCATATACTTCTTCTTCGATGGCCCTACAGCCCATATCGAGCCTTAGCCTCCAGTATTCTTCGCCTCCAACTCCTCCTGTCCTCCGCTTCGACCCTCCAATCTGACACTCTTAACAATCTTGCCCATCTCTCCCAACTTCATCCTCCCATCGCAGCCTTGGTCGTCCAATTGGTCTTCTACCACCTGGGTGCCACTCCAGCAATCTTTTTGGGGTTCGCGATGACGGCATCCTCTGCACGTGACCGGCCCATCTCAGTCTATTCAGTCTGACCTGTGTGGAGAGACTGGGAGCTTTGTAAATATTGTACAGCTCGTCATTATGCCGCACTCTCCAGCCTTCACCGTCATTCACAGGCCCCAGAATTCTGCGCAGCACCCTTCTCTCAAAAGTATCCAGTCGCTCTGCAGATTTCGCTGTCATTGTCCACGCCTCACACCCATAGGTCACTACTGTTCGGATGATTGTTTTATACAGGGTGATTTTGGTTTTCCAGTGTACGTTTCTTGATTTGAGCGCTGGTAGTAGAGAGAAGAATGTTTTGTTACCAATTGTGATTCTTCTTTCGATTTCCTTGTGATCTTCGTTTTCTTTTGTTATAGACGAACCCAGGTAAGTGAAGTCCTCCACCATCTTAAAGTCGTATCTGTCCTTGAATCTGATGGTTCGCCTTGGGTTATGGGTTGCATTCCTGGTTTGTTTCATTATTTGTGTCTTTTCTTCGTTTATCTCTAAACCCACCTCCTTGGCTGCTGTCTCTAAAGGCTCAAATACTTGGTGTATGGCTGCTAGGGATCTTCCTACAATGTTAAGGTCGTCTGCATATCCTATGATCTGGCTGCTATGAAAGTATGTGTTGGGATTCGTGTCAAGGTGGTAAGTTTTCCTTATGGCATATTCCAAACTCAGGTTAAAAAGTGTTGGGGCTAAACCATCACCTTGTTTGAGGCCCTGTGATACCATGAATTCATCTGTGAGCTCTCCTCCTATCTTGACTCTACATTTTGTATTATCCATGGTTGCTTTTACCAGTCTTACTAACTTCGTAGGGATTTTGAAGTTCAAGAGTACATCATACAGTTTCTCTCTACTGATACTATCATAAGCCTGTTTGAAGTCAATGAACAGCTGATATACATCGACGTCAAATTCCCAGCATTTTGCTAGGATCTGCCTTGCTGTGAACAATTGATCACTTGTTGATCTGTTCCTCCTGAACCCAGCCTGGTATTCTCCGATGATGTTTTCTGCAAAGTGTTCCATTCTGTTTTTAAGTATTGTGGTAAAGATTTTGTATGATGTACTCAAAAGTGAGATGCCTCTGTGATTCTCGCATTTCAGCTTGTCTCCCTTTTTGTGGATTGGACATATTATACTCATCTGCCAATCTTCAGGGATATGTTCTAGGTTCCATATTTTTGTTATAATTGTGTGAATCAACTTATGGAGATGATCATTCCCATATTTCAGTAGCTCAGATGGTATATTATCCACTCCCGGTGCTTTATTGTTTTTCAATTTCCTAATTACTAATTTCAATTCTGTGATTGTGGGAGGATTTACTTCGTAATCATTTTCTGTGGGTACCTCGGTTATTTCATTTCCGGAACTTGTGTTTGGGTTAAGTAGATGTTGGAAGTATTGCTTCCATCTGTCTTTGATCTTCTCTGAATCCGCTATGATGTCTCCCGCAGCGTCCCTACATAAGCTTGTATTTGGTTTGAACCCCTTCTTAAAAACGTTGACTGCTTTATAGGCTTCTCTTGTGTTGTTTTCAACAAAGTCTTGTTCCATTTTCAGCAATATATTATTCATGTATGCTCTTTTTTTGGTTTTCAGTATTTTGTTGGTCTCCCTTCTGGCTTCTTCGTAAGCCTGTCTCTTGATCTCCTGGGTCATATACTGCGTGGGGAAAAGTACCACCTTCTCCAACTGAGGGGTTAAATTGAGGGACGCCGAGGGCCCGGAAGGAGACAAATGTCCTGGCTGCGAAACGTGAGGGAGTGGACCGGCATCCGAAGTGTGGAGGAGCTATTCCGAGCGGCGCAGGATAGGGACAGGTTCGCCGAGGTAATCGCCAACGTTGGGGGGACCCGACAGGGCACTTGAAGAATACATATTTACATATGAAGATGGAGGTATCTTCCGAAACAAGTCGTGTTTTTAAATATTTTGTGGATTATAAATAACGTTATTATCAATTTCCAAAGTGTATTACTATGGAATTTCACAGTGTTAATGTCTTAGCTTTCAATCAATTAAATTTTAAATGTTTGAAATTCATACGCTGAAGAAGAGAAGTTTGTGTCCCGAAACATGTTTGTGAAAAGTTTCCACAATGTCCCATACAATGTTTCCAAAAAGTTATTCAAATGTGAATCCACAACACAAAGTGATAGTGAATATAGAATAAATTTATAAACACATTACAAACTATATCTTCATATATATAAGATAGGTCAAGACAGTTTACCAGAGGGTTCTCGACCACGTGGCTAACCAGCGAAATAATGGCGAGATAGTTGGCGGTCCAATTCTCAGGAGAACGGAGATGCAACCAATCATCAGGTCATCAGATCTGTAAGAATAATAATAAGAAGAAGTTATTTATTGTTTCTTGAACAATGATGTAAAACTCCGTATTAAATATTAATATGTTTACGATGGAATGACAAGTTTCACCCTTATAAGACATTATCAAATGTTTACGTGATGTCTTAGAAGGGCGAATCATGTCATTCAATCTAAAATATGGGTCGGCAACCTTTTGTTGTAAAAGGGTCAAATATTTGACGTGCGGATTAGTGCGGGCCACGTGTCATTACAGTTTACCAACAATATTTGTGTACAAATATTTTAGTTTTTAAAATCGAAATCAGCAAACCAAATTTTAAAACTCAGATTAAAATTGTATTAGTGCACTTTTCATTTTAGTTTTTTGTCAAATAAATTTCATTTTTAAACTCGTAATAATCTAATTTCAAGATATCGAGTCGTGTTTAGGATTCTTTTATAATATGGCCGAGCCATAGAGGGCTCCCTCCGCTTACCCGAAGTTGTTATAGCTTTCGTCAGCTTCACTCCTTCATTCCCTAGGTCCTTCCCCCGTCCATGCGGGACTTACGTTAAAAAAAAATAATAATATGTGTATATTTGCAACCAAGGGGGACCCAGACCACATTTTAGCTACGCTACTCTCCCTCGATATCCTGTTGTACACACATAGTAATACAACAGCAAAAGAAAATACACAATTGATACATAAATAACATATGTAAGATAAATAATAAAAAATAAATAATGCACACTAGGAGGCACAGGAGGGAGGGAGGAGACAAAATACAGGATGGGGAAAATAAGGAAATTTATGTAATAGGTGGAATAGTGAAGGTAACATAGAAAGTTTATACAATATGTATTTAAGAGAAGAAAAATAATGCAATTGAACTAAGGCGGAGGAGGACGTGGCCCGGCATTGCGGATCAGTCTCCCTTCCCCCTAGCAAGATAATTGGCACCCCTTCAAAGGGGCAAGTGACTTCCCGAAACGGCAACGTCCGGTCGAGACGATTAAAGACGAAAGAATAAACAAATGATAACAGTCATAACAATAATAATAATAATAAATAATAAACCCGTACCAGGAGCAGCAGTCCCAGAGATAACAAAAACAAATAAAATAATAAATGAAAAGAAAAATGGTATGTTTAGATTTAATTGTATCTCAATAGAGACGAAGACGCAAACTGAATATGGATGATCAAGGTGTTTACAGGACTTATGACCTGCCATTGGTTGGGTTAAGCGCACGCTTTATGTAATTACAACATTCCCCATTCCACCTTTGTTATTATGATCATGCATGACAAATTGAGAATTGACCACCCTTTGGTGAAAATCCAGAATTTCGTATACAAGTATAAGTATACATTCACAAAAATATGGTGTGTTGAGGATTAAACCCACGACCTCTACATCAGGAACCGATCATTCTATCGGCGTTTCCAAAACAAAATAATAAAATTGTAACATTCTTACGTTTCGACACTGGAAATGAAATGTTCACCGTATTGATTGAGTCCAACCGGACTAATTGAGCAAACATTTCTGAATTTCACCGTCTAAAAGGGCCTTTATAACACGCAAGTGCGCCCATTGCGTTGTTAATTGAGCCCATTTCACGAGTATCAGTGCATGCAATAGACCCGACCGAATTTTTTTCCCACCCGATGATTAATTGCACAATTTTTCGCAATTTATCAAAATTCTACACGTGGATGCCCCAAAAAATGCGCACAATAAATAATTTCCTTTGCAAGGAAACAACGGTACATTTTTTTGTTTCATTTTAATATTTGTCACCAGCAAAATTCAGGATAAAAATAAATTATTGAGTGGTGATTTAAGGGGCAAAAGGTAGTCAGAGTTATGGAAAAAACAATGTATTTTAAAAAAATAAAAAATGACAGTTAATATTTTTTTTTAAAACTCAACAATACAAAATTTCATATGTTTTTCTTGGTTTGACTTAAATTTAAAAAAATATATATTAATTATATTTGAAGTTATCGATATACGAGTATGTGATGGACTCTGTTCCATAATGCGGTGACCATTATAACTTCTTACATGTTCATCTTAAATCATCAAATTAAAAAATATTACTTTAATAGTTAATCTAGCGCCTGATCTAAGGATTTTTTTTTCTTTTTAAAAATTTATATTTTTATAAGCAATTAACTGTTGCATTTTTCCTTGAAAATCCTTAAGTAGATTATTGGAGGCCGGCATATCAGGCACAATATTTAACTATTAAAAAAATAGATATTTTTATTTGAAAGATTTGTGATTAATCTGTAATGGTCACCGCAAAGCACCACTTATGGAACAGGGTCCAACAAATATGGCGATAAATTAATATATAATTTAGATATTTTGTATAATGAACATTGTATAATAATTCAGTATTTTTGGTATTATAAATTAAATCAAATGACTGACAAAAAATATTGAAAATACTTGTTTTTTTCATACCTCTGACGCCCCAACCCCTTAATAGTATCTATTAGAACACCAATAGATACTATTAAGTAAAGTTGGTAAACTCTACGGTCGAATTTTAATAGAAAGAGTAAAAAAGACGACGACTGAAAGAGTATGGGATGTGCAAGGCGCTTTTATGACCGGAAGAGGTTGTATGGATCAGATTTTTGCACTTCGAACGCTTGCGGAGAAGTTTATGGCCAAAAACCGTAAGCTTTTCTGTGCGTTTGTCGATTTGCAAAAAGCCTATGATCGAGTGAACAGAGAAAAACTGTGGTCAATCTTGTCCGAATACGGAGTGAGCACAAAACTGATACGGGCGGTTGCTTCTCTCTACGAAGGGAGCACTGCCAGTGTTAGGGTAAATGGGGACATCACGCCCTGGTTTGATATCACGAAGGGTGTTAAGCAGGGCTGCGTGATGTCCCCTTGGTTGTTCAATCTGTATATGGACAAGTGTATGAAAGAACTTAAAGGTATAAATGCTGGTGCTAAGATGAGTGATCTGTCTGTAAACTGTCTGCTTTACGCGGACGACGCCGTTCTCGTTGCGGATAGTGCGGACGAATTACAAGTCTTGGTGTCGAGAATGTATGAGGTATGCAAGTCGAACGATTTAATGATGAATGTCGGAAAGTCAAAGGTGTTAGTTTTTGAAAGGGAAGAGCAAATGACAGTTTGTAATATAAGTGTAAATGAAGAGAACTTGGAACAGGTGAGGAATTTGTGTATTTAGGTAGCATGTTCACAGCGGATGGCCGAACGGACAGTGATATTGAAAGAAGGGTTGGTGCGGGTAACAAAGTGAATGGAGCTTTAAAAGTAGTTTTGGAAACAAGAATTTATCAATGAAAGCGAAAATGGCCGTTCACAATGGAGTTCTGGTTCCAACCCTTATGTATGGAAGCGAAGCATGGAACTGGCAGAAGAAAGATGAGAGCAGAATAAATGCGGTAGAGATGAGGTCCCTAAGACGTATGTGCGGTAGAACGATGTACGACAGAATCTCAAATGCTGATATTAGGAAAGAGTGTAGAGCGAAAGAAGGTATTATGAAAAAAATTATGAAAGGTTCGCTTCGTTGGTTCGGACATATGGAGCGCATGGGTGAAGAAAGAATGGTTAAAAAAGTATACGTTAACAATGTAAATGGAGTAAGGAGTCGAGGTAGACCGAGGAAAACATGGCATGACCAAATTAATCAAATATTAAAAGTTGGTCATGTCAGAAGCCGGAAGAATCGACGTGCGTGTATGACTCGATGTATGAATGTGGAGGAAGCTAGAGAGGTGTGCCAGGATAGAGTAGTGTGGCGGTCCATTCTCTCTGCCTACCCCTGCGGGGAAACGGCGTGATGGTTTTGTTTTGTTGTTGTTTGTTTTGTTTTGTATTAGAACACCATTAATCTAAATGCAAAATAAGTCAAGTTTTTTTTTAATGTGTATCAAAATTTCCGTTTCCCGCCGATAGATGTGTGATTGTCACACTGTCGTTAGTCTGGTGTAGAATTTACGTAACGATAAAATGGTGATAGATTAGTTACCTATCACGTGTCATAAGAATCAACATAATAGCTTAAAAAAATTAAACAGTAATTGGGTTTAACGACCAATGAATTGGGTTAAAAATGATAATCATTGCTCACAACCCATAGAGAATAACCTCGGAAAATCTGCAAGTAAACAGAAATCAGAATCCCAAACGCTGTAATACACTAAATTCCTGTTATCTACCGTTCCCCCAGAAGATCACCAAAAAAATTATAAATAGATTGCAGTCAACAAACTTTCCAACTGCTGCCAGCTTTACAAAAGGAATAGACTAACTCAAAAAATAAACATCAGGTTTCCATGGAGGGGTAGGCAGGGAAGGTGGACCACCATACTGCTCTGTCCCAACATACCTCTCGAGATTCACCTACTTTCATACATTGTTACAAGCACGCAAGTCGATTTTTCCGACTTCGAATATAGCCGCCTTTTAGTTATTGATTGATTTGGTTGATTTTCTTTAGTTTTCCAAGGCTTCTTTTTCCATTCACACTGGTTGTACATAAAAATTTTAGCCATTCTTCTTATGTCCATTCGTTTTATATCTAAAAACCATCTCAGTGATCCTTTTTTAATTTTACTTATGAAATAATCATCTGACTTACATTTATTGTTTATTCCGTCGTTCGGTATTCTGTCACATTTTTACACACATTCTTCTTAGTGATCGCATTTCTACGGCATTTATATTTTTTTGCCAACTCCAAACATCTTCTATACATTAGTACTTGTAATAGAACGTTAATACATTATATTTTCTTTTTTCATATACTTTGTATACAACACTCACTTTTTAAACAAATTAAAATAAAATATCAAACATATGCCGAACTACCCAACCCTTACTCAGTGTTATTATGTAGATATTAAAAACATTATAAAATTTCTCTTTTTCTTTTTTATATACTTTGTATTTACAACACTAATATTAAAAAAAATTTAATTACATAGACATGTTTCGGACAACCAGTCCTTCTTCAGTGATACATATTATAAAGATACATATTTAAAATGTTATAAAATTGTATATTTAAAATGTATATTTAAAATTGTGTATCGTATTTAAAAGAAGGACTGGTTTTCCGAAACATGTATATGTAATTTTTTTTAATGTAAGTGTTGTATATACGAAGTATATAAAAAAGAAAAATACTTATAAAGCATCTACAACACAAAGTATGGCGAACATATGCTAGAAGATATTATAAAATTGTTTACAAATATGGTCAATTTTGACAGATGTTGTAATGATTTTGATACATTATTTACTGCCATATTTGCTAGCAATTGACCTAGAATCTAAAAGGAGAAAAAGAAGACGAAGAAGGAGAAGAAGTTTACATTACGTATACACAATTTATTCTGTTATATAATAAATTGTGTACACGTCACGTTGGTACATTAGTGAGAAAAAATATATTAAGCGATAGCCGTGTACGTGCGCTATTACAAAGGGTTTAATTGAAAAGCGGGCGTTATTATGAAGGATTTCATTGAAACGAGGCTTAACGTGCAATGCGAGCGTTAAATTACTGCGAACCTTAAACCGAACAAAGCGTGGCGATTTCGTGAAGTTGTACAAAGGAATTTAATAAGGTACATACATCAAATTACGATGTTAGTACATCACGAGAGAACCTTAATTCGTGTATTATACGTCGGTTTACCGCCGCAGTGATTACTTTGTATGCCTTAACAGCGTGTAATAGTTACCAAATATATGAAATATTCATCATTATGTTGTTATTTGATACAGTTACGTATGATAATTAGTGGGTTTTCGCCCTAACACAGCCCATTTATAGTAAAGTATTTATCAATGTATAATATTTGTTTTGTTATCATAGTTAAAGAGAAATTATAATACTTATATAATTAATACGAATGAAAACGACTGTTTTGTATCTTTTGATGATGCCGCTTTTGATAATACAGCAAACATGTCATTCACATAAAATTTAATAAAACTTCTAGAAAACAAACGTTTTTATTTGTATTCATTATTTTAAATGAATTTTTTTTTATCATAATCAATTAATATATAATAAATAAAAAAGATCTGTCTTCTAGAAGTTTTATGTAGTTTTTATTTTTTAAATAATTTATTTATTTTTTAAAGGTAACATACAGCGATATCAATAACATATATATAAAAAAATACTTTTAGAATAATTAAAATAAGGCCAATTACATGCTACCACAAGATAAGATGTTAAATAAAATTGTTTTTGAATTACTGCGAACAATTAAAACGACACGTCAATGTACATGTCATTTTATATAAATAAAAAAACTAAATAAAACTCCTAGAAGACAGACCTTTTTTATTTAAATTAATTGATTATGATAAAACAAATCATATTAAATAACAAATAAAATCGTTTGTTTTCAAGGAGTTTTATTAAATTTTATGTGAATGGCATTTTTGCTGTAAATAACATCATCAAAAAATAAAAAAAGAGAGGTTTACATTCGTATTAATTATATAAGTGTACATTGTACATATCACCCTTCTAAGACATTATCAAACATTTGATAATGCCGTAGCAGGGCGAAATATATCATATCATATAAAAACTTAATAAAAAAATAAATGACACTGATATATTCATAACAAATGACATTTTAGATAAACTAGAGGCGTTAACATTGTGGAATTCCATAATGCCGTTTTTTTATGAATTAAAACACTGTTTTTTTTCCACTTTTGATTTTATTTTTCTCGACATGTTTCGAAGACTAACACCTTCATCATCGAGTGAATGATATAAACTGTTTAATGATATAAATTGTTTAATGATAATTAATGATATAATGATATAACTGATAAAAAAGGCGTTTTCAAATGACATTTGACAATTCATTTCCATTCACAAAAAATATAAAAAAACTTCTAGAAAACAGTCATATTAATGATTTAATATGTAGTTCAAAAAACAGTAAAAATAAATTATATATCAATAACAAATGACGTGTTTCGCCCTTCTAAGGCATTATCAAATGTCTTAGCAAACATTTGATAATGCCTTAGAAAGGCGAAACATGTCATTCCCATAAAATATAATTAAACTTCTAGAAAACTGACGTTTTCATTCGTATTAATTATTTAATATAGAGTTTTACATCATTGTTCAAGAAAAAATAAACAAATGACGTTTTATCATGCCTTAGACAAGTGTTAAATTTACATCAAATATAATTAAACTTCTAGACAACAGACGTTTTCATTCGTATTTATTAATTAAACGCTTATGTAGGTACATATACATTTAAAAAAATATATGTGTTTTGGGATCGTAGGAAAATCAGTGTAACTCGTCTTTCTCAAACGTAGTTTCGGATATCGGATATCGTTGCAATCCTATCTTCAAGCTAGTTATATAATAAGTACTCTGTAGCGATCTTCAAAACATCTGTCGACAAAGACAAGTAACGTGAATTTTCCCCAGATCCCAAAAACATATTGCTATTGCTACGCAATTTATAACACTTGTGCAGTTTGTTTTTACACCACTTTATTTTCTGTTATCGGACCAAGGAGTTTCGCTACCGCTTTGTCATGCTTAAAAAACAAAGTGTTAGAACAACAAAAGAAAAAATTATATTCGAATTAGCAAATTGGTAAATTTGATACTACATTTTCTTTAAAAAATATATTCACACCTCATTTGAAAAATGTCCACATTGACTGCTACCCCATATATATGAGCACCATACCTCGAGAGCCATTTCAATACGTTGCCCTAATACATTTGTTCTGCAAAGAGGTATGCTTAACTTTCGGTGTATCGAAGTCAAAGCACTCTAAAAGGTTTTGGAGTATTCTAAATCCTTAGAATATGAATATATCTATTTTACTAGATTTAAAACAGTAATAGCCTGGATTAATTGTATCTCAATAGAGATGAACATGCAAATTGTTTTCTGGGAACAGAAGGTGGTGGTCGAGGCGCTTCGACCACCACCTTCTGTTCCCAGAAAACAATTTGCATCTTCGTCTCTATTGAGATACAATTAATCCTTGTAAAATAAAAATAATTTATCCGCAATGGGTGAAATCCAGTATTTGTCTACAAGAATTTGTATACATTCAAAATGTTGTTGAATAAATATAACTGGTACATGCAGGCAAAAAATTGGAGAGACATCTCCAGGCGAAATCTAGTACTGTACGATTTGCATAGACTTTCACAGTACATTAACCCTTAACGTACCGTGTTCAAAACAAAACGCTTGCTCCCATGTGGTAAGTTCAGTTTACCGCTAACTTTATCTAAATATCAAGCATATGACTAGATGAATCAAAATTTAATTTATGTCATCTTGTAGGGAATTTCATTAGGAATAGATCGATATCTATAACATACATGGATTATTTGAAAAACATATCATTATTAATTTTTTTCTGGAACCATGCGATTTCTGATATGTAATGCGTCATAGCATACGGACGACTAAAAATCGGGTCGGGTCGGGTCGAAACTTGTCTGCACGCCGGGCCGGCGGGGCGAAGATAAAGGCACCTAGGCAAAATGTATAGTACGTTCAAGACAACGAGCACGTATTAATATTTGTCCCTTTTGGTAAAGTGTTAATATTTTCACAGTTCTGATATTATTAAGTTACGTCCTGCGTTTTCATCCAGTCGGTATTATTACGTACCTATTGAAAAGGTCAAAGATATAATTTATAATATGTTCAAAACAGCGAGTAAGTATTTGTCACTTTTGATAAAGTTGTAAATATTAGCAAAACAAATTCTACCTTAACACGAATGAAGGTGAGGGCAGTCTTAGAAAATATTTTTTTTTGGGATGAAGGAAGTAATTTTTTGCTTTTTTTTTATTACGAAATATTGAAAACACTTCAATGGAGGATTTCAATTTTTTTTATAATATTAGGGTCCATAGGTTTTAAGAAAATCAACTTTAAATTGGCAGTGGAAACTCAATTGACCACATGGCAACGCGACGGTTAATAAAGGTTTTCTGCTTAATGCTTTCTAATCTTAATAAATGACGCTAGTGTAGAGTGAACATAAAAATGTAAAAATAGGTGTAGAAACCTACCATATATACAAGTTCCAAAAAGTTTGTCAGACGTGGTGGTCATAACGGCGGAATGGGGAATGTTGTTTAACGTGAAGCGATCGCTCAACCCAACCAATGACAGGTCATAAGTCCTGTAAGCGCCTCGGCCACCACCTTCTGTTCCCAGAAAACAATTTGCATCTTCGTCTCTATTGAGATACAATTAATCCTTGTAAAATAAAAATAATTTATCCGCAATGGGTGAAATCCAGTATTTGTCTACAAGAATTTGTATACATTCAAAATGTTGTTGTAATAGCCTGTGTTGATCAGACTGATCATCATAAGACTAAAAGTCACTAACGGCTGTGAGACATAATCCTCTAACGCAGAGAGAAAATAGCAGACTGTCAATATTTTAACAAAAGGTTTGAGAACAATTTTGGACCCACACTAGAGGATAAGACTTTAATAATCAAATGAAACCATGTACTAACTGATTGACCAGAAAATATTGGTGAGATTCTCAATAACTATAGTGAATTGGTCATGTTAAGAAAGAATGCCAGATAATAGAATTCCGAAGATTATGTAGAGATGTTTGCTACGTGCAAACAGACCAAGAAGCCGACCAAGAAAAAGATTGTCTGACTGTGTTAAAAAGGACTGAAGGAGTTAAGGAAGATCTGAACAATGGAGTGAAAAAATCAGGGATAGAAAAAAGTGAGGACTTTTGTATAAGCGGCCAAATATCATATCGGGATATAGTGCTAAGAAGATGGATAAGAAGATAACTTCATATAGTATTAAGTAACATATGTAAGACTGCTGACTTGGAGACCGTGGACGGCAAGGAGAAGCGCAGGGCGACCGCAACTACATTGGAAGGATGATCTAAACAGACACGTCGTAATAACCTGCATGCAGTCTGCACAAGACAGAGTGACATGGAAGCGAATGGAGGAAGCCTTTTTCCAGGAGTCGTAGGGAATAGACTGAGGAAGAAGAAGAAGAAGAACATATGTAAAGATACCAGATAACTTAAAATAAAAATGTTTTTACTTTTACATAACAGGTTTAATCATCTTCTTCTTTTTCTTCAATGTAGGTCTTGTGGCCTGTTTCCCAAGAGGTGTTAGCCTCCTGCAAGGTCGATTTCCAGCTGTCGATTCATATTTTTGGCATTCTGCCCAGGGGTCGTTTACCTTGGGGTTGGCAATGCTAGGGAATATAGATGGATTCATTATTATTGAACGCTTAGGCATGAACACTGTGGAATTCCATAGTAATATACTTAGGAAATTGAAAAAAACTTTGTTTAATCCACTAATTATTAAAAATATATTTAAATAGTCCATTGTTTTGGCCGAAACACTGTGATATTTTCACATTCTATAACTGTTCATACAAAAACTTTGTTTTATATCACAAATTGTATTTATTTTACTTTACGACAGCTGTTTCATCAACCAATGTTGACATCATCAGGTGTTACAAAAATATATATCAAATGTCAAATTTTCGTAATTTTTAGAATCTTTCTTCATGAAACTGATGAAACAGCTGTCGTAAAGTAAAATAAATATAATTTGTGATATAAAAAAAAGTTTTTGAATTAACAGTTACAAAAATATATTTAAAAACACGATATGTTTCGGAGGATACCTCCATTTTCAAGTGTGAAAAATATAATAAAAACTAAACAAAGGAAAACTAATATTAAAACGCATTTAAAATTCGATACAATAATTCCAATTAAAGAAATTAATAAATGTGTTCGTTGATACGTGTTTTAAAAGTTCGTCCTGTTTTGACTATGTAAAAAGCATCACATTCTTTACATTTAATTTTATATACACCACTTTTTTGCCAAATATCTGTTTTTTCGTTTAGAATTTAAAAGGAGTTGGCCAATGTTGTTCTGTGTGTAAAATACTGTTTTGTATTAGGTATTACAATTTTTATATTTTTTTAAATAGTCCATTATTTTGGCCAAAACACTATGATACTTTAACATTTCATAATTTTTAATGCAAAAACTAGGTTTTATATATTTTTATACATTTATATTTATATTTTTATATTTTTATACATTTGATATTGTAATATAAAACAAAGTATTTGCAATAACAGTTATATTTTTTTTTTACATTGTATTATTATCATCATATTATTATTATTTAATATTATTTATCAGTTCTTACTGTTACTAAAATAATTATTAGAACTTATAACAAATAGCTGAGGATAATTTTTAAATTTGAATTATTGTATGGAATTTTAAATGCGTTTTTATATTAGTCTTTCTTTGTTTAGTTTTTATTATGTTTTTACACTTGAAGAAGGAGGTATCCTCCGAAACATGTCGTGTTTTTTTAATAATAAGTGGATAAAACAAAGTTATTTTCAATTTCATAAGTACATGGATCCATTTTCCTTACGTGTGCATGCCAATGTTTTCTCCATTACCTCCCCCGCCTAACGACATCTTCGAACTCGCATATTTAACTTATTCTCTAATTCCTTAGTCGGTCACGCAACGTCTTGCCAGATATGTTCCTTTGTGTCTGTATTTCTGAAACTCTAATCGCGTTCATTTCTGAAACTCTAAGCGCGTTCACACTCATATTTTAAAAGTTTATACTGTTGAAAGGGTATCCATAATGTGTTCTCTCGTTTTGAAATTCTGATTTAAATGATTTGTTTTAAGGGGGATTCCAAATTTCACTAAAACTCCTTGAATTTGTAAGAAAATTCAGATAACTTCTAGTTCCTTGAATCCCGGAATGAGTCCTATCTTTGAAACAAAACGATAGATAAAACAATTTGATTCTGAAAGGCCTTCTTCCTTTAAGCGAATCCTTTGAATTTCCTTCATTAAATATTTTGATAAACATTTCAGACATTGAAATTCAGTCTTTTCCAGGAAAACAAGAATTTACCTTTACGGTTCACTTTGGATTCTAGGACTCCGGTATTACAATATTTTTTCTCTATATTTAGGTAAAATAACAAATTGAATAAATAAGATTTGCTAACCATCTTTTGTTTAACATAACAAAGAAAATCTGTAAGATTACGGATTACGAGAAAAACTATTTCGTATACCTAAACCACTTAATTTTGGCTAAAGTTTAACTTTAATCCGCTATTTGAACTACACATCTATCGGTGAATGGATTGAAAAATGAATTAAACTGTGGATAAAAGACAGTCTGTAACATTAGCGTTGAGGTGAAAATCTAGAACAAGTGGATGGATTTATTTATTAAGGAGGTATGTTTACAAAGGATGGGAGTGTTCTTGTGCCGACTCTTTTGTATGTAAGTGAAGCATGAAACTGGCAAAAGAAGGACAAAAGTAGCATATAAGTGTGCTGTGCTTCAAAAATAATTTTTGAAGCACAGCGCAGAGACGATGTCGCAGAGAGCAGGAGGGGGAGAAAGGAGAGACCACTTGGAGACGGTGACGGCTCCATTACAAGCGCCTTCCCCTGCCCCAGATGCCCCAGAATATGTGGGTCCAGGATCGGACTCTTCAGTCACATGCAGACCCACAACCATGAAGGACAGTCTTCCTCGTACACGAGGGACAGCCGATGATTGAGTGGGCAGTCTGCACCACCAAGTGATTTGATTGGACCAGCGGCTTAGTGGCCGTCCTTGTGGTCGTTCTTCCCTCTTTGTCCAGCATTATGAGCTTTGCGAGATTGTCCTGATCTCTTCGTATTATGTGACCAAAATATTTTCCTCTTGAGAGCACACCAGCAAGAGTCTTGCCCAGATGCCTTACTTGTCAAATATTGACTGCTTTTTTCTTTTCGGCGTCCAAGGTACACGCAGCATTCGTCACCAGCACCACATCTCGAAAGCATCAATTTTAAACCCTTCCGATGCTTGCATAGTCCAAGACTTGTACGACCTTCGTAACAGAGTTGTAAAAGCCATGACTGTCACACCGGAGTTCCGGGGTTTGATTCCAGGATGTAATTTCCACACAGTCTTTGGTCTAATATAGAATTCACGTGATAATAAAATGAGCAATGGATTGGCAACCTATCACATCTCATAAGAATCAATGTAATGGCTAAAAATAAATTGTATACGGTAATTAGGTTTAATCGACCCGTTGTATAAGTGTTTTGAAATCTGTATGCACGGCGGGACGTAGAGGAAAATAGGAGTAGATCAAATGTGGCCTGGGTCCCTCTTAATTTCTTACATATAATCTTTCTAATGTAAGCCTCGAGTGGGTGAGGGACGGGCCTAGGGATTGAATGAGCGAAGCTGATGAAATGTGCCGTTCGCCTAAAACAGCTTCGGGTAAGCAGTGGGAATCCTCTATGTCCTATGTTGTATAAAAAACAAATATAAATAGAGTTTGAACTAGTCTTACGTTTATCGTATTGAATTCTACTTCTTTTGCTTAGCCATTTCCCGTAATTTGAGGTAGGCTCTCTTAATACGGCTCCGCCAAGTCTCACAATCCAGGGTCATCTGGCTGTCCAGCCCCTGTGCATTCAGGTCGTTCCTAACTGTGGACATCCCCTATGCAGGAGGCCGACCTGGTCCCCTCTTTCCGTTTTCCAGTTGCAGGGTCTTGTGAACGATGTATTCGTTGTCCCTCCTGCTCACATGGCCGTACCACCGCAGTCAATGTTCTCCAATTTTTTTCCGCTATGGGAGCGACTTTGAGGCTTGTTTATCGTATTAAATTTTTTTTAAGGAACATAGAAGTTCCCGCCACATACCCGAGGCTGTTATAGGGCGTAGCGGCGTCCTTTAATCAGCCTCGCTCACTTACATTTAAAGACGGCAACAACAAGGGGGTGCCAGACCACATTTAATCTACTCCATCCTACTTCTATGCTCCACTGTACTTTATTGAGTAAATAAACATAATATATAATACATGAACATTTTATCGTATTGAATTAAAAAAAAATTATCTCCATAATTCAGAAAGACAATGTTAAACTAGAAACTCATTTTTTAATATAATATTCATAATTATTTAGCAGCATCAGCATAGTATTTCGGTGGTTCACTGAGATCACATTATTATCCTCCAGCGCAGAGACCCATCAAGAAGTTATGCGCACATGTGCACATATAAATATTTAATAAGATAATGCCGGAACTAACACGTATCATTCTCACGTTGATGCGGAACTCGCTCCGGTCCGGAGACAAAATGGATGGAAGGAAGCATGCACTGTTTGAATGCCATTTCTAAATTCCGTCCTTAACAGGCTATCTAATGAAATCCGCGATATAAGACCCAGAATGTCCACATTTTCCTTCCGTTTGTACTATGTCGCTCGGCGCGTTTATCGAAAATAGTTTACAACATTTTGAATGAATACAAATACTTGTAGACGAATACTGGATTTTACTCATTGCGGGTTATCAATTCAAGGATTAATTGTATCTCAATAGAGACGAAGATGTAAATTGGAAACAGAATATGGTGATCGAGGTGTTCACAGGACTTATGACCTGTCATTGGTTGGGTTAAGCGCACGCTTTATGTAATACAACATTCTTCATTCCACCTCTTCTTATGACCACCATGTCTGACAAATTTTTGGAAGTTGTATATATCGCACCGTAAGTGTAAAACCGAAACAAGTGCAAATATACAGTTTGGAGATATGGGAGTTTAAAGACTTCATATTGCTTGGAAAAACTGTTTTTTTAAATAAACCAATGATTTTCGGTTTATAGGTATATTACTTTAAACTGAAAATCATTGGTTTATTAAAAAAAAAACAGTTTTTTCAAGCAATATGAAGTCTTTAAACTCCCATATCTCCAAACTGTACATTTGCACTTGTTTCGGTTTTACACTCACGTTGCGAAAATAGTTTATTTTATAGTTAATTGTTTTTACCGAAACCCTATGATACTCTAATACTATTAACTTTTAAAATAAAGAACACAGTTATGATATCACAATTTTTATTATTCACTTTCTAAGTGTCGCAAAAACTGTTTCGCCAACCTATGTTGGCATCAACATGTGTTATAAACTACTTGTTTGTAACACTTGATGATGCCAAAATCGGTTGGTGAAATAGCTGTCACGACCCTCAAAAAGTGAATAATAAAAAGTGTGATATCATAGCAGTGTTATCAATTTTAACAGTTTGTTTCAGGTTAACAAATATATTTTAATAATACAGGAATATTCCTGGAATCGATTACTATCCAAAATTTGTTTTGTTTGATTTCAGACCTTAGCAGCTATATGGATGGGGAAAACCGAATATGTAAATATGTGGTACAATAAAATTTTAAATCCATTGCATTGAATATGAATCTTCTTGAATACCAGTAATACCAATTGTATTATTTTTGTATAGAATCATGTTTACCACCTAATCTGTATGTATATAAAGGACTCGGTTTGCAATAGTGTCACCAGTTTATCGATGCCAGCAAGCCTGGCGAAACCCATAGCTTTTGAGATAAAGACAAAAGTGGAATTAGTTTAAAACAAACATCTTATTTGATTATTATTTGAAATTTGCATGTATGGCGGGACATAGAGGAAAATAGCAGCAGATTAAATGTGTCCTGGTCTCTCGTAATTTATTTTATACAATTTTTTTTCTAACGTAAGTTCCGCATGGACGAAGGATGAGCGTAGGGATTGAATGAGCGAAGCTGACGAAAGACGCCGTTTGCCTTTAACAGCTTCGAGTAAGCGGTGAGAATCTTCTATGTCCCATGTATTAAGCTACGAAGCAGAAGGCGCTTTTAGAGGGACGGTAAAGTACCGCATAGAAGATGATGAAATAAAACCAAATGAGTTTAATATCGCAGCAGACATTACAAACAATATTAATGATTAAGACCTCCATTGAGTATAGGTAAAATAAAATTTAATACCAGGAACGCATGAGGGATGTTTCGACATAAGGAAGACAAGAAACTCTCTAAATTCAAGACCGTACTTTCACTAATACGAAAAACATCGATCTCCAGATGAGGAGATTTGCGGAAATTGGAAAAAAATTAAAACTCTAGCAACAAGAGACTACCAGGAAGACCGCCGAAGAGTTGGAGAGATGGCTGGACGTCATCATTCCAGGACAGCTCACCGTCACAAATAGGTCATACGATCTAGATCAAGAGGACGACGAAGAAAACAATGAATGTGAAAACGCAAAAAAAATAAACATTGAGTGATATTAAGTTCCGATTGAAAAACGTGCCCGGGGAATATTAAATTCCGTGGAAAAATGTAATCTGCTGACCTAACTTAGTGAGATGGAGATAGAGATATTTCATTAGGCATTACAGCGTGAGCCCGACCTTCATCAAGACAGCTCATTCACCGCGTGATCTGCTTAGCTAATATTGATAAACTGGGACACTTCACGGCTAACTTTGTAGTGGTATGTAAAATCGGCAATAAAATGAAATATTTTATTTGCATAAAATACAGGAACTTTTTTTTTTCATCTCCATCCACGACCTCAGCCCCTATCTATGGCCACCCACATCACCTTCACACTCCTCCCTACCCGGGTAGTGAGGTCCAAAGTCGGACCTTCCCACCACATCCACCAAGAAACGCTCCTCTCACAAAACAACTAAATCCAACCTCAACGCCAAAGAATTTTTTTTTCAATATATGGGATAAGAAGAGCGTCCGGACTGGAACTCACGAGAAGACTATTTTTAAAATGAAAACACGCGCGTATTTGAATGCAAAGTTGTGTCAAAATGTCAAATCAATCTGTGATTAATATTATGAAAACGAACACTTGCATTTATTCTGATAAAAACGTCAGTTTTATAAATATTTGAAAATATTAAATGATATGTATTTTGCTTTGGAAAGGTATTATCAAAAGTTATATGATATTGATATTGTCTAAACAAGGCAAATCATGGCACTACCCCTGGCTGTACCCAACTGATTTTTTGCTGGGTTACTGAACTAGCAATCATTGGAAATTAGACGAACTGTCCATTTGCGTGTTCATTTTTTTCAACTAATTCGTGGTCGAATACATAACTCTGGTATTTTGAATGACTTGACATTGTTTGTCCCTGACAATTATCTGCGACAAAGGCAACATAGATTGTTTTTCCTGCCACAGTGTAGAACCAATCTACCTAAGGTTATTCCCGTGGGCAGGGCAATAATCCTTCTAAACCGTGTCTCTTCGGATGTGGACATCTTCCACGATAGTGGGGCTACCCTCAGATAGCATCTATCTCTTATATAATGTATAAAATTCTTTGGCATATAGAATGGAATAATACTCCTAGCGGCTTCTAACAATATGTTGGTCAACAGCCTTCACATTGTGTTAATAAGGTAGTTTGCTTAATGCCGAAAATCATTCTCCATAGATGGCGTTAGTGGGTCGGTTGTATAGGTTAATTCTTGAAAAAATTCACTAGTGCAACCAAATCTACATAGATGGCTGACTGAAACTGCCACGTGAAGATAAATATGGATTTTGAAGTATATACGAGTATACATCTTCCAAAAATTTGTCATGCATGATCACAAATAACAAAGGTGGAATGGGGAATGTTGTAATTACATAAAGCGTGCGCTTAACCCAACCAATGACAGGTCATAAGTCCTGTAAACACCTTGATCATCCATGTTCAGTTTCCAGTTTACGTCTTCGTCTCTATTGAGATACAATTAAAATATAAAATTGATATTTGCTTCTCTTGTTTTTCCTTTTGTTTATTTTTACTTAATTGTTCTTAAACTTTTAATTATCTTGTGTTTTTTTGTGTTTATGTTTATTATCTATATTGTATTTTTGAATTTTTTTTTAATTTCACAACTGTGTCTTCTCTGTGTTTAAATTATTTTTTTTATTCTAAGTTTATGATTTTTTTTTAATAAGTTGAAATTAAAAACATTCGACTTTTCGTCAACATTCAATCGATTTTGTTTCCCAATAATATTTTTTTTATTCTATAGTCATAAGCAATTCAGTAATATACTGTAATGTTTATGATTTTTTTTAAATAAATTGAAAATAAAAACACTTGACTTTTCGTCAACATTCAATCGATTTAGTTTCCCAAAAACCTGAAACATACTTATTTTTCAAAATATAAGTGTATTAAAATCATATAATTTATAATTTCATAATACAAATGGACAATCAATGCCATAACAAACGACTTATTAATATGCTTGATTATTATATTAATGTCTTACTTAGGAAAAACATATTTAATCATGAATCAATTGTATCTCAATAGAGACAAAGATGCAAATTGGAAACAGAATATGGTTGATCGAAGTGTTTACAGGACTTATGACCTGTCATTGGTTGGGTTAAGCGCACGCTTTATGTAATACAACATTCCCTATTCCACCTTTTTTTCTTATGACCACCATGTCTGACAAGTTTTTGGAAGCTGTATATATGTTGTATATCTTAAATCGTATTATTAAAACAAATTGTTTTGCATATTTCTACCATTAAGGCTAAATGAGGCCACTAGGACAAGAGTGGTCTAACCAACATTTTTTGAAAGATTCAGTTACTGGTCTAACCAACACCTATTTGTGACCTACTATAAAAGAAAAATTAATCTAACCACCATTTTCAAGTGGAGACATAGATATCGCCATAAATACTTATTTTTCTCTGACAAAAAATCAAAATATATGGAGTCAAATGTGGTCTATTATAAGTAACCATCAAAAAATATCTCTAAACTTTATATTTCTCAATATTCAAAATACTATTCTAAAGACATTCACCAAACAAACAAGGTTTATCACTAAAGAAGACCCTAACCCATATAGTTTTAAAAAAAAAATGGGGAAAAAACGTCAAATTTTTAATCGCATTTATCTCCATTGTCTGAATTTGGGGTTAGACCATTCTTGCCCTGGCGGCCTCAAATTATATATTATTATGTAATACTCGTATAATAAAATCGAAACATACTATGTGATTCTTACATAAAGACGCTCAAGCTACACGAATGTTCCAATTTTTCCTAGTATGGCAATTTTCCGAACATGGCGCTGGGAATCAGTCTGAGATCTTAAATAATGGGGCGGTCCGCACGCGGATAGCGGCCCCATAATAAAACAGACCGGCGTATCTCGCGATATTAGAAATTACTATTAAAAACGTGTGACTATTGCTGGAGCAAATGAGAATTCTGTGAGCTCACTGAATATAAATCATTCCTGCTAGCTCTTATAACAGTACATTAAGTTAAATATAACCATAAATTCAGAATAATAAAAAGATTTTACTGAAATATCTTGAAGTTAATTCATATTGAATAAAAATAAATAAAAACTTAATTTTTTTTTAATAAATACTTCCACGTGTTGTCTTTATTTCGACAGCGACCGGTTTCGCCAGGCAGGCCGGAATCGATAGACTGGTGACACTGTTAGAATATTACTATTTTATACACATAAAGATCAGGTGTAGTAAACAAGATTCCATACAAAATAATATTAAAATAATTATTGTAAATTTTACATTATTATTTAATATTATTTAGTATTCATAAGCCTTCATAAAATGTCGAAAAAAATAATCCTAAAAGTGGAAAAATCCGTGTTTAAATTCATAAATAATTTGTCATTTTGCATTTTGACAATGAAATGCCAGTCATTTAACATTTGATAATGCCTTAGACATGTCATTCAAACAAAATATAATAAAATTTCTAGATCAACTGAAATTTTCATTCGAAACATTCAATTTTATTTTACTTTCCCTATTATTAACGCCAACTTATTTACTAACAAATGTTTTTTATTGTTTCTTGAACTCCATATTAAATACGAGTAATTAAAACGAATGAAGACGTTTTTTAGAAACTTTACTTATTACATTTAATGTGAATGACATGTATCGCCTGTCATTAACATTCGATAATACCTTAGACACATCATTTACACAAAACATAATAAAATTTATAGGAAACGGACGTTTTCATTCGTAACATCAAATTTAACATAACTTTCTCTAATGTTTAACCATAAAACATAACTCATGTTCCATGGGTACAATACGTTAGATTAGAATTACGAGGAGTAGAGGTTTGCCTTTGTCCAACCAGTTGACCAAGCGTGAATGAATAATACGTAATAATATTTCATCCCTTATTTTTTCTAGTTACCAGTCTACGGCCATTAAAAAGCAGCTATAAAATTTTCGTATTACTAATTTCGCCAGACGCTAAATTTTCTTTTGCAATTTCGCATATACCAAAACACATAAAATTCATTTCGCGCCTAAGAACGCCTAGTACAGGCAACTATCACGGCCTTCTATCGGCTCACTTTACTATCTGCGAACATAAATTCGAAGGAAGTAAAACCGGAATGTTCTAAACTCAAAATAATTTTACAATTCCCCTTAAATTCAATTTTATCAAGTAACGCTATTCCCTTATCTTTGGGAGTCCGTTGATAATACGGTTAAGGCGTTTACAAATAATTTATTTTCTTTCAGCAATTTTTTCGTAATATCATTTCCCTCAACAAGGTAAGGTACTAAACCTAGGGCTGCCACTCGTTCTAATAATTCAAAATCTTATCTCGACTTTAAATTACGACTTGAATAAAGATTGTTAAAATAATTGAAAGTTAATAGATTTTCCGGAATTTTCCGGTTAATATTCTTCTTATACTGTTTGTGCAAAGTTTACCCCCTTTTGTGACGTGGTCTTTCCATATTTTGGGGATCTACCATTTTTCTTAATGTATGCAAATACTTGTGGAAAAATACTGGATTTTACCCATTACGGGTTAACCCGACGATCGCCGTAAGCACACATGTGCACTCTACGTAGACGATCGCCATAAGCGCAGCTGTGCGCGCTTTGCAATATTCGAAAGATGTATTTCAAAATTAGTTCCGATTTTCTCACAACGACATCTATGAATATTTTAAAATATTAACAAACCAAAAAGGATCGATATTTTTCGATAGTTTGGGAGTAAATACGTGGCGTACCGGCGCGCTGTTTCTACAAACATGTGGCGATGAATGGGTTAATCATTAAGAATTAATTGTATCTCAATAGAGACGAAGATGTAAATTATTTTGGAAACTGAATATGGCGGTCGAGGCGTTTACAGGACTTATGACCTGTCATTGGTTGGGTTAAGCGATCGCTTTATGTAATACAACATTCCCCATTCCTCCCTTCTTACGAACACCACGTCTGACAATTATTTTTTTAAAGTTGTATATATGTTGCGTATTGAGAAACATTTCACATATTTACGTTCAATCTACCCTTGGCAGAGGGCTCCCTCCGCTTACCCGAAGCTGTTATAAGCGCAGCGGCGCCTTTCGTCAGCTTCACTCGTGCACTCCCTAGGCCAGTCCCCCTTCCATGCGGGACTTACGTTAAAAAAAAAAATATATGTATACTTGCAACCAAGGGGGACCCAGACCACATTTTAGCTACGCTACTCTCCCTCATTGTCCCGCCGTACACACATAGCAATACAACAGCAAAAGAAAAAAAAATTGATACAATTGATGCCGTGGGATGCCACGGATAACTACCATACTCCCTCATGTAGAGAAACCTCAGAATTTTTTTCTGAATCCTCTCCAGCATAACGGAATATCTCGCCTCGGAGGACTCCATATCACAGAACCACTTTTGAGTCTGCTCCGAACCAAAGCGTTAATACAAAACGTAATTAAGGAAAGGGGCACCCTTTGCCAGTGGAGATGGATTGTATCTTAAGGGTGTAATCAGTTCACTTCGGACGACGTAAACGTTATTTGATATCGTAGCTGATTGGTTTTTTTGGTCCACCTGGATTTACCGTACTTTGTATGTACGCTGGGCGGGGGCTAGGAAAATAAATTGATCAACAATCTGTCCTTGTACAAAATACCGTTAATTCGGGCTAAGCGAGAACGAAACGAATTAGTTATTAATCCAATCCCTTGTTTGATGAGAAATCGACAATTTGACCACGTTCCGCAAAATAAACGTAAACAAATTCAGCAATAATTTAGGCTTCGAAAGCAATTCAAAAGCTACTATTAATTATTAATACGGATAAAAACGTCTGTTTTTTAGAAGATTTATTATATTATAATTTATATGAATGACATATTTCGCCTGTCTATGGCATTAATTTTTCAAATGTCCACTACTGCTACTGTTGTTAATTGTTTAATTTTACTGTTATGGTTTTTATTGTTTCTTGAACAATAATGTAAAACTTCAATTAATGAATTATGAATTAAAAAGTTAATTTTCTAGAAGTGATAATTTATAATTTTATAATTTATGGGAGTGACATGCTTCGCCTTGCTAAAGCTGTCGCAACAAAACATAATCAATTGTCAAATGATTTTACTGAAATCTCTTGATGGAAGTTCATTCTAAATAATAAATTATTTTTTTAACTACTTCCACTTTTGTCTTTATTTCGACAGCGACCGGTTTCGCCAGGCTCGCTGGCATCGACAGACTGGGGCAGACCCAGTATCAAATTTCCACTACTACTACTGTTTTTAATTGTTTAATTTTACTGTTATGGTATACAGACGTACTAAAGAGAGCCAGAGCTAATAGTGAGCTGTTGTCAAATGTGATAATTAGATCTTAGTCTTATATTTGGGTCATGTGCTTAGGGAAGAAAAATACCAGCTCCTTCGACTGATATTAATTGGTAAAGTGGAGGGACGTCGGGGAGTTGGTAGAAAACAGCTGTCCTGGCATCAAAGAGCGGACAGGAATTACAAGAGTTCAGAACTTGTTCCAAGTGGCGCAGAACAGAGATTCCTTTGCTGTAGTGATCGCCAATATTAGGGGGACCTGACACGGCACCGAAAGAAGAAGAAAGTATGGTTTTTATCGTTTCTTGAACAATAATGTAAAACTTCAATCAAATAATTAATATGAATTAAAAAGTCTGTTTTCTAGAAGTGATAATTTATAATTTTATAATTTATGGCAATGACATGCTTCGCCTTGCTAGGACTGTCGCGACAAAATATAATTTATTGTGATATTTATAATAGAGTTTTATTTAAGAAGTTAATGATGTGTAAATATCAAAGCGTTTCCTCCAAAACAATGGATTATCTAATAATTCAATCCAAACTAAGATTATTTGTCAAAAGACATTACAAACAAATTATGGTTAAATGAATATTATTGACAATAGGTAAAATATAGTATAATACCAGGAACTGATGAGAGATGGTTTGACTTTAGAAAGACAAGATACTTACCAATATCGAGAGTATTTGCCTTCTGAACGTACTTTCACTAATATGAAAGACATATCTCCAAAAAGATAAAGTTCAGCACACTGATTTCTCTCCCCACAGGTGTTACCAGAGGCTAGTAAGTTCTGGCGGCCGGTAGGTAAAACAATCTATACTTGCCCTGTCGGAGATATCAGTAGCAAAAAGACCAACCAGCACGGTCGACTTCTCTTAATATCCCCTAAAGAATTGCATAATGAGAAACCATATCTATAAAGCCGCAAAGAGTTTAAGAGAATACTATCCAATATTTCTGAACCTACCCAAATAATTATTTGTTAAAAAATGTACAAAGTCACATCAATTTTCGTTAATTACCATTTTTTTTTCCATTTGTTAGTGTATATAAACTGCAATGATTTGAGATTTGGTCACATTTGATAATGCCTTAGAAGGGCAAAACATGCCATTCCCATAAAATATAATATTCTCGTTGGTAAAAAAAGTAGTTAAAAACATCGTTTTATTTAATTATTATATAAAATTCTCTTAAAAAAAACTGACGTTTTCATTCGTATTAATATTTATTCACCGTCTTAATTGAATTTCATATTTGGAATATCGAATGTTTTGAAAATATACTGGAGGAATGATTAAGGGATCGATTGGCAGAAGACATGCACGCATAGGGTATCTGAAAAAAATATAACACGATATGTACTATACCTCATATGCAGAACTGACGAGGTTGCTGAATGCCGAGCGGAGTAGAGGAAGAGATGTTGATGAAAATTTGCTGCCAACAAATCCCCAGAATTAAAACTGAAACATAACGAAAATGAAGATGTAACTAAAGACTTAAAGCAGATTCAATTTATATGAACTAACTAACCATCACGCCATCTCCCCGAAAGGGTAGGCAGAAAGAATGGACTGTCCAATTCAACTGATGCGGCACTCCATCTTTCTCTTTTCGCTCCGCAGAAGACGCGGTGTGATGGGTTACGAACCTCATTTATATGAAAATTTATTTTATATAACAGTGAAGCGTGGAACTGGCAAAAGAAGAATGCAAGTAAAATAAATACAGCACTCAAGTGTAACCAGCATATGCGACCAACGAATTGCACTCGGATCCAAACTATCTTTCACCACACATATTGAGTTGCTGTCAACAAATCCTATAAACTTCTAGGCTTTATTAATAGAATTTCTACTGATTTTAAAAAAATATTCACCCTAAAATCACCCTATTGTGCCTTAGTTTGCCTTCATTTCGAATATGCATCAGTAATCTGGTCTCCATACTATGAAATTCACATTTCCAATATTGAGTCCGTACAGCATCGTTTTCTTAGGAAAATTGGTAAGAAGTATAGTATGTCAGGAAAGAATAGTGTAGCGGTCCATGTAGTGGTGTGGTTAGCTAGTTAGTTTATTATATTTTGTTGCTACAAAACGAATTTTTTAATGATTTAATTGTATCTCAATAGACACGAAGATGCAAATTGGAAACGGAATATGGTTGATCAAGGTGTTTACAGGACTTATGACCTGCCATTGGTTGGGTTAAGCGCACGCTTTATAAATTACAACATTCCCCATTCCACCTTTCTTTATGACCATGTCTGACAAATTTTTGGAAGTTGTATATATGTTAAAGTCCTATGCCAGATTTCACATGTCAGTTTCAATGTGCCATCTATGAAGATTTTTGATTACATATGTTAATCTTTTTAAGATTACTCTATATATAATCTACATACTAACGCCATCTATGGAGATTTATGTTTATTAAGCATTAAGCAGAACAACTTTTTAACTCAATGTGAAAGGCTACCCCGCCATTACCGCATTGTTAGAAGCCACCTGGAGATGTCACACTCCTATCTATATGCTAAAAATAAGACCAGATATGATAACAGTATTTTTGTGAATGTGTACTTATACTTGTATACAAATACTGGATTTCACCCGCCGTGGGTGATCAATTCATGATTTAATTGTATCTCAATAGAGACGAAGATGCAAATTGGAAACTGAATATGGTTGGGAATTTTTAAGTTTATATTTACTACGAACTTTCGCAGAAGCTCAGCTAATATTGCATGTGAATTACATATTGAATGAGCTACATATTTGCGTTTGCTATTTTATTTTAAACATTTTTCTCTCAAACTATTCCTATTCAAATTGCGTCTGTATTCACCCGTGAAATAATATTCTCCAATAGAATTTCATAGAAAAATACCTATTTATTTCTTAACACCTGGATCACAGTTTTTCCACGGAGACCTAGTGAATTTCAGTACGTTTTCCATGAAACTCCTTCAGCGAGTTTTTCTTAAAACTTTCCACTCCATTTGATAGAGCAAAACATTTTAGTCAATATGCGTCCGTAGAAAGGGGGTTAGATATGTCGCAAACACAATATTTTTCAATGACGTTCGTAAAAATTTATATTAAAATATATTTTTAGAAAACTCACTAACCACCACACCGTATCCCGAAGGGGTAGGCAAAAATAATGGACTACCACAATTTTCATTCCTGACATACTTCTCTTGATTCCTCAACAATCATACATCGTGTCATGCACGTACGTCGATTTTTCCGACTCCTCGCGTGGCCGATATTCAATATCATTAATATAGGTATACTTTTTTGCAATTTTTTCTTTATTCATTCTTAAGATGTATTCATACCATCTTAATATTACTTTCATTTTCATGTCCTCTTCTTATTGTTCATCGCATTCACTTCCTAAATGATATCTCTTGGACGAATGTGTGGAAAAACTTTGCATGATAGAGATTCGAATATTTTTTTATTAATGGCAAAATATACAACAAAAATAAACAATCATGCTGCTATCCCGAAGGGATAAGCAGAGAAAATTGACCACCACATTTCTCGATCCTGACATACTTCTCTAGTTTCTTCCACATTCATAAAGCGAGTCAAACAATCACGTCGATCTTTCGGACTTCTAACTTAACCGACGTTTAAAATTTGTTTATAATGATCATGTCAAGTTTTTCTCGATCTCCTACGACTCCATATTCCATTCAGATTGTTAACGTATATATTCTTAACCATTATTTATTCATCCATGCGTTCTGTATGTTCAAACCAACGCAGAAATTCTTCAATAATTTTGTTCATAATACTTTCTTCCGCTCTGCATTCCTTCCTTATATTAGGATTGGTAATTCTGTCGTACATAGTTTTTATGTCTAAGGGATCTCATCTATACCGCATTTATTCAGCTCTTATCCTTCTTCTGCCAATTCCATGCTTCACATTCTAACATTAGGGTTGATACTAAAACTCAATTTCGAACAGCCATTTTTGCTTTTATATTGTAGATAAATGAAATGATTTTACTGAAATCTCTTGATGGAAATTCATTTTAAATAATAATTAAATAAAACGATGTTTTTTAACTACTTCCACTTTTGTCTTTATTTAGACAGCGACCGATTTCGCCAGGCTCGCTGGCATCGACAGACTGGTCCAGTCTGTCGATGCCAGCGAGCCTGGCGAAACCGGTCGCTGTCTAAATAAAGACAAAAGTGGAAGTAGTTAAAAAAACATCGTTTTATTTAATTATTATTGTAGATAAACTATAACGTAAAGCCAATGTAAAGCCATTTTCTTCACAAAAGATTTTTAATGCAGAGTTTATTGAAAATCTTCTATAAAAAAAGTTACAGACACTTTTTTCGATCAGACTGAGCTTCAAATTCGCTGTATGAGTTCACAATTATAGAGTGCCAATACGGTAATACGGTTATAATTTTTTTTTAATCAAAATTTATATATTTTGTATGTGAAATGAAATGTATACGTACTATATTAGCTTCTATACAGTTTGCAGTTCGTTAACGGGAATAGGTGGAGTATGGCGGCTTCCTCCGGACGGAGACTTCCCAATGTAGCCGTTGATCATTGATTGCGCCTATAATTTCAAATTTAGCATATATTAAAGTAAGTCGTAATGTTAGATATGACAGCGATAAACAAAAAAACACATAATAGATTAGTGTTTTCAACACGTTGACTTAAGAGAACTGATCTGGACAATGGTAAGGTGAGAACCCAAACGGTGGACACCTGTCCGGGTCAGGCCCTATACCGTTCAGTTTTAAGTAAGTAGGAAGGGTGTTAGCCGTCAGAGAAAGGTTCATCATTTGACGTCAACCTTTCGTGCAGAGTCAGAGCTTTAAAATCGAACGGTACAAGGCTAGACTTGGACAGAAGTCCACCGTTTGAGTTCTTCCCTTACCACTGTCCCGGTCAGCGCTCCGCAGTCAACGTGTCAAATCATTTTATTTTATAAATAATAATTGATAATAATGTGTAAAATAGAGGGACGTCGTAGAGTTGGTAGTAGGCAGTTGTCCTGGCTGCAAAATATAAGATAATGGACTGGAATGTGCAGAGTTCAGAACCTGTTCCAAGTAGCATAGGAGAGTGATGCATTTGCTGCAGTGATGGAAATAAGGTACTTCGGGTGTTTTATAATTCCCTGTAAGAAATCGGTTGGAATATGGTTTCATAATTTGGTCACCGCATGAGATCCGATATTCTCTGATGGTTGAGCGAGTGCAGAAAAATTGTTTGCGATTTCTTAACCTCGGGGAGTGCGGTTATTACCCGTGGGTCTTTCCAACTTAATTCTTGCTAGGTATGCTAAGCTACCAATCATTGGGGAGAAGGAGGAATATCCAATTGGGAGTTCACTTCTTTCAGCTAATTGATGGCCGTGTACATAACTCGGATATCCTGAGTGATGTAGGTCTATTTGTCCCCTATAATTACCTTCGTCAAAGACAACACAGCTTGTTTTATTAGCCACGCTGCAGAACCATCCTGCCAATGGTTGTGCCCATGGATAGAGCAATTTTATTGCTTAGTCGAGTCGCCTCGGAGGTCGACATATTTCGTGATAGTGTGAGTTGCCTCAGGGATGCAATATCAATGTTATGATTCTTTCTAATTCTTACCCTTGTATGTTTTTGAAAACAATCTGGAATTATATGTATATGTCTGTGATTTTTATTCAAATAAATTAAATGAATTAAATTAAATGGCCAACTTTAGAGACCTGAAATGGCACATATAAAGTTTTTGTATTCACAAACATCAGAAGCGTAGTAAGAATGTATCGTGTTATAAAACGTTAAATATATATTTTTAATAATGATTAATTGTATCTCAATAGAGACGAAGATGTAAATTGTTTTCTGGGAACATAATATGGTGATCGAGGCGCTTACAGGACTTATGACCTGTCATTGGTTGGGTTAAGCGATCTATTTATGTTAACAACATTCCCCATTTCGCCCTTCTTACGACAATTTTTTGGAAGATGTATATATGCTACAATGTTGCAGAACACTTCACATTTTTAAGTTCAATCTACACTCGCGCCATCCATTAAAATTGGGTGTAAGCATTAAGCAGAAAATCTTTATTGATGCAATGTGAAAGGCTTTGCAATTATCATACAGTGCTAGACAACGCCTGGAGATGTCTCTCCATTTTTATGCTTTCAACTTGGACTAGTTTTTTATACAACATTTTGAATGTATTCAAATACTGGCTTTTATCCATTGCGGGTAAATTATTTATTTATAAGGAAACTAACTACCTAACTAACCATCAAGCCGTCTCCCCGAAGGGGTAGGCAGAAAGAATGGACTGCCACACTTTTCTATCCTGACATATTTCTCTCGCTTCCTCAACATTCATACATCGTGTCATGCACGCGCGTCGATTTCTCTGACTCCTCACATCGCCGACATTCAATATTTGATTTATTTGATCGTGCCACCTCGGTCTTCCTCTATTTCTGGTTCCATTTACATCATTAACATATACTTTTTGTTGGTGTTACGAATCGCTTAAATACAAAATGTGTTGGAAGCGATTCATTATTTTTATTTATTTTTTTAGAAGGTTTATTTGTATCTCAATAGAGACGAAGATGTAAATTGTTTTCTGGGAACAGAATATTGTGGGCCACCCTTTATAAATTTGTAAAATTATCCTTAGAAAAACAATAATATGTTACAGTTATATGGTAAAATCCTGTATTTGTCTACAAGTATTTGTATATATTCAAAATGTTGTTAAATATTTTGCAAGTGGTGTTACAAACCGCTTAAATACAAAATGTGTTGGAAGCGATTTTTTAACAAGTGGGAAAAAGTTACACGCAGAAGATGTTTTCTTGCATTATCAACGCGTAACGTAAAAAATATCGTACATTATTCAAAGGGCATACATTTGCGAATCCGCGAACCAAATTGGAACAGACATACACTTGTTTCAGAATCCACAGCATGTAATAAACGTAGGGTCCCTTGTATTCCGCTGTAATGTCGCTGGGTGTAGTACATTTCCATTCTCGGTGCTAATCCCTGGAATACAGACCCAATTTTCATTGCTTATTTATTTCCTTCAGACGTCCTGTCACTGAAGCCGTAGCTTCGGAGATAAATTCTTGGAAGCGCAATAGTATTGCTATTGGCAAATAAGGCTCCGAGGGGATTACGCTACGTCTGTATAAGCTCCAGATACTATCGGAGCATAGATTGAAGTTTCGGCAATAGCTTTTCTTGGAGCTGTTTAGTAGAATTGTTTTTTGATATAAACAGAAAATTCGGGACTTGGTGAAATTTCGCAGGGATTTGGCGGCGTCTCGAAACGTAATTCAGTTATAAAAACACAAGTTTTCATTATGCTGCTAGGAATACGTTAACTTCGAAAATGCGTAAATCGTTCTCTGATAGTTATTGCTACTAATAATGTATTAAGAATGGTGTTTGTAAGACATGTCATGCATTTCATTACAATAACGTTTGTTGAAGTGGTTTTAATAATACATTACAATATGACTTATTATATATAATAATAATAATAACCTGAACTATAATTACAAGTTATTATGTAAAAGAAAATAAAAACTAAAAAGTGTAATTAATAATATATTAGATCACTAAGGTGGTTTTGGATACGTGTTCGAAATACTTATTGATTATTTTTTTAGAAACACTGTAAAATGAAAAATAAAATAAAAATACAATATTTTCAAAAAGTTATTCAAATGTGAATCCACAACATAAAGTGATGGCGAAAATATTATAGAAGAAATAATTTTGATTTGTTTATAAACTAACTAACTAACTAACCATCACGCCGTATCCTTGAAGGGGTAGGCAGAAAGAATGGACTGCCACACCTTTCTTTCCTGACATATTTCTCTCGATTCCTCAACATTCATACATCGTGTCATGCACGCGCGTCGATTTCTCTGACTCCTCACATGGCCGACATTCAATATTTGATTTATTTGATCGTGCCACGTTTTCCTTGGTCTTCCTCTATTTCTGGTACCATTTACATCATTAACATATAATTTTTTTACCATTCTTCTTCATTCATTCTTTCCATATGTCCAAACCATGTCATGTTGTAATAATTACGATTGAAATTGATTTGTTTATTGTTAATAATTACCACATAATTGATTTGTTTATTGTTTCTTAAAACTGATGTAAATCTCAGTTGTTCATATTTATAATTTTAGAAGATTTATTATTATATATTTTATGGAAATGGCATGTTCCACCGGTATTATAAAACATGACATTTAATATTGCTTCAGAAAGGCGAAACTTAACTTAACTTCCTCCATATTCACAAGTAACGAGTTCAACGAGTCATACAAGCACGTCGATTCTTCCAATTTCTAACATGACCAACCTTTAAAATTTGATAAATTTGGTCTTGCCATCCTTTTTACGATCTACCTCGACTCCGTACTCCATTTAAATCGTTAACGTATACTTTCTGCACCATTCTTTCTCCATCCATGCGCTCTATATGTCAGAACCAACGCAGCAATCCTTTCATAATTTTATTCATAATCCCTTCTTTCGCTCTACATTCCTTTCTTATATCAGCATTAGAAATTCTGTCGAACATCGTTCTACCACACAGACGTCTAAGTGACTTACTAACTAACTAACTAACCATCACACAGAGAGGATGGATCGCCACAATGCTCTGTCCTGGCATACCTCTCGGGTTCCTCTACATTCATATATCGTACCATGCACGCACGTCGATTATTCCGACTTCGAATGTGGCCGCCTTTTAGTAATTGATTAATTTGGTCATGCCATGTTTTCCTCGGTCATCCTCGGCTTCTTTTTCCACTCACGCTGCTTTTGTACAACTTTTTTAGCATTATTCTCTCATCCATTTGTTCCATATGTCCAAACCATCTCAAGGATCTTTTTTTAATTTTATCCATGATGCGGTCATCTGCCTTACATTTCTCTCTTATTTCATCGTTCGGTATTCTATCATACGACGTTTTCCCGCACATTCTTCTCAGTGATCTCATTTCTATGGCGTTTATCCTGCTTTCATCCTTCTTTTGCCAGCTCCAAGCTTCACTTCCATACATGAGAGTTGGCACTAGAACTCCGTTGTGTACTGCCTTGATATAGTCTATGTGACTAACTAACTAACTAACCATCACGCCGTCTCTCCGAAAGGGTAGGCAGAAAGATTGGACTATCAAACTTTAACCGATGCAGCACTCAATCCTTCTCTTTTCGCCCCGCGGGAGACGCGGTGTGATGGGTTGCGAACTTAGTGACAAAGGGTATATATTCTGCTTTTATTTTTCTTCTGCCAGTTTCATGCTTAGCTTCCGTACATAAGGGTTGGGACCCCAACTCCACTGTGAACGGCCATTTTAGCTTTCATTCAATTATGTATATCTCAATATCAAATGTAAATCAAAGAATTGCGCATTTACATTTGATGTAAATTTTATTTTTTAGACAAGTGAACTTTCTGTATATGAAGAGATTATTTAACTTTGGTAGCCAAGCTAACCGATCAATGTTTTCGATACCCACTTTGACTTTGATAAACTTGTATGAACTTGGCTTTACAAGTTTCGTCTGCGAAAATCTGTTCAAGAGTACATATGAAAAAAATGGTAGGGTGTTAATGACCTCAAGTATTTAAACATAAGAAATATATATTTTATGCGCTTAAGTAAATAAGTTTGTTATCTTATTATTTTTATTAAACTTATCCCTTCGAAAAAGTAAGCACTTTTAACCGAATTTCATTTACATTCGACATTACTTTGTGTTGTATTAAACAATAGAGTTTAAACTTTATAAAAATCTTGTATTTATTTTTAAAAAAGAATTATCTTTATTATCAACTTGTAGACCTAATGTATAATAATAAAGCACTCTGTATTTAACCACGGTATATCTATATATATAAAACAAAGTCAAAAATCGTGTTAGTTACACCATTTATAACTCGAGAACGGCTGGACCAATTTTGAAGATCTTATATTTGCTGGATTTGTCTCCGTTCCGGATAACAGAATAATTATTAAAACATTTGAAAAAATCACTTAAATGATTTAAAATTAATTATATTTGTCGTACGTTTGACTAAATTTGACTTTTGAGACAAAGTACAAAAAACATCATGGCTTCCATTTTAGTTTCGAAAACGCCCGTAGGTGGTGTATTGTTGATGCCAGATGTCAATACTCAATGTGAAAGATTTGAGTTGAGGTTATTTTTTAATCGTCGCCGGGATTTTTGGTTTTCTTTATTAATTTTAGATTAACAATGCCCAAAGTTATAAAAATCAGTATAAGAGAGACTATTCTAAAAGTTAAACCCTTTTTGTGAAGGAGAGCAGAGAATATTTGCGCCATTAATACCATTCGAAAAAGATGACAGATGAGTGTTCCGTAGAGATTAAATAACCGATTTATGATTAGTGAATAATAATAAAAATACGTATTGTATATTTTGTATTGATTTTATAGGTGTATCTGTGTACATTCGGTCCAGAGAATTGTTACCATAGGAAATTCAACCGCGAGTACTTAATAAACGAAATATTTGGCTAGATGAAGACGAGGAATTTCTTTTTTCAATTGATAGGGACACTGAATCATCAAACTCTTCAAATGATGAATATGATGATGCTAATAATGAAAACGGAGTTCATTGATGGATCACACTTATTCAAAATTATGTTGTCTGCTATTTAATTGTTTTAACGTGTTTTGATGAATGTCGGAAAGTCAAAGGTGTTAGTTTTTGAAAGGGAAGAGCAAACGACAGTTTGTAATATAAGTGTAAATGAAGAAAAATTGGAACAGGTGAGGGAATTTGTGTATTTAGGTAGCATGTTCACAGCGGATGGCAAGGACAGTGATGTTGAAAGAAGGGTTGGTGCGGGTAACAAAGTGAATGGAGCTTTAAAAGTAGTTATTGGAAACAAGAATTTATCAATGAAAGCGAAAATGCCCGTTCACAATGGAGTTCTGGTCCCAACCCTTATGTTTGGAAGCGAAGCATGGAACTGACAGAAGAAAGATGAGAGCAGAATAAATGCGGTAGAGATGAGGTCCCTAAGACGTATGTCTGGTAGAACGATGTATGACAGAATCTCAAATGCTGATATTAGGAAGGAATGTAGAGCGAAATTATGAACAAAATTATGAAAGGTTCGTTGCGTTGGTTCGGACATATGGAGCGCATGTATAAAGGTTGTATAAAGGAAAAGTTTTTAATGTACTACATATATACTAAGGGGGAATAAGCTGGAATTTGGTTATTTATAACATTCAATTCACGTGCCTTTGCTTTAAAAATTTCTAAATTTTCTAATTTCTCAAATTTTTTTTAAATTGTTTGCTATATGCAAAAAAATGTGTTTTTGGAATTGAAATGATGGTCAAAATTCACACAATGATTCTGTTTTTGTATTAAATGTTGTGTTCATATAACCTCTTCAAAATGATCGACCCGTCTTTCCAATATACACGGCATCACAATCCTCACAATTAATCTGGTAGATTCCACTTTGGTTGAATATATTGTCGCGAAAAAATAAAAACACAATTGTGATACATAAAACAAAGTTCTTAATTAACAATTTATAATTCATTTTAAGTAGGTATTAATGCAGGCTTCCACGTGAATTATATTCCATTGTAATTCATATTTTTAATTTTGACTTTTGCACATTTCATGAACTTAATTCATTTTAAGTATTAATTGTAATTCAATAAAAAGGTGAATTAAATTTAGCTTATAAGTTAACACAACATTTATTGATTCTGAGGCGGTACGAAGTTCGTCGGGTCAGCTAGTTTTATATAATCCTAGTCTTTTCAAATCGTTTCTCCAGTATGACTAGGAGCATGATAGTAGTGTGGTGGAACTAATCCTTTCAAACTTTATTCGTACACATTTCAACTAATATAACGACCTTTGTGGCCGAGTGGTAAGTGTTTTGACCGCACACAGAAGGTCCCGGGTTCAATTCCCGACGATGGCAATGTGATTATCGCACTGTCTATGGTCTGGTGTAGAATTTAGTTAGTTAGAAAGTTTCAATCCTATTCTTCTCTTCCATTCTTCCCTGTCTTGTGCGGCACTTTTGAAATCTGCATGATGAGCAGCGCACGTCCACCAACAGGTCCTCCAGGTACTCTCGGCGTGAGCGTCCCTTAGAGTTTGTCCCTTCGGTCATAGCCTCCATTATGGCATGTAAGAGGCCTTTTTGACGTATTACATGGCCGATCCATCTTGCACGCCTTTCAGACAAGGTCCTGAGCAGGTGCCTTCCTCCTTCGATTCCTTGAAGAACATCCTCATTTGTGATGTGGTCTCTCCAGGAAATTCCTAATAGTCTTCTATAGGACCACATTCACATATAGAATTTACGTAACAATAAAATGACGATAGATAAGCTACCTATCACATGTCACGAGAACCAAAATACCATTTAAATCCGATTTGGCTCGCGCTGTAATGATGTAATGAGCGATTCAAAATAATAATAATAATAATAATAATAATATAAGGCCTAATCATGATCTCTCATAGTTGGCAGTACTCTACTATCTACTCTAGATCATCTCGGAACCTTTCCAAAGAAGAAACATGAGCTATTTATTATAGAAGAGCAACAACCTTAATGTCTAGACGGAATAATCTAGATTTCGTATTAATATAATTAAAAATAAAATTACGGCGTGATTACAAGAATGTAATTATTTTTTAATGACATTTGCTTTACACAAGTATTAGATCAATGATTGATTTAAATATAATAAAACAGTAGGTAAACATACATAATCCTTTTATTCTATATTCGTCTTCACTTTGTTTCAGGATTATATTAATAATTGGGAGATAAAACTTTATGCTGATTTTTTGTGTTCTTTTTTTATGTTTCAATTTCAATTTTTAATTTATTCAATTTATTTTTAAATCATAAACATTACAGTATATAACCAAAGCGCCTATGACTATACAGGTAGGTAAAAAAACTATTTTAAACAGTAAATACAATTAAGAAATTTAAAAATAGCCAAAAACACGAGATAATTAAAAAATAAAGACCAAATAAGTAATTAGAAACAATAAGAAGAACAACACATTATTTAAGAAATAGATGTTTTCTGAGGGTAGCCTCACTATCGTGGAAGAAGTCCACATCCGAAGAGATGCGGTTTAGAAAGATTATTGCCCTGCCCACGGGCATAACCTTAATAGTTTCTAGCATATTTGAAGTTAAATATATGCTATTCATGTGTACAAGTTCGTTATAATCTTATTCAATCTATCTATCTTCCGGTTCCATGTCAGGCCCCCCCCCTCCAACGTTGGCGATCACTGCAGCAAAGGCATCTCTGTTCTGCGCCACTTGGAACAGCTTCTGGACTTTGGTCATTCCTGTCCAATCTTTTATGTTCCGTAGCCAGGATAACTGCCTTCTACCAACTCCCCGACGTCCCTCTAATTTATCTATTAATATCAGTGGGAGGAGGTGGTACTTCTCTCCCCTCAGCACATGACCCAAATATGAGACTATTCTAACTTTCACACTGGACAATAGCTCTCTATTGCCTCTGGCTCTTTGTAGTACGTCTGCATTACTGACCCTATCGGTCCACGGTATACGGAGCATTCTGCGGTATATCTACATCTCAAACACCTCCAGTCGGTTCATTACATACACTTTAAGAGTCCAAGTTTCACAACCATACACTAGAACGGACCGTATATAACATTTAATCATTCTTTGTCGGAGTTTCAGGTTTTCTTATTCAATAAAAAAATAATTTTATACGACAAGATGGTTAGCAAATTCAATGTAAAAAACGTTAAGAGTCGCCACCCGGTGGATGATGTCAGTGACCTTTGTATTTTCTCTCACCGTATCGTTTCTGACTCTGTCTCTTAGGCTTATTCCTAACATGGTTCTTTTCATGGCTCTTTAGGTCAATCGAAGTTTCTCGGCACTTTGTTTGGACAATGTTACAGTTTCAAGATCATATGTACCAACTAGCAGAACGCAGGATGTGCATGAAAAGTATACTGTCCTGAAAAAATGATCTAAAGTTATCAAGTGTATTTAAGGTCTGCAATTCTTTTTTTGAAAATTGCTGGCTTACATCAAGGTCCGGAAGGTGTCCTACCTATGGCATGTGCTTAGAGAAGTACGATCTGCTGCACATTATCATAAAGGGCGAAATAGAGGGTCGTAGAGGTGTGGGGTGAAGAGAGATCTCATGGCTCCGGAACTTACGTGATTGTACGGGGATTAGAACAGTCGAGGCGCTGTTCAGAATTGCGCAAGACAGGGATATGTACTCTCAAGTGATAGTCGACTTCGGGTAGACTCAGCATGACACATTAAAAAGAAGAAGTTTTTTTTAAAAATAGGTATACGAATTCATTTAATATACCGGCAATCATTTAGATGACGGAAAAATGGAGAAAGACATCGAAAGAAGGGTTGGTGCTGGGAAAAAAATAAATGGCGCACTCAAAGTCATTACTGCAAATATAAATATATCCACAGAAGCAAAGATAGCAGTATACAATGGAGTTCTTGTGCCAACCCTCATGTATGGAAGTTAAGCTTGGAGCTGGCAAAAAAGGATGAAAGCAGGATAAACGCCGTAGAAATGAGATCACTAAGAATAATGTGCGGGAAAACTTTGTATGATAGAATACCGAACGATGAAATAAGAGAGAAAGGTAAGGCAGATGTCCGCATCATGGATAAAATTAAAAAAGGATCCCTGAGATGGTTTAGACATATGGAACGAATGGATGAGAGTAGAATGGTTAAAAAGTTGTACACAAGCAGCGTGAGTGGAAAAAGAAGCCGAGGACGACCTAGGAAAACATGGCATGACCAAATTAATCAATTACTAAAAAGCAGCCACATTCGAAGTCGGAATAATCGACGTGCATGCATGGTACGATGTATGAACGTAGAGGAAGCCCGAGAGGTATGCCAGGACAGAGCATTGTGGCGATCCATCCTCTCTGCCTACCTCTCCGGGGAAATGGCGTGATGGTTAGTTCAGTTCATTCAGATGCCTTTCCGATAGACGATACCGAAAGTCGTTGATTTGAAATATGTAATATTACTTTTATATTTATCCACAGCGTATACAATAATCTTTAAATAAACGAACTTATCTCATACCGCTTTCTTCCTTTCATTGCTCCTCTTATTGTAACAAGATGCTCCCGAGTTTTGTGTCTCTAAAATAGCAATACCAAAAATAAAATCATATCAAGGAAATTGTGAATCAAAGCTGGTTGTAGGTCGCAATCGTAAATTAAGAACCCGACCTTACATTGCGTGACGTCAGAAGATACGTCACTAAGCTTTTAGCTAAGCCCTATTCCGAAAACCGCGGGTTCGCGGCCAGCCAAAGTAGGCTTGATTTTAATCCTTCAGGCGGGTTTTATACTCGCGAAAAGATGTATTATTCTAGAAAGGTTAGATGAATTTTAGAGAAGTTCACTGTGCTGTGTATCTTGAGCGGGTTGAGAGAAAAGGGTCCTATATATGGATATATTCACACTTTGGTAAAGTCGTTCTCACACCATAGTGACGGTTATTCTTTGTGACACGAGTGAAGTGGGTGTGGGATTAGCATTTTACAATAAAAACCTTTGCTGTTTTACTGAAATGTGTAGACAAATGTTCTACAGAGTATCCGTTGCTTTCTACGCGCCATATGGTGTTATATATTTATGAACGAAAATGCTGATGAAATGAGATTTTGTCAAGGCTTTATATTACACAAAACACACATATGTATACAACACGTGTCAGAATATGCTTTTTCTTCGCAGTCACAATCTTATGGATTGGTTTGAAACAAAATCTTGAGCCTCTAAATCAAATCAAATCAAATCAATATAATTTAAAAAATGTAATATAAGTGTTGTATAAACAAACACAGCTTGGGCGAGATAACCAGACAGCAGACCTGAATAGAAGAGTTGGGCTGAGCTGGGTGGCATTCAAAAATCTTGGTCACATTTTGAAAAATCCGAAAATACCCATCAACTTGAAAAGGAGAGTTCAATGCCTGTGTCTTGTCAGTGTTCACTTATGGTATTGAGACAGTCACAATGTCGCAAAAAAGTGCCAACAAGCTAAAAGTCACTCAGAGAGCAATGGAGAGAGCCATGTTGGGTATCAGTTTACGGGACAGACTCAGAAATGAGGACATAAGAGTCAATCCATCAGATGTTATCAAGATGGCCGCAACCCTCAAGGCGATGGCCGGGACATGTCGCTCGCGATCCAGATGAAAAGTGGACAAGGCGACTGCTGTGCTGGTGGCCAAGGACGGCAAAGCGTGGAGTTGGGCGCCCACAGTTGCGTGCCTGGATGCGGATCGCTCAGGATAGAAGAGAATCGAAAATGCGAGAGGAGGCCTACGTCCAGGAGTGGACGGTCAATACGGAAGAACATAGTGAATAAAAAAAGAAAAAAGGGAAACAAATCAAATTAGTTTATTTTCTCAACAGATATTACAAACAATTATTATAGTTTAAGACATCTATTGAGAACAGGTAAAATACAATAAATATATAATACCAGGAACGCACAAAAGATGGTTCGACATTAGGAATACAAGATACTCTCCAAAGTCAAAAGTATTTGTCTTCTGAACGTACTTTCACGAATATGAAAGACATTGATCTCCGAAGCGATCATGTTCAGCAGTTTGATTGCTCTCCCCACCGCCATCACCAGAGGCAGGTTGGTTCTGCATGCTGGTAAATAAAACAGTTTATGCTGACGCCGCCGGAACATAAAGATGGATAGCCTCCAAGATGACGGAATTCTCAAAGAATCCTCTGATAAGTCTGAAGAAATGGATAAGAGTGCACCCATCACCCCGTATCTGTAAACTATTGGTCCCCAGCATGCCCAAGAGGAATGCAGTGGGATAAAGGCACGGATAGCTACCAAACTCTCTCATGTAGAGATATTTTAGAAATCTTTTCTGAACCCTCTCTAACATGAGCGTGGGGACTCCATATGACCGAACCACACTCGAGCCGGCTCCGGACCAAAGAGTTGTACAAAATTCGCAAAACATAGGGATTCCTAAAAACTCTACCAGTTCGGAGAATAAATCCAGGTGGTGACTTGGAAAACGGTGTATGACAGACTGAGTTGAAGGCGAAAACTGCAGAAGACCATGGGTTCTTGTGCCATTGGACAGAGAGAAATTAATAATTAAATATCGGCCACTTCAAGAGTAGGCCACTTAAATAGTCGGCCACTCAAATAGTCGACCACTTAAATAGTCAGCCTCTTAAATACTCGGCCTCTTAAAGAGTATACTGCTTAAAGAGTCGGCCACTTGAGTGTGCTAAGGGGAGAAAAATACCACCTCCTTCAGTTGATAATCATGGGTAAGATAGGGAGAGCGGGGATTTGGCAGAAGGCAGTTGACCTGGCTGCGGAATATAAGGGATTGGACAAGAATGAAGAGAGTTGAAAACCTGTTCCAAGTAGCTCAAGACAGAGATGCTTTCGCTGCGTGATCGCCAACGTTAGGGGGGCACCAGAAGAAGAAGAAAATCGACGTACGTCCATGAAAGGTCGAACTCTTCAACTCGAGAGTTGCGATGTTTTACAAATCGTCTACAATGACCCTCTATAGTTACCGAGGGAAGTAGCGGTGTTGGGAGAGCTGCAACTTCAAATCAAATCAAATCGGTTTATTAACTCAATAGACATTACAAACAGGAAAATGTTTAAGGCATCTATTAAGTATAGGTAAAATATCATAAAAATAAAACAAAGTACCAGGAACGCATTAGAGATGGTTCGACATTAGGAAGACAAGATACTTTCTAAAGTCAATAGTATTTGCCCCCTGAACGTACTTTCACTAACATGAAAGACGTCGATCTCCGAGGAGACCGCGTTCAGCAGAGTAATTGCTCTTCCCACCGGTGTCACCAAAGGCAGATTGGTTCTGGCGGCCGGTAGGTAAAACAATCTGTGCTGTCGCTGTCGAAGATATCTATCGGGGACAAAAAGACCAACATCCTCCAGTACGGCCCAGTATTATAAAAACATTCCTAATCGTGACATGATGCAAGCATGTTTATAAGACGAAAGACAATAGTATAGCGGTCCATTCATTCTAAATATCCCTTCGAAAAAATGGCGTAAATGTTAGTTATTAAATTATAATCAATTATCAATCTACGGGTATTTTTAAAAATAAACATTAAGTTGGTTATTAGAAATACGT
>JAHDVF020000951.1:0-62500 GCA_022606425.2 Lepidostoma basale
AGTGAAGGTATGAGTAATATTATTTTTTCTTCTTCTAATTCTCACTCTTTATTTACTGTCAGTGGTTAACCACATTTCGCTTACGCGGGTTACGTAATACGGATTATGAAAATAAGAAATTATTATAATATTTATGATTCCAAAGGCCATAAAAACTATAGACAACTTTTCAGACTTTTACCTACGTTTCCCATTAATATAGGTAATTAATATTTTATCTTTTAAGAGAGCATTGCATACTGTTTATTACAAATACACAATGGATTACCAGCAACTTAAGCGTGTTTCAACGATTAAGAATCTTGGTATTGTTTACGAAGGTAGGCGATTTTCCATGCTCACATCGATAGAATATGTGGAGTTGCACTGAAAATGTTGGGATTTATTCTCCGAACTGGTAGAGTTTTCAGGAATCCCTATGTTTTGCGAATTTTGTATAACTCATTGGTCCAAAGCCGGCTCGAGTGTGCTTCTGTGATATGGAGTCCCCACGAGGCGAGATACTCGCTCTTGTTGGAGAGGGTTCAGAAAAGATTTCTGAGATATCTCTACATGAGGGAGTTTGGTAGCCTTTCGTGGCTTTATCCCACTGCATTCCTCTTGGGCATGCTGGGGACCAATAGTTTACAGATAAGGTGGGATGGGTGCACACTAACACAATTCTTCAGATTTATCAAGGGATTCTTTGAGAATTCCGTCATCATGTAGGCTATCCATCTTTATGTTCCGAATGGTTATTTTCGACAGCGTCAGCTTAGACTGTTTTATCTCCCAGCATGCTGAACCAACCTACCTATGTTGATGTCAGTGGGGAGACCAATTAAACTGCTGAACATGATCGCTTCGGAGGTCGACGTCTTTCATATTCGAAAAGTACGTTCAGAGGACAAATACTCTTGACTTTGGAGAGTATCTTGTATTCCTAATGTCAAACCATCTCTAATGTGTTCCTGGTATTATGTTGTATGTATAAAATATTTTACCTGTACTCAATAGATGCCTTAAAAAGAAAAAAAATCTGATATTTTGTTGACGTGGACCATGGAATCAATGATTGGCATGTAAATTTACCTAATTTGGTTGAATAGCTAACATCCTTACATCAGTAAATTTGTTCGCGTTTCAAGGTGAACGCGTCTTCCATCCTGGTAATTATTAAATAATGGTTAACGTCATCTGTATGTTAAAACAAATTCACCGTCTCTGTTTGAATAAGTGTATTCAAATCATTTTAAACTTTGTTAGACATAAATGTATTTATTGTTTCTTGGACTATGACGTAAAACTCCATATTTAATAATTAATACGAATGAAAGCGTTGGTTTTTTTAGAACAACAACAAACCATTACGCCGTTTTCCGCAGGGGTAGGCAGAGAGAATGGACCGCCACACTACTCTATCCTGGCACACCTTTCTAGCTTCCTCCACATTAATACAAGTCATACACGCACGTCGATTCTTCCATCTTCTTACACGACCAACCTTTAATATTTCATTAATTTGGTCATGCCATGTTTTTTCTCGGTCTACTTTGGTCCTTGATTCCATTTACATCGTTAATGTATACTTTCTTAACCACTATTTCTCAATCGATGCGCTCTATATGTCCGAACCAACGCAGCGATCCTTTTATAATTTTGTTCATAATACCTTCTTCCGCTCTACATTCCTTTCTTATATCAGCATTTGAGATTCTGTCGTACATCGTTCTAACACACATACGTCATAGGGACCCCATCTCTACGGCATTTCTTCTGCTCTCATCTCTCTTCTGACAGTTACATGATTCGCTTCCATACATAAGAGTTGGTACCAGAACTCCAATGTGAAATTTAGAATTACATGTTTCGCCTTTCTAAGACATAATCAAAGGTTTATGCATCATTTGATAATGGCTTAGCAAGGCGAAACATGTGATTCACATAAAATATGATAAAACTTCTAGAAAACACACGTTTTCATTCGTGTTAATTATATATGTACATTAAATTTTAGATTGTGAGATGTACAGAAAATAATATTTTTTTTGTTTTAATAATTTATATTTTAATTATTTTCACAAATACGTTAACATGTCGTATTAATCCTAGGTATAACGAATTAATATAAAGTATTCACAACTCTGTACCTTAACCAACTACCTACTTTCGTTACTAAAATGTTAAGGTTTCTAAAATGACCGAGTGTTTGGTGATTTAAACATTTTTATCCCTACAATGCACTTTTTTGTTATTGAAAAAATAAAAATTCTATATGCACTTAATATGTATTGTAAAATAAAAAAACAATTAGTTTTGTGTCTGTTTCTAAAATGGAGTATAGTTAAAATATTAAGCACTGCGCATTTATAATCATAATTTTATGATATAATTATATAAATGTTGTAATGATAAATTATTGTAAATGATATAAACTGATGGATTTAATGATAATTAATTAATGGAAAAAATTGTAATTAAAAGATAATTAATTATTGTGAAACAGCTAAACAATCTTGAATTTGTTGAAACGCAAAGCCGTATTGTATTTTTCACATATAACGATACATTATTTTTAGTAATTAATACGAATGAAAACGTCTGTGTTCGAGAAGTTGTGTTATTATTTTGTGTGAATGGCATGTTTCGCCTGTCTAAGGTATTATTAAATGTTAGGTCAGACTGGCGAAACATGTCATCCCCATGAAATATTATAAAACTTCTAAAAAAACAGACGTTTTTATTCGTTTTGATTATTTAATATGGAGTTTTACATCATTGTTAAAAAAACAATAAATACTTTGAGCCTTGCTATTCGGGCTTTTGCATTGCACTTCAATGTAGATGATTTATTCATCTTACTAACAGTGCATTATTTCGCTCAATATGTAATATTAATAAAAACTTTTTTTTCATTAACATGTTAAGTACATAATTTTTACTTTATCGTGTGTCGGTGTGTAGATACTCAGTCAATATATTTGAAACCTTATCCGAAAGTAATCAGTATAAAAAATCTAGTTACTATTTTAATTCAGGTATTAAAATATTTGGTAACTCTGAAATTCAATAAACATTCAGTAATGCTCACCGCATAATACCCAAAATGTTTTGTCATATCGACTTATAAACTTGTTATTTACATATCAACTACTCCGAATTTCTTCACTTTGAGCATTTCACATGTGATTTTGAACAATTTTTCCTGGTCCTCTTCGTTCCTTGAGCACTTGGAGTCGGATCCCTTCCTGCAGTTGCTGATGTAGGCGCCACCCTGGCTGAGCAGACTTGGGCCCAGGCTGGCGTATAGAATGGGGATGGCGCCTTGCTCTGGAGTCTTGAAGAACAGATTCATGAACCACTGCGAGTACCGCTTCAGGCTGGTCCCTTGGAACAGGTCCGTGTTCACTACCCCTGGGTGTACAGAGAAGCAGTTAACCCTGTCTCCCTGCGCCTTCAGAAGACGATCAATATACCTCGCTGACATTATCTGCAACTCAAAACAGATTTATGAACATATATAATAAACCCCCGATTAAAAAACGGCCATAGATCTTCTTTCAAGTAGCAACCATCTTGGGTTACGCAGCTACAAGTCACATACGAAAACTCCAGCTCTTGCAATAAAAGACCACCCGACAATCGCCGATTGCACCTCCATTAAAAAGGTTCACACATTACTGAACCTAGAATCGGGAACATCAATGATAGATCCATATATCTAGAAACTTTCCGAACGTTTTTACGAAGGACTCCCTTCACATACTAGTCCTAAAACCTCTCCCAGCCGCCACAAGCGCCCAAAAAGAGGAACACTCCAGTCCACACACCAAGCCCTCGCGTAAACCAACAGCCCATCAAATTATCTTTCCAACAATGTTCCCATCAGACGTAATAATAGCCACAAGAGAACCTACTGTCCAAATCCAGGATTTTTCGAATTGTATTCCGATCAAAAGAACAAATTTTAAGAACCATTATCAATAAATGTAAAATTGACAAAAATTTAACTTTACTTTATTCATGACATTTTTTAGGTTTAGTTATATAATTATAAAATAAAAAGTTTTATGTTAATATATTTCTGAATTCTTGTTTTGTCTTACTAATTATCATATACTATTATAATGTCGTAATTTAACCATTTCGTATGTTTTAACAAATATTTGGTGAATACAAAGTCTTTCTTCGAAGTAGAAAGTTTGGATGATTGTGAAATTCGAAGCTACGATTATGAGATAATCATTTACCTGAGCCAATTTGGACTGTCCGTAGGCCGCGGATGAAAAGTACTCCCTCTTCATGTTGATGTCGTGGAAGAAGATTTCTGTCGACTTGTGCGCGCAGGACGACACATTGACAACCCTCGCGGGGTGGACGGACTTCTCCCCGCCGCTGCGGAGGTTGGGCATCAGGAGATGAGTCAGTAGAAAGTGGCCCAAATAATTAGTGGCCAGCTGGTTCTCGAATCCATCTTCAGTCAAAACAAAATCTCCGAACATTATGCCGGCGTTGTTCACCAACAAGTTGATAGAGGGGTATTCTTTGGATACAATACTCGCGAACTTCTCTACTGACTTCACTTTGGATACGTCCAGCGTGTACGCTTCGATACTCCCCGCATAGCCAGAGTCTTTGAAGTCTTTGCCCATCTTCTTGCCCGCTTCCACGTTTCTGACTCCTAGAACCACGTGCATTCCGCTCTGCACGAGGTGCTTCACCACGTGGTAGCCGATGCCTCGCGCACCGCCCGTCACCACTGCCACCTGACCCTTCACATCCGGAAAGTCTCTATATCGATTATTTCCCTTGTAAATTAAATCGTCAATCATAGCACGGAAACCGATCTCTTGAACTCTAAATTCGTATTTCGCGTCGTTCAAAAGGTGTAGTATTTGCTTCTTGTTTACGTACAGAGCGTACGCGATTCCGGCGGTAACCGCGATAAAACAAACAGTTAAAAACATGTTTTTAAAGTTATCGGAGGAATTCGTGGTCGCGCGCGGTGCCGGCGAATGCCTGGGACGGAATAAGACGCGGTCCGTTACCGTGCTGTGTGTTTGGTGATGGGAACTTTCCCCCGCGCCGCATGACGGTCCCGGACTGCACTTTCTCCGCAAAGCAAGCGAGCAAGGTCGCCCCACCTGCTCCCGGCTCCCGTCGATCAGTGGTCGATCTTGCCTCACCGAGTGGCGTAACATCACGCGTCCGTCACTCGCTAGTTTTCGTAACGCGGACATACGAGCATTGTTCATTGTGTTTTCTTGTGCCGTGCGTTTGCTACCTCTGTATTTTATTCGATAACTGAGGTTTACCTATAATGATTAAATTTATGTTTATTACCTCTAAGACAATATGTTTAATGTTCAAATTTGAATCAATGTTATTACGTATCTAACCATGAAACAGTAGTGAGATTCTCTAAGTCTCAACGCCTACGGTGGGCTGGCGATGTGGAAAGAATGCCAGAGGGTAGAACACCACAAATTATATCCAGATGGGTGCCCCGCGAAAACAGACCAAGAGGCAGACCGAGGAAAAGATGGGCGGATTGCGTGAAAGAAGATTGAGAGAAAATGGAAGGAGCTGGGGAATGGAGAGAGATGGCCAAAGACAGGCCAAGTCCCACACCGGGATGTAGCGCCGATAATGAATGAATGAATGTATCACAATTTATTCAAATGATTCTGTCGTGACAGCTGTTTCGCCAACCTATGTTGGCATCATCAGATGTTTATAACACCCGATGATGCCAATATAGGTTGGCGAAATAGCTGTCGCTTCAAACTAATATTAAAAAATTGTGACACGCAATAATAGTGTTTCAAATTTAAACATTTAATAATGTTGCATTATCATGGTGTTTCGGTCAAAACGATGGTTTATCTAACAAATTATCTGAAGAATTTACTGTTTTCATACAACGAAACACACCCATCTGTGTTACTCGTATCGCATTTCAACTGTTACGCACATTCATATTATTTTTTTAATCCATTGTATTATATTTACACGATACTTCTTCAGCCGTAAATCCAAATTGATTTTTCGTGACGCTATTACGAAAAAAACCCAGTATATTTCCGCATAATAATAATAAATTTATAGCCGTCATATTAATCGAACCATATCAGTACACACTAGGGCATTATCTCGGGCGTAATTATGTCTAAAAACGTGAACGTTTAGTCTTGTTATCGACGCCGTAGTGCGCAGAGCTCCGATGCACGAACGCTTTCAGTAGTCCACGAACCGTGGTAAATTCGAGTAGATATTTTTTCATTTCAAGTTTTTTCATGTGTGATAAATCAAAATGCTCCTAACTGAATTGCCGCTTGCTTTTGAAAATCCAAGGTAATTTTATGTTATTAACTAACTTATACTATGTGTGGTCTATTTTATTGTACGGGTGTGAAACTTGGACCCTGAAAGTTAACTCAATGAACAGACTGGAAGCATTTGAAATGTGGCTCCATCGCCGAATGCTCAGAGTTCCCTGGACAGACATGATTACCAATACCGAAGTCCTGAGGCGAGCTAGAGTTGACAGGGAATTGTTATCAAATATCAAGGTTCGAAAGATTTCACATCTGGGTTATACCAACTGATATTGGAGGGGAAAAGTGATGGACGCCGAGGGCCCGGAAGGAGACAAATGTCCTGGCTGCGAAACGTGAGGGAGTGAACCGGCATCCGAAGTGTGGAGGAGCTGTTCCGAGCGGCGCAGGACAGGGACAGGTTCGCCGAGGTGATCGCCAACGTTGGGGGGACCCGACGGAGCACTTGAAGAAGAAGAAGAACTAACTTATGATATTAAAACTACCGAGAAATCTGCGGGGTTGAAGATGTGGTCAGATGGGGACGTCAAAGACGGCGATACTGACATCAATATGTAGAAAGAATGAGCTCAAATAGGATACCATACATATCTCTCTATGGAATGCCAAACGGACAACGCCGACCAGGAAGAACCCCAAAACGTTGGAGGGAAAGCTGGAGTTCAGCGTCTCAAGAGGACCCGCCTGAAATAACAGACTTCTGAGTCTATCAAAAGTGAAGAAGAACTAACTAACTAACCTTCATGCCGTTTCCAAACCATTCAGTCCATTCTTTCCGTCCACCCCTTCGGATAGACGGCGTGGTGGTTAGTTAGTTAGTTAGTGTAATTATTATACGAGTATATATGAATCAAACAATTCTCTAAATATCTTTATTTATAGAAGCTCAATAAATATATATTATATTACTCGTGGGAATTCAAAGTATGCATCATATAATATGATAAAGTATGTATTTTTATTATTTGCTTTATAATCCGATTGGCAAATTAATTTACGCAATAAATAAAAATCTCGTGGTTATTAAATTCAGCAGCTTAAATATTTGTTAAGATCGATTTAAAAATATTACCTTTTTATGATAATCAAATGATTTTACTGAAATCTCTTGATGGAAGTTCATTTTAAATAATAATTAAGTAAAACGATGTTTTTTAACTACTTCCACTTTTGTCTTTATTTAGACAGCGACCGGTTTCGCCAGGCTCGCTGGCATCGACAGACTGGTGCCTTTTATTTTTTTCTTCTACTGCTGGATATATATAGTTATCTTCCAACTCTTTCCACTCGTGTCAGTTTAGACTTCTCTCTTTTTATATACTAAAATATAAACATTGCTAGGTAATGCAGTGGAATATATAAAATTACTACTATGAAATATTTCTGTCCGGAAGTGAATCCGGGCTTCGATTTATTTATTATTATCGCAATTTTACATGTTTTGTAAACAGAATCAGATTAAAATTATGTTTTCGTAATTCCTATCATATTTACTGCGCTTTTATCTTGAATATTTCACTTTGTTATCTGCAATGTGTCATCCTATATATTCTATAAAGCAATCATAATTGAGTTATTGATTTTTACCCTGGAGTAATTATCGTTGAGACGTATCTACGTATAAGTATGAATGATAACTTTTTGTTATCTAAAAAACTTAGATATATTTTTATTTTTATTAAAAAATAAAATAGAAATAAAAATACTGCATTTTTTTTCACCACTATGCGGTTATTTTAATTGCCGACTAGTTTCGCTTGTACCCAAGCTTCCTCAGGGCTTCGTAATAACAGGGGGTTTGAGGAAGCTTGGGTACAAGCGAAACTAGTCGGCAATTAAAATAACCGCATAGTGGTGAAAAACAAAGTGCAGTGTTTTTATTAGTAAATTGTAATTAATGAAAATAAAAATATTTAAAAATTTATTTGTAACTTATGTTCAGTAAATTCCACTTATTTTTCTAGTTTCGACCAGTATCGGTATTTCTTTTCCATCTTGTCTGAAATTAGGACCCGATACCTTCGGTGTGCTAGCCAAAGCACTTACCACCCGGCCACGAAGGCCGTTAATATTGTGAGGGTTGTATAATATTGTATGTTAAATTTATGTGAGTGTTAAATTTATGTTTTTTTTTTTTTTCAGAGGTGTGTTCCCATGGCGCAGCGCCGGGCACACGTGCAAGCCGCCGTCCGAGTCGGGCCCGTGGCGGCTGTTCGGTGGGCGGGCGAGCGCTCCAGCCTCAGCGGCGTGTCTGGCCGCGGAGCCCCCGCCGCCGGAGCCCCCCGCAGAGCCCACGCCCGCCTCCTCGGGGGCCAGCACGCCGCAGCACCACCGCCATCGCCGTCAAGGCAGCGCCGCCAGCAACGGGGAAGGGAAGCTATTCGATGACGTCATCGCCAGCTCCATCGCGCTCATACAGCACAACAGGTCATTTTTATTTCTTAAACCCCTGCCAGACTGTTGTAAACAAGCCCTCCACATCGGTCTCCACCGGCGGTTTACAAAAGTGTAAACACTTGTTTGCAACAAAAATTCGTTTGAACTTCAACAAGCTCTGTGGACGGACGCGCGTTGTAAACCGCGTGTGGATGCCGCCGTTGTACGAGGTGGGAACCTTGATGTAAACCAGTGTGGACGCAAACACCAACCGTGGGCTTCACAAGCTTCCCACCAAGGTGACCCCTGTTGGATTCTTGTTTACAACAGTCTGACACAGCTTTTACTGGCGGACCCGATAACGTTTCAATCAATACAGAATTTATGAATTAAACAAATACCATTGAAGTTCGATATCAATTATTCTTCTTCTTCTCGGTCGTATTCCTCATGATTGAGGGTCGTGTCCATCCTGTAAACTATTGACCATGACACGTCATGCGCTCCTGTCACCCGTCAGTCTCCAGGCTACAGCTAATGAGAGACCAGTCAGATCCCTGATTTGATAGGACCAGCGGCTCGGTGGTCGTCCATGTGATCGCCTTCCCTCCACTTTGCTCATGATGATGAGCTTTCAAGGTTGTCCTGATCTCTTCGGGCTATGTGTCCAAAATATTTTAGCACTCTCTGAGAGCACATCCGCGAGCCCGCCTTGATACCCAACTGGTCAATGATTGACTGGTTTGTTCTTCTTGCCGTCCAGGGTATATCTCGCAAATCCTGCACAATAAGGCAATCCGTTCGTCGCTTGGTGCGCCTTCATGGACCAGGATCACACCGAATCGGGAATCCCGATGATAGATGAATTCATTCTAAAACTTGCCGAACGTTTTTACAAAGGACTCCCTTCACATCCTAACCCCACAATAAAAGACCTCTCAAATTTCGGCCCAAACACTTCCAGCCGCCAAAAGCGCCCAAATTCGATCCTCCTATAGATGGATACTCAAATCATGCCCCCGCATAAACCAACAACCCGTCAAATCACCTTCCAACAATGTTCCCATCAGACGTAAGAGGAATAGCCACAAGAGCTGAACCGCTATAAGCCAGAAGACCCAAGTCCAAGTCCACGAATTAGATGCCTTGTATATTAGCAGCATAACCCGGCTCATGTGGTATTTCGTGTTTCGAGCTGTTAACCACTCGTACATCAAACGCTCTCCAACTCCGAATCCAGAAATACACTCTCAAATTGGTTTACTCGACTTAATAGATAAGCCAAACAAATATGACGGGTGCTTTATGGCCTTAACTTGTTAGCGCATATAAAGTTTTGACGCATCACAACGCTTTTGCCCCAGAAATATTTGCGTCACGCCTGTCGATGATTCATCAATGCATTGATAGTGACTCAATTATCAACGTGGTCATGATTGCGGGAATTGGCTCCATGTATCCCTAAATTAATGCTGTCACATTTAAGATTTAAATTAATATAAGTTTATTTTTTTGATTGTATACAAATACTTGTAGACAAATGCTGGATTTTACCCATTGCGGGTTAATCATAAATTGTTTTTTGGAAACAGAATATGGTAGTCGAAGCGTTTACAGGACTTATGACCTGTCATTGGTTGGGTTAAGCGATCACTCTATGTTAACAACATTCCCCATTCCGCCCTTCTTTTTTATTTTTCTTTCTTGTTTCATATTGATGTTCATGTTGGTTACTTTTTATCTTCCTTAAAAATTCTTGGGAGGTGTGCCCATTAACAATTTTGTGGATTAGTAATAAAACATTGTGTTATGTTAATAAAATGTTATGTGTCAATGGGACACGATTTGAGCGCGGAAAACTTATGATGGGGGAGGGGTTTCATGGTGGTTATTTGCAAAGGGGGCGGTCACCCAAAAAAGTTTGGGTAGTTATGGTTTAATTTGCAAGAAACTGTTGACTCGTTCCCGGCGCAGATGTGCCCAGAATTCCACAGGAAACAGATAAAAGCTGATCGCATTTTAAAAACGGCAAAAAATATATCTCATCGTTATCTCCAGACAAAGTCTCGCATTGTATGTAAAATACAGCCGTCACGCCGAGAAGATTTTAATCGTGATGGATTTACAAAGTTCGCGTAAAATATATGGCCCAACGCGATTGTTTGGGCGCCGGAAAAATATATTTTCAACGGAAAAACCAATACGTATTTGCACATGTAAGATGATCACTCAAATTATATTATTTATTTTATTGTTTCATATATAAAACTTAATAAAACTTCTAGAAAACCGACATTTTCATTCTTATTAATATTCGAGTTTTAAATCATTGTTCAAAAAACTATGAAATAAACACTATAATACTAACATATTTAGAGTATAATTTATTTCTTTTTCTTGTCCTGTCACACCTCCGTGGTGCATAGGGCCTCACGGAACCTTCTCCACCCGACTCTATCGCATGTCTCATGTCTAACATCATCCCAAGTGAGGCCTGCTGCTTTGAGCTCGTCCTGTAGGGCTCTTCTCCAGGTAACTCTAGGTCTCCCCCAAAGGGGACCAGTGTGGTGCGCCCTAAGCGATGCAGGCTGGGTTCCGATCCACAGCCATTTGAAGGCATCTATTTATAAATACTTGGAGTTTTCCAAGAACGTCCGCGGTAGATTTCCAAGTCTCACATCCAAACAGCAGTACGCTTTTAATGTTTCTGTTGAATATTTGGAGCTTGAGCTTTCTCGAAATGATACTGGAATGCCATACAGGGCGAAGCATTGCGAAAGCTTCCCTTGCCTTGTTGAGTCTGCTGGCTACATCCACATCCGTACCTCCCGAGCCCGCTATCATACTACCGAGGTAGCAAAAGCTGGTCGCGGTCACAAGAATTCACCGTGAATTTAGGTGAATTTTTTACTTAAATGATTATTTTAGTTTGTTGAATAGCTCTTTTCATCATTACAGCGCGAGCCAAATCGATGTAAAGGGTATAGCTATCATATTGATTCTCGTGACATGTAATAGGTAACTTATCTATCACCATTAATTGTCACGTGAATTCTACACCAGACCAAAGACAGTGTGACATCGCACTACCATGGCCGGGAATCGAACCCTGGACCTTCGGTGTGGCAGTCAAAGCATTTACCACTCGGCCACGAAATCGTTATTTTATGCACATATTATCTTATGATCGGCACAGTATCCAGTATTTATCCCCCCTACTATAAGTGACTAATTGCTCGTATTCTCAAGTGTCTGGCATATTTTTTTAGCTACGTACTACGTTTATTTCCTAGAATTAAATACACAACATTATTTGAATTCTTTCATCGTTGTTGATAACGATAAACTCAATGTTTATTTATTTTCTGAAGGTTGTGTAAAGTATATTTAGATATTTTCGATTCCATGTTCATTCGCTTTGTGGTCACATATTATAAATACACTTTATTTATTACTTTACGATCGCCTTGCGATCGCCTTGACGGAAAATACGGATTTTATCGAAACCAAATAATTTTAGATTTTTCTATTTTAACACATTCCAGTCGGGAATGGTATTATTACCTTCTACGGCGACTCTTGGTTAACGTCGGGAAAGGTATTTTTACTTTCTATTGTACATGGGATGACGAAACGTGTTCGGTATTTCCGAATTGGACCGCGGGAAACATCACTGAATCTTCATTATATCGACATCTACTAATATAAATATATATTTTTTACAATTTGTTTTTTTTAATGTATACAAATACTTGTAGACAAATACTAAAGATTTATTAATAAAGCATTAATAAAGATTTTCTGCTTAATGCTTACAAATAATCTTAATAGATGGCGCTAGTGTAGATTGACTTAAAAAATGTGAAATTATTTAACATAGTAGCATATACTCGTATACAAGTTCAAAAAAATTTCAGACGTGATGGTCGTAAGAATGCGGAATGGAGAATGTTGTTAACATAAAGTGATCGCTTAACCCAACCAATGGCAGGTCATAAGTCCTGTAAACGCCTCGACTACCATATTCTGTTTCCAAAAAAATTTACATCTTCGTCTCTATTGAGATACAATATATTTTTTAAATCGAACCATATTTTTACATGTTATTTGTAATAATAATTTGCGTATTTATGAATGTATATTTTTGTGACTACTCTGCTGGGTCTGTATTTGGTGAGTTGAAAGCATCACGCCGTTTCTCCGCAGGGGTAGGCAGAGAGAATGGACCGCTACACTACTTTATCCTGACACACCTCTCTAGCTTTCTCCACATTCATACAACGAGTCTATTCATACAACGTCTTTCATATTCGTGAAAGTACGTTCAGACGACAAATGCTCTTGACTTTGGAGAGTATCTTGTATTCTTAATGTCGAACCATCTCTCATGCGTTCCTGCTCTTATAGGTATATGTATTATATTTTACCTGTTCTCAATAGACGTCTTAAACTGTAATAATTGTTTGTAATATCTTTTGAGAACATAAACGGATTTGATTTGAGTCATACACGCACGTCGATTCTTCCGACCTCTAACATCGTTGTCGACCTTCGTGGCAGAGTGGTAAGAGCTCTGACATTCATACAGAAGGTCCCGGGTTCGATTCCCGGCGATGGAAGTGTGATTGTCACAATGTCTTTGGTCTGGTGTAGAATTCACGTGACAATAAATTTGCGATAGATTGGCTACCTATCACATGTCATGAGAATCAATATAATAGCTAAAATAAATGGTATACAGTCATTGGTTTCAAACGACCTGTTGTATACAAGAAAAAAAAAAACAACCTTTAAAATTTGATATTGATAACGATACCTACGTTAAATATTTTTTAGGTTGTGACATTTTATGTACTTATATATTGTGATTTTTACGCGAAATATCTATTTTAGCCAGCCGTACTAGCGAATAATAACGCCCACGCACGAAATGTGTTGATATTATAGAAACTGAATGTTTTTTTTATTTTTCACTTTTAATTAAAGCGCGTTCACTTACAGCCGCTTAATCACTTCTGCTCTGCTTTCAATATCCCCGGTATGCTTTGATCGTGTGTGGTTATTTTATTAATTCTGTCATATTCGTTTGCGCAGTTTCTATTTTGTTTTTGTTCCTTCGGATTGTATTCAAAACGGGTGCTCGTGTCCAATTAATATTCGGCAGTCGCGCGATTCGTGCTCACCCGTGCTCGATCCAGTCGTACGCTTTACCAAAATGTCTCTCTGTATTTCGTATTCGTTATTCGTGCATACAATGCCAATTATTATTAAGTTGGGTTGCTTTCACATAATTCATTCTCCGTGCCTCTGGATGTATCATTGTTAAATCCAAATATATTCATAAAATCACATAACAAAGACACGATTCAGAAAATTGGCTTCTGGATGGAACTTTAAAAGATTGTAATACCCGATTATCAAAAATTTAATACGTACTAGCCACAAAATTCCGATTAAAAAATGACAAATATTTAAAGAACAAATATTTGTGAATGTATACTTATACCTGTATACAAATCCTGGATTTACACCAAAGGGTGGTTAATTCAAATTTTAATTGTATCTCAATAGAGACGAAGACGTAAACTGGAAACTGAACATGGATGATCAAGGTGTTTACAGAACTTATGACCTGTCATTGGTTGGGTTAAGCGCACGCTTTATGTAATTACAACATTCCCCATTCCACCTTTGTTATTGTGATCATGCATGACAAATTTTTGGAAGATGTATATATACTTCAAAATCCATATTTATCTTCACGTGTCAGTTTCAGTCAGCCATCTATGTAGATTTGGTTGCACTAGTGAATTTTTTTCAAGAATTAACCTATACAACCGACCCACTAACGCCATCTATGGAGAATGATTTTCGGCGTTTTAGCAAACTACCTTATTAACACAATGCGAAGGCTGTCGCCTAACATATTGTTAGAAGCCGCTAGGAGTATTATTCCATTCTATATGCCAAAGAATTTGACCAGAATATTTGAAGAACAAATATTTGTGAATGTATACTCGTACTTATACCTGTATACAAATCCTGGATTTACACCAAAGGGTGGTTAATTCAAATTTTAATTGTATCTCAATAGAGACGAAGACGTAAACTGGAAACTGAACATGGATGATCAAGGTGTTTACAGGACTTATGACCTGTCATTGGTTGGGTTAAGCGCACGCTTTATGCAATTACAACATTCCCCATTCCACCTTTGTTATTGTGATCATGCATGACAAATTTTGATCATGCATGACAAATAAGGTAGTTTGCTAAAACGCCGAAAATCATTCTCCATAGATGGCGTTAGTGGGTCGGTTGTATAAGTTAATTCTTGAAAAAAATTCACTAGTGCAACCAAATCTACATAGATGGCTGACTGAAACTGACACGTGAAGATAAATATGGATTTTGAAGTATATACGAGTATACATCTTCCAAAAATTTGTCATGCATGATCACAATAACAAAGGTGGAATGGGGAATGTTGTAATTGCATAAAGCGTGCGCTTAACCCAACCAATGACAGGTCATAAGTCCTGTAAACACCTTAATCATCCATGTTCAGTTTCCAGTTTACGTCTTCGTCTCTATTGAGATACAATTAAAATACAAATATTTAAACTTATTTACTTCCTATGGCCAGTCTCTCCACACAGGTCAGACTGATTAGACTGAGATGGGCCGGTCACGTGCAGAGGATGCCATCATCGCGAACCCCAAAAAGATTGCTGGAGTGGCACCCAGGTGGTAGAAGACCAATTGGACGACCAAGGCTGCGATGGGAGGATGAAGTTGGGGGAAATGGGGCGAAATTGTTACGAGTGTCAGATTGGATGGTCGAAGCGGAGGACAGGAGGAGTTGGAGGCGAAAAATACTGAAGGCTAAGGCTCGATATGGGCTGTAGGGCCATCGAAGAAGAAGAAGACTTCCTATGGGCATACAACTCTTGAAGAGTTTTAGCCTCCTTGATGATTTTTCACCAAGCTCCTCGATCCTGCGCCTTTTGCTCCCAGCAGTCCAATTCGTCCAACCCATCCAGATCAGCCAGAACATTGTCTATTAGGCGCTGTCTAGGCCTTCTCAGAGGTCTTACTCCAGTCTGTCTAGATGCGTACAGGGTGTTGATTGCTCTGGTCTCTTCGGCTCGGCATAAGTGCCCGATCCATGCTAGGCGACCGGCTCTCACGGTGCTCGTTATAAGGGGCTGCTGGGTCATCGTACGGATCTCTTGGTTGGTCCTATGCCTCCAAGTTCCCACTGCAACACCGGAGCTGGGTCTTTGAAAGATTGTAATACCCGATAATCAACGTTTTAAAACGCACTAGCCACCCAATTCCGATTAAAAAAATTATAAAAATTTAAATGCAGTTCATATATTAGAAATCATTCATAAATATCCTCCCACTCAACTGGCGAAAGAGTTTGGATTCGTTTTCCGTTTTTGGCTTTTTTTTGTCAAATTGATTATTAATTTTAAATAAACTTGCAGCGTTAACATTGGAATTCTATAATGACGATTTTTTTATGAATGAAATCACCGTTTTTTTTTTTTCCACTTTTGAGTTTATTTTTCTCGACATGTTTCGAAGGCTTCTAGATTCTTGCACTCATTTGGTAATAATTTGGGCTAGTTTTTAATAGTTAGTAGTTAACTGTTACTCTCTCACCCTGACGAAGCTCCGGCGGGAGCGAAACCGGTTGGTGTTACCAAATAAAGTGGTGTAAATACAAATTACTAAAAGTGTTTATTATTTTAGTTGTTACAAGTATATAAATACATGTTTTATTATTTTTATTATCATTCTTGCTACTGTGTTATGCAAGTAAATTAATGTATAATCAAATCCTCGGAAGTTTTTAATTAAAACCGGTTTTGTAAGTATTTTACAATTAAACATAAAATAAACCTTACAAGTGTAATAAAAATGTTAATGAGCAGTTAATTAAAAAATCTTTACTGACGTATTTTATCTGAATATCATTATATATAATGCAGAATTAGTAATCGGAGAAAGTGATTTTGTCTCTTAGTGTGATGTTTTAACTTCTCAAAAATATAATGCCAATGATGACGTCATCGTTTTCACCTAATGTCACTACTAATATGAGCCATGGAAATGGCCATGTTAGTATTAAGCCTAAAACACAGTCAGAAACGATACGATAAGATAAAAAAAAACAAAGGTCACTGACATCATCCACCGGGTAGCGACTCTAAAGTAGCAATGGGCAGGTCACATAGCCAGAAACTCGGACGAAAAATGGACAAGAAGACTGCTGACTTGGAGACCGTGGATGGCAAAGAGAAGTGCAGGGTGACCGCAACTACGGTGGAAGGGTGACCTGGACAGAAATGTCGAAATAACCTGGATGCAGTCTGCACAATACAGAATAACGTGGAAGCAAATGGAGGGAGCCTTTGTCCATAGTCTGAAGAAGAAAAATGAATCGTTTTTTTCAGAAGTAGCACATATCCAGTAACCCCAACTTTACAGGGTGTGGCGATGAGGTTCGCAACCCATCACACCGCGTCTCCCGCGGGGCGAAAAGAGAAGGATGGAGTGCCGCGTCGGTTAAAGTGTGACAGTCCATCCTTTCTGCCTACCCTTTCGGGGAGATGGCGTGATGGTTGGTTAGTTTACAAAATTTTCCTACAATATATATTATTTTTCAATACACATTTGTCATAGGGAGTAAAATAGACAAATGGGTATTGATAGATGGTGCAGCGAGACTGACGAAAGGGCGTCTCTGCGTCCTATAACAGTCTCGGGTGGTGGTGGGAACCTTATTTAAATGGGTATTGAAAAAAATATATCGCACCATGAGTGTAAAACCGAGATAAGTGCAAATATACATTTTGGAGATATGGGAGCTTAAAGACTTCATATTGCTTGGAAAAACTGTTTTTTTGTAAATAAACCAATGATTTTCGGTTTATAGTAATATACCTATAAACCGAAAATCATCAGTTATCTCGGTTTTGCACTCACGGTGCGAAACCAGATTTACTTCAACATATCCAAATGTGTTATAATGTCATTCTCTAGGGCGCACTACATTACATATCATCGATATTCCATGAGTAATGAGAGCCTCAAACGTGTATCTACTGTCAGAGATCTTGGGATAATTTACGAAAGTCGATTGACATTTCGTGCTCAGATCGAGAAGGTATGTGACGTTTCGTTAAAGATGCTGGGTTTTGTTCTTCCAACTGTTAGGGTTTTCAGAGATACCCGGGTCCTTAGAACTCTGTATAACTCCTTAGTCAGAAGCAGACTCGAGGGAGGTGCCGTGATATGGAGTCCTCATGAGGCTCAGTATTCTCTCATGTTGGAGAGGGTTCAAAAGAAATTCTTGAGAGCCCTCTACATGAGAGAGTACGGGGTATATCCTTGGCTCTATCCAACGGCATTTCTCTTGGGTATGCTGGGGTATAACTCCCTCGAACTAAGGAGGGAAGGATTACTAACATCACATTTTTACAAACTGATTCGGGGCTCTATTGAGAACCCCTATGTTCTGGAGCAAATAGGTATTTTTGTTCCTGATAACTACCTGCGACAGCGCCGACATCAATTGTTCTTTACTCCGTCACGCAGAACAACCTGCCTTTGGTGATGCCAGTAGGAAGAGCAATTCGGACGCTGAATCTAATCATCTCGGATTTGGACATTTTCAGTGTCAGTGAGGCAGTATTCATAAAAAAAATATTGCAAACTCTGGAAAGAGTACTGCCTCACTGACGTCGACATATTTGGATTCCTTCTGATATGTATGATTTTTTTGGTCTCATGTTGTTTTGTTTTTTTATCTTTATAATACCGTTTTGTGTCCAAATGAGTCGCCTAAATGTTTTATCGTTTGTTATGTCTCATTTGTAAATGTATAAATAAATAAATATATATTGTAGGAAAATTTTGTACCAGACAGTTTTTTGTCCGTCCTGTTAAGTTGAGGTTACTGGATGTGTGCTACTTCTGAAAAACACGATTCAAATATGATATGTTTTTCATTTCTCCGATTACTAATTCCGTGTGTTATTCTATTTTTCAAATACGTCATCACATATTCCCGATTCGCACCTGCGTACTATTGGTTTATCAGTATTTAACTGCTTAGACCTCTGACGACATCCGTCATACGGAGACCATTCCGTGTGCAAACAATGGTATTCCCAACCAATACTTGCACGGGTGTTTGTTTAATTAGATGTTTGCGAAACCGCATTCTGCGGCAATGAAAAATAATTAACAAAACCGTGAAACATCTGTAAGATATTTTATCGTTTTACCCACAGTTACATTGTACTATAAACTTTGCATATTATTATTCTCTTAAAATAGAAAATATACACATTGTGGTATTTTTTAATAATCAAAACGGAAGGTATCTTATGTCATCCATCACCGCCTGTTCCAGGTCCCCCCCCCCCTCCTCATTTTCCCACTCCCAGTACCCTCTTAAAACAGACAACTTAAAAGACAAATCAGAATTTTTCGCCTTTTAACCCTTAATTGCACAGTGATGGAAATTTACATCATACCATTCAAAAGAGAAAAATGTATAAAAAAAATTATAGTTTTGAATTTTTTTATGTCTGGCAACTGTTTAAAAGACTTAATAAATCAAATGGAATGCATTTTATTGAAAAATAAAACAAATATTTTTATTTTGCCAGCAACCGGTTTCGCCAGGCATCGACAGACTGGTCCAGTCTAATAATAAAAAATCATCGTTTTATGATAATTGAATGCGACATCTCGATGGAAATTCATTTTAAATAATAATTAAATAAAACGACAGGCCAGTCTGACTACATGAATAGAACAAAAGTCTAAAAAAATATTTTTTTAAACTATAATATATCCAATTTTGTCTTTATTTCTGATCTGTCGATGCCAGCGAGCCTGGCGAAACCGGTCGCTGTCGAAATCAAGACAAAAATGGAAGTAGTTAAAAAACATCGTTTTATTCTTCTTTTTCTTTTAATAGATCTGACGATCTGTGACACAGAAATCACGTCTCGTCGGGTGATGAGATCCAGCTGTCCTTCTATCTCTTAGGCGGTCTTCCAGGTGGGCGGTGTCCGGAGGGGATTTCATAAGCGGCTGTGTATGCAAGTCTGTCACTATCCATTCGGGCTACATGGTCCCTCCAGTATCTTCTTCTGGATGTACTCCACTGAACGATATCCTCTATTTCGCAAGTTTTTCTTATGTCTTCGTTGCGGACACGATCTCTGGATTGATCTTAGGACCTTCATCTCCGATGTTCTTAGTAGTCCCTTGGTTCGCACAGTGTCGGCCCGCGTCTCTACAGCGTACGTCATGATAGGTCGCACGCATGTTTTATAAATTCTGATCTTGCTGTCGATACGCATGTGCTTTTCTTCTAGACCAGATTCGTTTTATTATTGTTTATTATTTTTTAATATTATGTTGTGTGGTCATCCCATTTGAAATGATGTTTTTGGTACAGGCCGTCGAACCTGCCCGCCAAGGACGAGGTTGAGGAGAGCCGCCACCGGCAGGAGTACCAGCGCATGGTGGAGGCGGCCCGGCGGCGCGAGGCGCGGGAGGCGCGCGACAGGCGCCGCCAGCAGGCACGCCAGCAGCGCCACGAGGACGGCCTCAGCCAGGCGCTCAGGGAGTGGAACCAGACCATCCTGCCGGCTTGGGAGACCACGTGAGTTCTTCTGTCTGTGTCTTTTCAGGTCTCCCCAACGTTGACTATCACCCTCATAGTGATGACCTGGGGAAAAATATCCAGAGTGGTATCCCCTTGCCTTCTCTGGAGGATTTTCTGTCAGGGTTACCTTCCCTTAGCTGGGTGTATCCAGTTTTATGGCGCTGGAAGCTCGCCATTCGTCCTCTCTCTATCTGCTATGGCACTAAGTAATATGTGCCACATTGCCCGGGGCTCGCGGGGTCTTTAAAAGACCTCTCGTTAACGCTAGAGAGTTGGACTTGATAGAAGTGTTGCTGTTGTAAATGCAAAATGGCGCCTTACGACATTTTGTAGAGGCATGCTTTCCAGCAAAACATACCCCATCGTAGCCCTACTACCCTTTGAACCCCTCCACGTGAGTTACCAATAATAATTAGGATAATTAAGAGACTTGGACACTTACTAAACTTGATGAAGTCAAGATGAACTGCTCCTAAAGGAAAATCCTCCTCAGTATCCTCGGACCCACTAAGACTATGAACGGGGCTATTAGTACCCGCTTCGCGAACTGCCATCTATAAGCGGGGCAGGTATTTGTACCCGTTTCGTACAACCCGTCTACTAACGGGTCAGGTTATCTGCCTTTGATTGCGATACATATACAACAGCTCCATCACGCCGTTAAATGTCATTTCAATAATTAATGAACGAGAAAAAAATGGTTCATCAAAAATCAAAATTTGATTGGTTTTTTTAAGCTGTTAATCAGATTTTTCAGACGAAAAAAATTGGTTTCGAACTACTGGAAATTACATTTGCAGCTCTTATATGAATGTATCTTATAAGCTTTTTTACTTCCTTCTTTTAATTCCTTACTACTAAATTATGGGTAGTATTATAATGAACTGGGATAATCCATCTGAGCTGCAATGCAGTCAGCTTAGTTTGAGACCATTTTTATTTTACTGCAATTTTACTTTCAGTCGCACAAGGAGAGATAAAGAAATATTTTATTTATTAATTGATCAGATACTCACCACTTCCTCTACTAAGTTCAAATAATTTTAAAAGCATGCATATGTTTTTTTTATCATCATCTAACTTATTAATATATGGCCGAGCCATAGAGGGCTCCCTCCGCTTACCCGAAGCTGTTATAGGCGCAGCGGCGCCTTTCGTCAGCTTCACTCGTGCACTCCCTAGGCCCTTCCCCCGTCCATGCAGGACTTTCGTTAAAAAAATAGTAATAATATATGTATATTTGCAACCAAGGGGGATCCAGACCACATTTAACCTACGCTACTCTCCCTCAATGTCCCGCCGTACACACATAGCAATACAACAGCAAAATGAAAATACATCATCTATCTTGGACCAACATTTTTAAATTATCTACTTTTGTTTTAGGAAAAATGCCCGAAAAACCAGGGATCTTTGGTGGTGTGGAATTCCTCCAGCGGTGAGAGGAAAAGTTTGGCTACTGGCCATCCCCAATAACCTCAACATCACACCCCAGCTGTACCACATCTGCGTGGAGAGGGCCAAGCTGAAACTTGTTGAAGTCAACTTCAAGAATAGTGGCAGCACGGCCGATGTGACACCCTCGCCGCTAAACCGACTGGCTGATGGTGATTCATTAAGCAATCGCGACTGGTACCACCAGGAAACAGACTGTGACCGATTTCATTTATCGAAACCAAATGGACTATGTAACGATACTGCTTTAGATAGAAACACTAAATTATCACATATCAATCATAACGATACCCACACGCAAGCAGACGATACAAATTCTAGATTAAGTGATAGAATAGGCAATAAAAATTTCTCGAAATTGAGAAATCACAGCGAACAGAATCTCCAGACTCGCTCCCTTGATATGAAGAAAAATTCTCAATCCGATCCTGACTTGTGCGAGTATAATAATGAAAGGAGTATGGAGCTCATTCAACTCGATATTGCAAGGACCTTTCCGAATCTCTGCATCTTCCAGCCCGGCGGCCCATACTTTGATGTCCTGCATGAGTTGCTGGCTGCCTATGTTTGCTATAGACCTGATGTAGGATATGTACAGGTGAGAAAAATCGATTGCATATTTTTTTTAAATGATTTTCTGAACAACAAGAACAAACCATCACGCCATTTCTCCAGAAGGGTAGGCAGAGAGAGTAAAACCCTCAAATCCGGAGTAAAACCTCTTTAACTCCCTCCACATTCATACAGCGAGTAATAAATGCTGATTCTTCCAACTTTACTTGCACATTGATTCTTCCGACTTATAAACTAACTAACTAACTAACCATCACGCCGTCTCCCCGAAAGGGTAGGCAGAAAGAATGGACTGTCACACTTTTACTGATGCGGCACTCCGTCCTTCTCTTTTCGCCCCGCGGGAGACGCGGTGTGATGGGTTGCGAACCTCATCGCCACCAAAAGGCATCTCCCGCGCACACTTCGATCGTCCAACACCCACAAAATAAATCTAAAACAATTAATATAAAATACAATGATATAAAATAAAATAACAAATAATAATAATGATATAATATCCGACTTATAACATAGCCATATAATGTTTTCCTCAATCTTCCTCCAACCCATATTCCATTCACATCGTTCATGTGTGCTAGCTACACGGTTCCGGCAAAGGAAATCTTCAATATGTACATTGTGAAATTTTGTAATCAAACATCTTCTTCCGGTGTCGTGTCTGGTCTCTCTGTTGTTGACTCTCACTTGAGAGTTGGCATATCTGTCCCTAGAAGTTTGAAACAGTTCCTCTAGCTTTTTTTAAGGCACTGCAATCCCTTTTGTTTGCAGAGCAATGAGATTTTCATGGATCAAACATACTTTTTTTTTGGATAATCTAATGATTTTACTGTAATCTCTTAGTTCATTTTAAATCATTATATAAAACGGATTTTTTTAAGAACTACTTCCACTTTTTACTTTGACCGGTTTTGCCAGGCTTCATAATCATCGATGCTCTGTCGTCAGCGTCTGTCGATGCCAGTGAACCAGGTGACACCAGTCGCTATCGAAATAAAGACAAAAGTCAAATTAGTTCTTTAAAAGCATTGTTTTATTGAATAATTATATTGAACGCTAAGGCATTTACACTGTGGAAATTCATAGTAGTATACGAGTACTTATGAAAATTGTTTAATCCACAATATATTTTTAAAATATTAAAAAACACGACATGTTTCGGAGGATACCTCCATCTTCAGTTGTAACTAACTAACTAACTAACCATCACGCCGTCTCTCCGAAGGGGTAGGCAGAAAGAATGGACTGCCACACTTTTCTTTCCTGACATATTTCTCTCGCTTCCTCAACATTCATACATCGTGTCATGCACGCGCGTCGATTTCTCTGACTCTCGTTTTCCTCGGTCTTCCTCTATTTCTGGTTCCATTTACATCTTTTTACCATTCTTTCTTCATTCATTCTTTCCATGTGTCCAAACCATCTTAATGATCTTTCATTATTTTGTTCATGACACCATCATCTTCAGGTGTAAAAATATAATAAAAACTAAACAAAGAAAGACTAATATAAAAACGCATTTAAAATTCGATACAATAATTCAATTTTAAAAATTAACCTTGGCTATTTGTTATTAGTACTTATAACAAATAGCCCAGGTTAATTTTTAAATTTGAATTATTGTATCGAATTTTAAATGCGTTTTTATATGGAGTCTTTCTTTGGTTAGTTTTTATTATATTTTTACACCTGAAGATGGAGGTATCCTCCGAAACATGTTTTGTTTTTTTAATATTTTCTGGATTAAACAAAGTTATTTTCAATTTCCTAAGAATAATTATGTATTTTTAAAATTTTAATTATAATCTTTTATTTTTTTAGGGTATGTCTTTCCTGGCTGCAATCCTCATACTAAATATGGATGCCCCTGAGGCGTTTGTCTGCTTTGCCAATCTACTGAACGGGCCTGCCCTGCGAGCAGCCTTCACCCTGGATGCCCGCGGGGTGCAGGCCCTGTGGGCCGCGCACGAGCGTCTCCTCAAGCACCAGCTGCCCGCCCTGCACGCCCACCACGCTTCCACCGGCCTGGGGCCCGAGCTCTACCTGCTGGAGTGGCTGTACAGTGGATTCGCCAAAGCTATGCCCCTCGACGTGGCATGCCGTGTGTGGGATGTGTTTGTGAGGGACGGAGAGGAATTCTTGTTCAGAACTGCCTTAGGTAATTATGATGTTATAACGTTATCAATCGGTGCTTGTAACATATGATTAGAAAGAAAGAGAAAGCCCTAGTTGATAATCCATTGAAGTCCGCTTTTAGCTGTTTTGGAATAAATAAATATTCTACCGACTCTTATGTATGGAAGCGAAGCATACAACTGGCAAAAGAAGGATGAAAGTAGAATAAAAGCAGTAGAAATGAGATCTCTTAGACGAATGTGTGGATACTCATGTGTATGATAGAGTGTCGAATGAAAATATAAGAAGTGAATGCGGTGCGAATGATGGTGTTATGAACAAAATAATGAAAGGATCATTAAGATGGTTTGGACATAATGTGTCCATATTATGGAAAGAATGAATGAAGAAAGTATGGTAAAAAAAAAATTATGTTTTCGATGTAAATGGAACCAGAAATAGAGGAAGACCGAGGAAAACGTGGCACGATCAAATAAATCAAATATTGTATGTCGGCCATGTGAGGAGTCAGAGAAATCGACACGCATGCATGACACGATGGATGAATGTTGAGGAAACGACAGAAATATGTCAAGAAAGAAAAGTGTGGCAGTCCATTCTTTCTGCCTACCCCTTCGGAGAGACGGCGTGATGGTTATTTAGTTAGTTAGTTTTTAACCGTCGCGTTGCCATGTGGTAAATTGAGTTTCCACTGCCAATTTAAAGTTGATTTTCTTAAAACCTATGGACCCTAATATTATAAAAAAAATTGTAATCCTCCATTGAAGTGTTCTCAATATTTCGTAATAAAAAAAAAAGCAAAAAATTACTTCCTTCATCCCAAAAAAAAAATATTTTCTAAGACTGCCCTCACCTTCATTCGTGTTAAGGTAGAATTTGTTTTGCTAATATTTACAACTTTATCAAAAGTGACAAATACTTACTCGCTGTTTTGAACATATTATAAATTATAACTTTGACCTTTTCAATAGGTACGTAATAATACCGACTGGATGAAAACGCACCACGTAACTTAATAATATCAGAACTGTGAAAATATTAACACTTTACCAAAAGGGACAAATATTAATACGTACTCGTTGTCTTGAACGTACTATACATTTTGCCTAGGTGCCTTTATCTTCGCCCCGCCGGCCGCGGGCCGCAGACAAGTTTATTCCTGATTTTTAGTCTTTCGTATGCTATGACGCATTACATATCAGAAATCGCATGATTCCAGAAAAAAATTAATAATGATATGTTTTTCAAATAATCCATGTATGTTATAGATATCGATCTATTCCTAATGAAATTCCCTACAAGATGACATAAATTAAATTTTGATTCATCTAGTCATATGCTTGATATTTAGATAAAGTTAGCGGTAAACTGAACTTACCACATGGGAGCAAGCGTTTTGTTTTGAACACGGTACGTTAAGGGTTAAAAACAATAATTCATAAATTATTTAAATAAACTGTTCTATAAAATAAGTGAAACAAAACACTTCTATCCAAATTCATTAAATAAACAATTTTTCATCTGCAAAAAAAATATGAGGTCCAATTTATGTTAATGTAAAAAACATTTAAAGTTCAATGCATTCAATAATACATTTAAAAAAATTAATCCTTAAAAGCTTTTCTTTTTCTTCTTCCTTGTTGTAGACCTATGTGGTCTGTTTTCCAGAGTGTTGCTCTTCCTATGAGGTAGATTCCCAGCTGTCCTTCCATCCTTTAGGAGGTCTTCCACAAGGAAGAGTCCCGTGAGGCTGATTATGTAGTGCAATATAAGAGAGTCTGGACATGACCATACTAGTCCCGTCTTCGCTGTCTACTCCATCTTATAATATCCTCAACCTTAAAAACTCAACATACAGTATTTTATACACCTTTAATTAAAGGTTACTGAAGATATTTCTTGTTTATTGAAGAATGATGTAAAAACCCATATTAAATAATTAATATGAATAAAAACACGTGTTTTCTAGAAGTTTTAATATATTTTCACTTTGCTAAGACATTATCAAATGTTGATATTTGTATTTACAACATTTGAAACATTAGATAATGTCTTAGTAAGATGAAATGTGTCATTCCCTTAAAATATAATAAAACTTCTAGAAAACAGACTTTTTTATAAGTATTATAAGTTATTGGAAGATGCGTAATATCCAACACTGCAATCTGCACAGTGAATCAAATTTATATAAGCATTTAAATAATTATTTTACTAATACAGTAAAAACTTGACAAAAGCCATATCTCATTTTAAAATACATGGTTAGTAAGGGCACTTTCCAATTGCATATAATAATTAAATAAAAGCATGTTTTTTAATAACTAAATTTAAGTAATAACTTCCACTTTCAGCGGCCGTTTTCACCAGACTGATTTGCATCGACAGACTGGTTTTATATGTATAGTTCTTTGATTTAAAAAAAATTGCAACATCTGAAACGGGGAATCCCAAATGACAATTTTTAAATGGCTGTTTTATTTTCAGGAGTTCTGCACCTGTATCAGGAAGAGCTGTTGCAAATGGACTTCATCACAGCATCACAGTTCCTCACTAAACTTCCAGAGGACCTCTCGGCAGACGCCCTCTTCAAGAGCATCAGCTGCATCAACCTGAATGCGGACAAGCTCACCTTCCAACAGTTTGTGGACAAATTCAAGGAGGAGGGCTCCACCATCCTGGATGACGACTCGGACAGATAATTGCCACTCGTCTTGGCCAGTAACTTGCCATTTCTAAATAAATATTCATAGGATTTAAAAACATTTGCCATAATATTCATTTCTCCCAATGAATCTAATGATATTGACGCATGGTCTGATATTTTTTCTTTATCGTGTGGGGATAATTTTTTATCTTGACTTATTTTATATACATGTTTATTTATTTTATATACATGTTTATTTATATATATATATTCGTTTTTTTAATTTTAGCATTCAAAATATGTTAACCTTTGAAATACTACTTTAAAAAGAAAAAGTGAAATGTCCAGTACTATTTATAGTTATTAATCTTTGTGTGAGTGAAATTTAAAGTTGTACTAATGTCAAATTGTTAATTGGAAACACACTTAGCCGCCGCATAAAATAACTCTCTTTCTGCGATGGCGCTACAGCCCAAATAGATCCTTGGCCTCCCATAGCAAGTTGCTCCAGCTTCGTCTGTTCTCAGCGGCCGTCTTTCAATTCTCCGCCTGGAGAAGCTGCGCCGTATCCTTCCCCATCTCATGTTCCCATCTCAGCTTTGATCTTCCCACTCGTCTCCTTCCACCTGGGTGTCCATTCATTATTATTTTAGAAACCTGCGAGTCTGGCATCCTCTGTACACGTACAATCCATCTCAATCTGACTAGTCTCGGTACTAGGAGCCTTGGATATACTGTATAAAACAACTCCCAAATCACATTTCCAACAATGTTTCCTACAGTCATAAAAGGAATAGCCATTAGAGCTAAACCTCTGTAAGTCAAAAGATGTAGAAGAAGTCTACGGTGTATTTCCCAGATCTTTTCGCCTGGCCGTTTCCCTGAGTTATTTGGGGTCAGCTCTTCGAAGACTGCTCCGCCAAGTCTTACGATCCAGGGTCATTTGGCTGTCCAATCCCAGCGCCCCCAGGTCATTTCTAGTTGCAAGTCCTTGTGGACGATGTAGTCATCGTCCCTCCTGCTCACGTGGCCGCACCACCGCAGACGACGTTTCCTAGCCTTTTCTGCTATGAGAGCGACTTTTAGGCTACCTCTGATGTGCTCGTTTTTAGCTTAATCCAGCACCGTAACCAGAGCAGCCCACCTCAGCATCTTCATTCTTCCTGGCACCTTGCGACCCAGCATTTCGATCCGCAGAGCATAGCAGGTCTTACGGCGGTTTGGTGCATCTTTCCATTTATTTGCAGCGGTACTTTTATTTGCACTGGAACCACAGTATATTTCACTCAAGGTTAAAAAATACACATAGGTCACTATAAAGTGTCCAATTATTTCTCATCAATAGGCATATTATTTTGCATAGCATTAAAAAATTTAAATATGTATTTCGTTTAAAAAAATATATTCTATTTTTTACCATTACAGAATTTTAAAAGTTTTGTTTTGTTACAAATTTTATTTATCTTTTATATACATTTATATTTTTTTTATAAGGCATCAAAGTGTGTTCAGTTTTTATTATCTTTTATCATATTTTATCTATATGTCTAATTTTAAATTATTAAATGCCCAGTATAAAAAAGTATGATTGTACAGTTGAATTAGCGAGATCTCGAATGTAACGAGAAGAAAAAGAAACAGAAACTTCATGTCTTCGTATGATGGGTATTTTTGTAACTAACTAACCATCACGCCATTTCTCCAGAGGGGTAGGCAGAGAGGATGGATCGCCACAATGCTCTGTCCTGGCATACCTCTCGGGCTTCCTCTACATTCATACATCATACCATGCACGCACGTCGAATTTTTCCGACTTCGAATGTGGCCGCCTTTTAGTAATTGATTAATTAGGTCATGCCATGTTTTCCTCGGTTTTGTAAGCATTTAAAAATACATTTTCTCTGATATAACGAGTAATGCTTATAACAAGCAAATTTATTCAATACCATATTTCTCGTAATAACCAAGTTTGACTGTATATATTTAGTACAAAGTGTAAATTTTGATAATGTATACATTAACTGACTATTGTATGCACTAACTTTGGATTTTAGTTACAGTATATAATTTACAAAAAATAACTAACTAACTAACTAACTTACCATCACGCCGTCTCCCCGGAGGGGTAGGCAGAAAGAATGGAACGCCACACTGTTCTGTCCTGACATACGCCTCTCGCTTCCTCTACATTCATACATCTTGTCATGCACGCACGTCGATTTTTCCGACTCCTCACGTGACCGACATTCAATATTTGATTGATTTGATCGTGCCACGTTTCCTCGGCCTTCCTCTATTTCTAGCTCCGTTCACGCCGTTTACATATACCTTCTTTACCATTCTGTCTTCACTCATTCTTTCCATGTGTCCAAACCATCTTAATGACCCTTTCCTTATTTTGTTCATAACACTTTCATTCGCACCACATTCACTTCTTATACTTGCATTTGTCACTCTATCATAAACAGATTTTCCACACATTCGTCTTAGAGATCTCATTTCTACTGCATTTATTCTACTTTCATCCTTCTTTTGCCAGTTCCATGCTTCACTTCCATACATAAGGGTCGGCACAAGAACACCAAAAAATAAATATGAAAATTCTAACTAGTTGTTATATGTATTCATGTTTCGGTGTCCATTAAAGTATTCTCAATGTCCACCTAACGTAAGGTACACTGAAATTACTATACTAAAAAACCTAACCTTAACTGGGGATTTTGATTTTGAAACATATCTCTCTTTCTCTCTGCTTTCAATCCTGGAATTGGTTTGCAGCAATTTCCTCTATTCTTCTCTTCCATTCTTCCCTGTATTGTGCGGCTCTTTTGAAATCTGCATATGATGAGCAGCGCACGTCCACCAACAGGTCCTCCAGGTACTCTCGGCGTGGGCGTCCCCTAGAGTTTGTCCCCTCGGTCATACCCTCCATTATGGCATGCAAGAGGCCTTCTTGTCGTATTACATGGCCGATCCATCTTGCACGCCTTTCGGACAAGGTCCTGAGCAGGTGCCTTCCTCCTTCAACTCTTTGGAGAACCTCCTCATTTGTAATGTGGTCTCTCCAGGAAATTCCTAATAGTCTTCTATAGGACCACATCTCAAAAGCCTCTAGTCTCCGCTTATCTCTTTCGGATAGGCACCATGTCTCGAAGCCGTACATCAAGATACTCCATACATAGGTCTTGATGAAGAGTATTCTCAGTTTAAGGTCTATATTATTCTATCATATTATTTTCGACCTTTTATTAAATGCAAGCCTATCCTGATTTATACGGCTGTCCACCTCGCTCTTAGACCGACCGTCCCATGTTATTTTGCTCCCGAGGTAGACAAACTCCTTGGTGTTCTTAAGTGGAACTCCTGACATCACTACTCTCATCTGATATTGCGTTTGGCCTACAGTCAGCAGTTTTGTTTTGTCTTTATTTATCTTCATGTTGTAGTTATTTAGAAGAATGCTTTGCATAGATGTTAAGGCCTCTTGCAGTTCTTCTTCACTTTCAACAACCATTAAACTTATATTCAACAAAATTCACTTGCTTCTATCATTAGAATTGTTAACATATGGTGTGGTAATTTTCAAACTCCCTTTTATTAGGTTAGTTGTCAAACATGCTCGTCTAACAGATCTTGTTTGTTCCCGGTGTGACCAGTTCGCAAGTAATGCATACATTATTGAAGTTTAAACACTTTCTAACATACACATGGTTTTTACATCCAAATGATTAATAGAAGATTTGCTTCAAATAGTTTAATACGAAAAAATATCATCAAATCTCTAATTATTATGAAAATATTTGAAATTTACAATGGTAACACAATTTTATTTAAATACCTCATATGTTAAAAACAACTCACATTTGAATTGTCTTATAATATGTGTCTACTTCATGTATATTTATTTTTTTAATTAATTTAAATTGTCTTGTATGTGTTGTCTGTTGTATATTTACTGCCATTTTTGTGCATGTCTATTTGAATCACCCGTTTATATATGTCATAGAAGAATAAGTTTTTAATTCATTTGTATTAATTTATTTACTATATGCAACACTGCCTTTTAATCTTCCGATTTGTTCCAAAAATAGGCTGATATCTCAATCAAAGCAATCTCTTTTTTGTAGATAATAAACTCCATACTTACTCCGTATAGTGATGATATTTTTAGATGATAATTTTTTTATTTATTTATTTCGAAGTACAATATTGTCTTAATTTTTTATATATATATTTTTTTTTGTAATATACAGACATGCATAGAATCTCTGTACAATGTATTTTTTATTACCTAACAAAAAATAAATACTAAATGGTTTTTAAGATATTTTCTTCTGCCACAGAATACTTTCAACAAATAGCCAACCGGTTTTGAATCCGAACATGCATAGTCAGTTTCGAAACTGATTCCTCAAAGTAATATAGTCCAATCATGAAAAAAACAGAATTCATTAAATTTAATAATATGTAAAAGAATTAACCACAGAGCTAATGCTTATATTATAAAAAACAATGAACTATACTTTCGTACGAAGCATTTAATTTGTGGTATGACATTACTAAAAACAGTATTAACACACTTTTACTAGTTTTTACACAACTTTACTTTTTTGTTAAAACCAACCGGTTTCGCTCCCGCCCAAGCTTCATCAGGGTTACAAAATAAACTAGTTATCAGCTAACACTTGTGTAAAAACTAGTAAAAGTGTGTTAATTTTTTTTAAATAAACTGCTGAGTTAGTAGTATTTCAATGTCATATAATGGCCAATCAAAACATGTTTTTAAAGAGTACATTTTTCAAATAGTTTACGGGAAAAATTTACTCCATTTGACATACTCAAGAACTGTATTTTCATATTTAAATAAATATAACTGCACTTAGTATTACAACACGTTTGTCGTTGAAGTTTTTCGTCGTTCATGGCAGAGTGGTAAGAGCTCAGCCTTCATACCAAAGTTCCCGGGTTCAATTCCCGGCGATGGCAGTGTGATTGTCACACTGTCTTTTGTCTGGCGTAGAATTCACGTGACAATAAAATGGCGATAGATTGGCTACCTATCACATGTCATGAGAATCATTATGATAGCTAAAATAAATTCGGTACTTATTTGGCAAAAGGTCCCAGATGCGTTTTTTTGTGAAATTGAGTTAAATATACCATCAGTATTATTTTTGCACACTTCATGTTTTGACAAATCGTTAGAGCTGTACTTTTTTTTTATTACATTTTTTTTATGTACAATTGCATTCAACCCCTATTTTTTTTTTTTAATATATATATATTTTTTTTAAATTTAGTTACTGATATATCTTGTAGATAACGTTATGCTACGTAAATTGACATTTGAAATAAACAATTTGGAACAAAAATAACATTTTTATAAATAATCAAAATAATGTAAAAATCTTATTTTTGCTCTCCTGTAAAATTCATAAAAAAGCAGTTGGGACCTTTTGCCAAATAGTTACCGAATTGTATGCTGTAATCGGGTTCAAACGACCCATTGTATAAATAAAAAATACACTTTATTTCACTTACCACAGACATGTTTAGGTTATAACATAACATTTTTCACTTTTAAATTTTGTACATTGAAAAGTTATGTTGTAACCGAAACATGTCTGTGATAAGTGAAATAAAGTGTTGTAATATTAAGTGCAGTTGTATTTATTAAAATATGAATCCACAACACAAAGTGAAGGCGAAAATATAGAAGAAACTGTATTCTTACTCACTATAATTTTGTGAATGGTGTTCTGACTCACAAAATGGTTTCCGCCTACCTGAATATGGTTTAAGTTGCGTACTAGTAATTTTGATATTAAACATGTCTATGTTTGTGTGAAATATTGTAAAAATGTGATATTTTGTAAATTTGATATTATTTAACAAAGATGAAGTAAATTTTCTCTATAAAATGTAATTGTGTAAATGTATGTAAAATTGTATATACTCGTATATGTACATGTATATTATGTTTTAGTTAGAAATAAATTACCAATTATAATAATTGATGTTTAATGTTCGCAATAAATATATTATTCATACATGATATTCTACTCATTTCTTTTAATTATTACCAGAAAATTAATCTTGTATACTGGACTCCCTTTTTACACAGCTTCAAAATAACACGGTGCTACATTCCTTGCAAGTACTTACTACTCCTATGTTTTGCGAATTTTGTATAACTCATTGGTCCGGAGCCGGCTTAAGTGTGGCTCGGTGATATGGAGTTCCCTTGGAGGCGAAATACTCACTCATGTTAGAGAGGGTTCAGAAAAGATTTCTGAGATATCTCTACATGAGGGAGTTTGGTAGCTATCCGTCGCTTTATCCCACTCCATTCCTCTTGGGCATGCTGGGGACCAATAGTTTACAGATAAGAAGGGATGGGTGCACACTTACCCATTTCTACAGACCTATCAGGGAATTCTTTGAGAATTCCGTCATCTTGGAAGCTATCCATCTTTATGTTTCGGATGGTTATCTTCGACAGCGTCAGCACAGACTGTTTTATCTCCCAGCATGCAGAACCAACCTGCCTCTGGTGATACCGGTGGAGAGAGCAATCAAACTGCTGAACAAGTACGTTCAGAAGACAAATACTCTTGACTTTGGAGAGTATCTTGTATTCCTAATGTCGAACCATCTCTCATGCGTTCCTGGTATTATATATTTATTATATTTTACCTGTTCTGAATAGATGTCTTAAACTATAAAAATTGTTTGTTATATCTTTTGAGAAAATAAACTGATTTGATTTGATACTCAGAGTGGCAATAGTTATGACTGCCACACCACAGGTCCCGGGTTCAATTCCCGGCGATGGCATTGATTGGTCACACAATCTTTGGTCTGGTGTAGAATTCACGTGTCATTAAAATGGTGATAGATTAGCTACCTATCACATGTCATGAGAATCAATAGCTAAAAAGATGTATACAATAATTGGGTTCAAATAACCTGCTGTATACAAATGTGGAAAGGAACGGAAAACTACTACATTAAAGGCCCAAGTGGCATCCCAATAACCAGCAAAAATGTTATGCTTTATGTTGAAACTAGTGAAGCGACTTACTACTCACAGAGAGGTATTTCGAAAAAAGAGCGGGAAATGTGTTGAGTGGAAAGTGCAGCGATGCGTTCATTCATCTTTAATAATATTAATAGAATAATCTTTCTTTTGATTTTTATTTTGAAATTACTAACTAAAACTTAAATTACTTAACTAAAAACTAACTAACTGACCAACACGCTGTCTCTTCGGAGGGGTAGGCAGACATAACGGAACACCACATCCTTTTGTCTTGACTACATTCATACATTGTGTCATGCACACAAGTCGATTTCTCTTACTCCTTGGCACAAGAACACCATTGTGCTATGCCATCTCAGCTCTTTTGGATAGGCCTTTATTTGCAAAGACAACTTTGAGTGATTATTTTAAACGATTAAGTTTAAAGAGCTATAGAAAGAGTTAAGTTAAAAAGTTGGGGATTAGTTTAGCAGACAGGATAAGAAACACCACTATTAGAGCTAGAACAGAAGTGTCGGACATACTCGAAAGAATGGCAGTACTAAAATGAGATCGACTTTGAGAACTCTACCATCTCGTAGAGTATACATATTTGTGTTCCGGATGGGTATTTTCAATAGCAACAGCAAACACTGTTTTATCACCCAATATGCAGAACCAATCTGCTACTAGTAATGCCCGCGGGAAGAGTAAAAAAAAAGGCTGAGATCGACATTTTTTATGTTGGTGAAACATATTTAATAAATTGTATTGAGGAAAATTATTTAATAAATATTTATTTAATAAATTTTATTTATTATTTAATAAACTGTATTGAGGAAAATACTCAAAATGTTATGTTTATTTTATAAAAATACTCAAAATGTTATGTTTACTCAAAATACTCAAAATGTTATGTTTAATAAATTTTGTTTATTTAATAAATTGTATTGAGGAAAATACTCAAAATAAATTTTTCAAAATTGAATACTCAAAACAAATTATTGAAAACACTGGAGAGTATTCAGCCTCACCTGGACTTGGATCTTCTGCCTTACAGGGGTTCAGTTCGTGTGGCTATTATTTTTACGTCTGATGAGAACATTGTTGGAAGGTGATTTTTAGCATTTATTTCAAAAAGATACAATGACTTTCACGGCAGGATTATGATTCTATTGTGCAACATCACCAACAACATCTGCAATTTATTCAGATTATATTTCTTAGACTTTTTCTAACTGACATCACACATTTTGTTTCATATTTCTGATAAATGTGACCCAATTTACATCAAAGCCATTCCACAGCAAAGAGAAAATCTTTTTTTTTATTAATCGTAATTCAAATAAAATGTTTGACATAATAGAAAAATAATCTAAAGTATGCAGTTTTATCTTATCACAATAATGTCAGTAATCAAAGTAATCCATTTGAAGTGTAAAACAAATCACAATTTCTGCCGATATCTTATTAATTAAATAAATAACACGATTTCTGTACATACATTTATTTAACAAATATTAAAACACCAAATGAATATCATTAGTACAACCATATTATGTAAATATAACAAGTGATTAAACTCTGAGATTTGGAATAAGATAAAATGTTAATCTTTCAACATGTCAATATAATGAATTTTAAAAGATGAAACATTGCTAGAGGTGCTAGGGTATATATTTTTTTTTTAAATTTCATAATACAATTGAAATGAAGAAGACAATCCAATTGATCTATAATTTATACTTTTTTCATCTATTTTTATAAAAAGGACATAAGATTACATAACATTTTATATTATTCTATATCAAAGAAACTAATAAATTGTATGATTATACTGAAATGCCTTCATTGGAAGTTCATTTTAAATAATAATGTGCGGAAAAACAATGTATGATAGAATATCGAATGATGAATTAAGGAAGAAATGTAAGGCAGATTATTGCATCATAAGTAAATTTAAAAAAGGATTCTTCAGAGAAGAATGGTTGAAATATTGTATCAAGCAGTGCGAGTGGTAAGAGAAGTCGCGGAAGACCAAGAAAAGCATGGCATGACCAAATTAATCAAATAATACTGAAAGGCGGCCACATTCGAAGCCAGAAATCGACAAATGTGCACGTTACGATGTATGAATGTGGAGGAATTAAGAAGAGATATGGCAGTCCATCCTCTCTGCCTACCCCTCTGGGAGACGGAGTAATGATTGGCTTGTTAGTTAAAACGGTGTTTTTTAACTACTTCCACTTTTGTCTTTATTTCGACAGTGACCGGTTTCGCCAGGCTCGCTGGCATCGACAGACATCGATCACTCGCGCGAGCCTGAAGAAACCGATCACTGTCTAAATAAAGACAAAAGTGGAAGTTGTTAAAAACATTGTTTTATTTAATAAATTGTATTTATAAAGGAGCATTTTGTAAATTCAAATATCCTTACCCCCTTCACATTAATATTTAAATTTCAAGTCTTTAAAAAATATATATAAGCATGCCTATGAATAAATACAAAATTTTAGCAAGTACGAAGAACCATAAACAAATCAAAAATTACAAAAAAAATCATATCTAAAATACAGTGAACAATATAGATATGATATAATTTTTACAACACAAATTTAAAAAAATTGATATTTTTTATAAGAATTAAAGCGCTTCAATAATAATAATATTAATGGCACGATTTATTGACATAGTAATTATAATAAAGAGTCGAAAGAAACTATGCAGGATTTATTTATTTAAAAATATATTCCCTCCCATTATCTATTATATCTAAATGAAAAACTACCAGATTTCAAAATACATATAAATTCAATATTGAATTTCATTCCAAATTTAAATATTGAATTTGTTTATATCAGACAATAAAGTAATGTAATTGGAGAGGACCATTCTAATTTCAAATCAATATGATATAATATTGAAATGACATCTATTAAAAGCGTAGATTACTAATACTTAAAACTTCAACTACAGTTTGTGCTGGATTTGGTGTATCAAGTGTGTAATATTAAATTTATGTAATGTATTTCAGCTATACACTTACAAAATATAACTCTTCTACTATCTTAAATGAAGGACGGATAAAATTTCATAGTAACACCCATTTTGAACTATCCATTCCATAGAATTAAACCAATCCACACTCTAGATACAATAATAGGATATATATTCAGAGTAACTAACTGTCTAAATTCACAAACACTTGTCAAATTGCAACCTTAGAGTGAAAGTTTTCAATTTTCTGAATGATATACATATTAGTTCAATTCAAATACTTAATGTACACAAAAAATTAACCCTACAAGATGAAACGTTCACTCAAAGATATTAAATGTATGTATAATATCATTTAAAATTAATATCAATTCAGTGGCAGAGTGGTAAGAGCTCTGACTGCCATACCAAAGGTCCCGGGTTGGATTCCCGGCGATGGCAGTGTGATTGACACACTGTCTTTGGTCTGGTGTAGAATTCACGTGACAATAAAATGGCGATAGATTAGCTACCTATCACATATCACGAGAATCAATATAATAGCTAAAAACAAATTGTACAAAGTAATTGGGTTCAAACTACCCGTTGTATACAAAAAAATATATAATAATAAAAAAAAATTAAAAAGGAATTTTTAAAGGCTTGTACATTCAAAATCTAAAGGAGTTAATCTAAACCATAAGGCTTACCGCGCACTAAGCAGCCAGGCTGCCGCAGCTAGGTTGCGGCAGCCAGTCTGACATATGGCGGTGTATGGGAGCCCGCGCACTAAGCAACCACGATTTTAGGTGGCAGCCATTAGAACGCGTCTGATTGCACGGCAACCAGCTGGCTGCTAGCAGCCAGAACTAGCGCGAACAATGGTAGGCGATTGTATGTGGCTGCCGTCAGTCTTCGCGCACTTGTCTTAGCGGCCAGACGTATTTTGACGTATATTGAGTTCCGTTCTAGAAAAAGAGGATGAATCCAATGTCTTTTATTTGCTTTATGTTTCTTGCGAGCCAAAAGGTAAACAATTATAAGATCTTCCACGTCCATATCGCTCGGCGGAAAGGTCACAACTGGCCTTCGCGCATCGATTGACTCATTGGTTGCTATAACTGGCTGCTCAATATTTCTGGCTACCGCAACCTGGCCGCTTAGTGCGCGGTGAGCTTAAATTCTCAATGTTTTCTTTTCGAGGTCTAGTGTTTCGCCAACTATAATGGTCGGCAGGGTATATTTTTTCTCATTTATAAGAAAAAGTTTTGTTACAATAGAGTGATGTGTTTCAATCAAATGTTTGATTAAAAACAATTGATAATGTCCAAGCAAGCTAAAATATGTCACACACATATAATATAATGAAACTTCAAGAAAACTGACATTTTCATCAATAAAGAATAATTAAATATGGAATCATTCATTGTTCATGAAACATTATTTTTTAAATTAATAAAATAATTGTAATGATGCTGTTTGATACAACTAGGTATTCCGAAGCATAGGATCTTTGACATATCATTTAATTTTTAATCTTACCGACCCCCCGACCAATTTCAATCGCCAAATGATATTATCCACATTTGGAACATTAATCTACACCAGGTTGCATTATTTTCACTCTAAAATCACAATATTTAATACTATAATTACTACTCGGAAGAAATAATAAAATAACATCTATATTCAAGGACAATATCTTTAACTACAGATTAAAACTAATGGCACAAATCAATATTAGTTTCTCGATTCTCAGATTAAGAAAATGCTCACAAAATGGTACAACCATTAATAAGAAAATTATTTTGGAATGTAATTGAAGTACATTAAGAAAATTAAATTTATAAATAAAATTTGGAAAGCCCAGATACAGCTAACAAAAATTTGTATAAGAAACATTAAATTTACGGATATATATTGTGTGTTTCGGAAAGTTTGGTCTGTTTTTGTAATGAAAATCACATTTATTTGAAAGGTAAAATAAAAAATACATCCATCAAAATATTATTCATCGTTAGCCACTATTTTTTCCATCTTTCTGGCAATAGATGAATCCATCGTCAATAAAATGCCTCTTCTTTTGAGGCAATTCTTGACATCTGCACATGAATGGAAGTGCTGCTCTTCTAAGGCATGCGTCATGGATCAGAACAAGTGGTAGTCCGACGGTGCCACGTCTGGCGAATAAGGCGGGTGCGGTATAATCGCGGTATGTAGTTTTTGACCTCGATTGCGATGTAAGGTTGTGCATTGTCGTGTTGAAATATCAGCTTGCTGTACATGTTGCCTCATTCTGGTCGTTTTTCGGCCAGTGCCTGCTTTAATCGCATTAATTGTTGTCCGATTTGTCCCGTTTCATCCGGTTTGAGGAGTTCGATTTTTGGTCAAACTTTTTCAGACTTCCAGGACGATCTTTGCACTCAACGCTAAAATCAGCAGCTTTGAAACGTCTTTACCATTCTCTGCATGATTTATCCGATGAGGCATGATCGCCATAAACTTTCACAAGCATTTTATGCGCCTCACCTGCACTCTTTTTCAATTAAAACAGAACAGCAGAACTTCCCGCAAACGCTTCTTATTTACCACGAAAGTCGACATTTCAAGGAGCGATAAAACAAATGTTGTTGTGAGAATGACAAACATGTGAGAACTGAACTTAATTGACAGATGCTCAGGCTTACTAAAAAAAAATGGCCGCCAGATTTGAAAGCTTGAATCAGCCAGAGCCCTCTGTTGTAAAACGAACCGAACTTTCTGAAACACCTAATAGAATATGTATGAAAAAAAGATCATATAAAAATAATAAGTAGGTACTTTTTATATGATAATAACAAAAGAATTTACATATTGATGGTTTCTTTCTTATTAGAAATCAAGTATAAAAAATAATACTGAAATTTTCAAGTATATTGGTTCTGGATACCTGGAGTATCAACCAACTGTCACATTTTAGTGGGGTAATTTCAAATACAGTGCGCAATATTGTTGTAAAAACTTTTTGATAAAAATTTAAGAACCTGTACTAAACATATTAGTTTTTAATCACAGTTTTTGAAGTTACAGGATAAAGTTAGCCATCAATGATAAATAATTAATTAATTTTTTCCATATTGTGTTGTGAAAAATGTATCAGTGACAAAACTTGTGTTTAAAAACTTTAAAAGCGTTTTATTTTTTGTTTTGTCAGTCAAAGAAGTATAACTTTTTAAGTGCGTACATAAGTACACACAGTTTTTTTTATTAAATTTGTGCGTTATGAAAATTGGAGCACCATTTCTAATTCATTTGAAATGTTAAATATGTGAAAGATAATGATAAGTCATACAAAGAAATAATCTTGTATACTAAATAGACAAATAACTTGGACTAGTACTTAAGCGTTTCCAGCAGATTTCTGTTCATTCCAAACAGAGACCAATTCTTCTGTGTTGCCATAACCGTGAGAGGCGACAACATAACGATAGCTGTGTATGTTGTAATCTTTCTTGTAGAAATATATATCTTTACAGTGAAAAGGTTCTATGGCCATCTTTTTTGCTATTATACCCAAATATATATCATCAAACCTGTAAAAAAATAATAGCATTAATAATCATATTTTTATTTCAACATTAATTTTGTTTTACAATAAAATAAGTTCTTTTTATTTTATACAAGAAGAGTATTTCAAATTCGAAACGTAAAAGAATTTTGTTGGCTTTATTTGTACAAGTGTAAATTACTTTAAAAATAGTAAAAAAAATTCCACATTTTCTACTATGACAGAATACCCAATGAAGAAGTTAGAATGGAATATCAGACGGATGAATGCATCCTAAATAAAATTAAGAAAGAGTCACTAAGATGGTTTGGACCATAACAAATGGATGAGGGAAGAATGGATAAAAAGATATACAGTAGACGCTCTCTTAACCGGCCTTGACGGGACCGACCTTGACAGAGCCGAATAACAAAAAAGCCGGTTAAAGAGAAGGTAGTGAAAAATACATTTAAAAAAAACACTTTCGCAAGGAAGAAAAAAAACACTATTTTTTCAAAACACTAAGAAAACAGAACTTTTATTCTGTATTAGAAACTCACACATTAAAAATTAACATTTCACAAACTGTAAAAAATATGTACAGGAAAAAGCCACACGTCACTCCAGATTTTTTTTTAAAAGTAGGCCTACAATGGATTAAAAAATTCCGTTATTTTCAGTTGCTTCTTGTGTTGAATCAACTTTTTACAAGCGTAGTCACGCCATTTCTTTATGAACATTACATCTACTGCAGTAGAATCCTTCTGCTGCTGAATGTACATGGTCGCGGCGCCGCCAGACGTTCAAGTTGCTACTTGTCTCCTAGACTTCCTAGAAGAGACCAGTTAAAGCGGTGGGACGGTTAAAGCGGCGCCGGTTAAGAGAGCATCTACTGTATTGAAGAAGGCCAAAGAAGACATGGCATGACCAAATACATCAATTATTGAAAGGTGGCCTTTGATGTAAGCGTAATAGAGGCGCGAGAGTTATGTCAGGGTAGAACAGTGTTGGGGTCCATCCTCTCTGCCTACCCCTCCAGCGAAACGGTGTGATGGTTTAGTTTAATTTTTTAACTAGTTTGTAATAAAACCCATTTTCCATTGCATTACCGTGTGATTTAAAAAAACAAATAAAACAATAATATGAATTCAAGGAATGTTTTAAAGTTTTTATGTATGAAACAAATGATTAATACGAACCTAAAGTGTTTCACGAAGTGACTAGCATAATACATCGAGATGAGGGCTTCCTGAGACAGAATATAAGCCCCCGCCGACACATAAGGAGGCCACCTGTTCCATGGGTATTCCTCCAGGGTGATATACCACTTGCTTGTCAAGTGACGATGCGGAGAAGACTTGAATACAAAACCTTAAATCACAACAATCTTTTGATATTTGTGAACAGTACAAAATCTTGAAACATATAACATATAATAATTATGAATGGTCGAGGTATTAGTTTTGTAAAACTCCATAATTAATTTATAATAGTAAACACGGTGGTTTAATGGTTTTACTTGGATTTCATTTATATAAATAGTAGTGCCAAATTTGCCTTGCTGGGGCATTCTCAAGTTTGAGGCAAAAAATAATTAGTTCTAAGAAAACTTTAAAATTGTTATGTTTAACGACCCAAAAATTTGGAGTATATAATTTCCCCCTAATAATATAATTTCATTAGGACAAACTGTTTGGTGATTAGGTTCAGTTTGAGAATGCCTTCTTATGGTGAAACAAATTTGTCACTAAATAAATTAAATCCAAGTTATTAAACAATCAGGTTTACTATTATAAATTATTGTTTTTATAAATAAATAAATTTTAAACCTGAATACAGAATGGCATCATCGGGGAGTTCATAGTTGAAATGTGCTTGACGTTTCTTTCTCACAACCCTCTGCCCACTCTCTTGAGCAACTAGGAACCCTCTCTCCGGCCACGCTCTGCCGTTCATAGACTTTGGAAGGACTTTGGGTATGCTTTTATTTGGACTGCCATTCCGCTTGGCAACCAGAGCTTCTTCGACGTACTCCGGATAATGGGAAGGATTCCGTATGAACCGCAACACATTCTTAATAGACACGTACATATCGTCATCAGAAAACAAATAAAATTTGGCGGTGGGACAATATTTCACAGCCCAAGTGAATCCCATCATCGTCTTGATTGTATTGTTGAAATAAGTATCGTAAAAGTTAGCCTGTACTATGTCATTGTATTTTTTAGATTCCATTTCAATTGACTCTCGGAGGGATGAATCTGATTCATCTCCCGCTCCGAGTATAAACACTCTTCTAATGGCGACATCTGAGAACCTGCTCTCAAAGCCCCAAGTGTTTCTTATTGCTATTCTGCGATCAAAATTCTTCAACGCAGACTTAATAATAATAACTAATCTAATATCAGACTCAGTGTTACACTTATGTTCACACGCAGAGAGAAATGTGTAATTGTACACATTTATCGGGTCAACACTAGGTTTTTCATTGTTTCTCAACTGTTCAACATAGGGGTATATGCTTTCAGAGAGTGGATAATTAAAATCCACGTCTATATTCTTCTCAAACAATAGAGTGTGAAATCCAAATATTTTAATTATTCCTATTAACAATATAAATGCAAAGATGTTTTTCAACCTTTTTCTTGACATCGTGACTGTTTTAGTATTCATGTTGCATTTTTAAAAATTAGATATTTTTAAGGAGTGGCTTGTGATTATACTTAAAATGGTATTTTTCTTTGGTTAAGTCATCTGAAACAAATTTAAAACAATCAAATAGACGTATATTACCCGATACATGACCTAATAACAGCTAAGAATCACACAAAAATTATATATATTTTACATAACCACAATTTTATAAAATAACACGGGAAAATTGTTTAAAAACTGCTTTAACGCCGATACAAAAAACAAAACCCTGTATTGTATGTAATATTTAAAATTAAAAATTAAATTGATATTACATTATTATTTATATATTTTAAAATAACGGCTCTCAAAGATGCGGCAAATCTTATATAAAACAAACTGTAATACACTCCAAACATAACAGAAGGCGAATAGCTATGTTTGCGAAATTTGCAAAAAATAGAAATACATTAAAGTTGAAGATAAAACAATAGAATAATAAAAATGTTAACATCAAAATTTTGTATTTACAGTGGAATTTGACACCTGCCCAATGTAATTTCCGCCATAGATAAATAAAAAACCAAAGACAAAAAATATTATAATAGTGACTATCAAATTCTAAGGTTTGCCCAAAGACAATCGATATAGCCAAGATAAGTATATACTTTTGAAAAGCGCGGGGTATTTTGAATAATTACATTAAAGGTATGAAAAATTATATCGAATTTTCCAACCACTACAGTGTAACTCTTCTTAACCGGCCTGGTCGGGACCGGGACCTGGCCGGTTAGCGGTTTGGCCGGTTGATCTGAGACTCCCAAAAAAAATAGTACCAATCAAAGACATCCTACATATTTCATCAGGTGTCATGAATAAAAAAAATAGTTAAGACGTTATTGCAACTTATTTTATTGAATGTACATAAACAAACACAAAAAAATTAAGCATTACGAAGTTACATAGACTTTGAAAACTTAATGTATATATTACATCATTGTTTTAAAAAATCGGTTATTTTTTATTGTTTTTTACCTGTAAAAGATTTTTTGATGCCCAGGTCTCTCCATTTTCGTATATTCATCACGCCCAATGTCGTTGAATCTTGTTGCTGCCCAACATATTATAATAAAATGTCTGCAGCTTTTTTTTTGCTATATCGTGACCTATTTCTTGTGAGTCCTCCGCATTTGGATTATTGCTACTGTCATTCGCAGCCATCTTTACTGGCGATATCGATTATTTCATCGCCTGCAAAGACTTCGTTTTCGAGTCCATCGTCACATTTTGTCTTCCATTCCTCCAAGTCTTCAAACTGCATTTGGTGTTCACCAGGTAAGATTTATCGTGTAAAATGGCTTGATATTTGGTTTCTTCATTCTCTGAATCGATGCTGCTCTCGGCCAGACTTTCTACATCAGGCCAATTTTTTCTCCACGATTTCATAAAGGTAGAAGAAGGCATTTCCTCAAAAACACTGACCAACGTAAAAATTGCATCCTTGATGTTTACCTTCTTCACTTTTTCCAGGAGAGGCAAGTTTTTATCCTCACACCTAAGTAAGATTTTAAAAATAAGCTTACGTCGGTATCGTATTTTCAAACTTTCTATTACTCCTAGGTCCATAGGCTGCATCAAGATGATAACATTTGGGGGTAAAAACATTTTTATACTATCTACGTCACTCAAGCGGGGGTGAGTTGGGGCGTTGTCGAGAAGAAGGACTGCTTTCATTGGCAAATTTTCGGGCCGGTTAATCTGAGGACCGGTTAATCCAAGGCCGGTTAAGGGAGGTTCTACTGTACATAAAAAAAAATTGTACCGCACTGCAAAAAAAATATTGTTGAAGCGCAAACGATCATTACAGTTTAAATGTAATTAGCTTTTTATTTATAAAAAAAAAACTATTCGAAATTTATAATTATTCATATTTTATGTTAATTTTCTTCAATTGGCTATCATTTTGATCAAAATATTTTATTATGGGTCTTTTTGTAGAAAAGGTTTTTTTTTTAATTGATATATGTCAAATAAATCATCTTACTTATCAAACATGTCATATTTAGTGTGAATGGGGTTGAACATTGTGTTTGTAAGTATATACGCAACAGATTGAATTGAATAATATACAACGCATGCGCACTGTCATTCCGGAAATTTCGGAGAAATTTTTCTCATCTTGTGCCGAAATATTCTCATTTCCATACTTATCGCTCGTGAAATTTTTGAATTAAGAACGAGAAAATGACGGAGACAACGAGCCTTCTACGCGGAAAAGTAAGTAGGCACCCAGTAATTTGACAGTCTTATAATAATTCCGAATTTACGATGTTATTTGAATTATTAGGCATTCCATATTGAGGGCGCCCTTGACCTTATGGTTTAGTTTAGTGCTTAATGAATGAGAAATATCTTTCTTTTATTGTTTTATGAATTCGTCCGTCGTTCTTCTTACATCAGTTTATTTATATTTATGTGTTTTAAAGATTTAATTCATTCGACAGGAGAACGATATAAGCATATTATTTATCGATTTATACTATTTCCTCTGAGACAAGAGTAGGTATATAAAGAAATAAATTAAAATTCTTTCAATGTCCCACAAATACATTTTTAAAAAATCGCTCAATTCTTTGTGATGTATCTAATTGAGTTACAGAAAAAAAAATCTTTTTTTTTCATTTTTGTATGTATGATAAATATTAAAGTAATAATTATATAAGCTTATTGACAGACTTTTTTTATCATTCGAAAGATCGGAAACAAAAAAATGTTAAACTGCTTCCATATGTTTTATTAATTATTTTTTTAAATCGGCAACGTGAATATGAAAGAGGTAAAATCAGGGGATGCCTATTGGTGGCGATAAGGTTCGCAACCCATCACACCGCGTTTCCTGCAGCGGCAAAAAGAGTAGGATGGATGCCACATCGGTTAAAGTGTGGCAGTCCATTCTTTCTGTCTGCTGCTTCGGGGAGACGGCGTGATGGTTAGTTAGTTAAAATCTGGATTATATGATTATTACAGAGTGTGGCGATCATTTGCTCTCGGAAAAATAACGAACATATGAATTTGTGAATTCATTAAACGTATATTATCTACTAACGAACTAATCATTAAGATGGAACGCAACTTAATCTTCTCTTGGCATATTTCTTTAGTTTCATCAACTTCAAATGACGTGTCATACAAATATTTTATCAATTTGATCATAATTATTTGTGCTCTGTTCATATCATTAATTAACGAAAACTCTTTTTACCTCAATATTTCCATGTGTCAAATCTTATTGTCTCTTTCTGATGCTTTCTTTTCCCTGCATTCTCTTTAGCGTCCCTTACACGATCAATAATATTGACAATAATATTGATCATGTAAGGTGAAAAAATAGTATTGACGGATGATATTGAAGTCTTCTTCAGCTTGTCTCCATCCACTACTGGACGTAAGCCTCTCCACCCCCACGCCATCTCTCTCGGTCTCTCGCCAGTGTTCTCCAGGCCCTTCCCGTCATCCGCACAATATCATCGCTCCACCTGGTTGGCTTTCTCCTGACACTTCTCCGGCCCAACCTTGGCCTCCATTCAGTAAACATTCAGGAAGATGGAGCCAGAGGGTTACTGAATACTGAAGTTATTGGTGAAATCCAGATTTTCTGATCTCGTGGCGTCAATATTTAAAAGTGGAGGGGATATGGTCAATATTATCAAGGAAATTGTCAATAACTTCAAGGAGAAAACGACTGTATCAATATTGACAATACTGCTATTGTCAATAATATTGATCGTGTAAAGGCCGCTTTATATCGGCGTTTGACATTCAATGTCAGAAAGGTTTGCCATTTATAATTTTAAAAATTTTATAACGCACATTTTAAACTACTACTACATTTTTTACTACATTTCTATGGTGAAGATTTAAGTCTTCTTCTTCTTCTTCATTGCTAGCCTTCTTCCCTCCACTGCTGGATATAGGCCTCTTCCAATTTCCTCCACTCGTCTCTATCCTGTCCCCTTTGTATCCAAGATTTTCGAACCCTTTTGACAATATCATCGGTCCATTTCATCGGTGGCCTTCCGACACTTCGCCTATTTGCCCATGGTCTCCAACTGAGTATCCTGGGTGCCCATCTGTTGACACCCTGTCTAGCCAAGTGTCCAGCCCATTGCCATTTCAATTTTGGCATTCCTTATGCGGTCACGCAAGCTCACACCAAGTATCTGTCTTTCCATGGACCTCTGTGTACACTTGAGCCTATGGACACTTTTTGCTGTAAGAGTTGTCGTCTCTAGTCCGTATGTCATCATGGGCAGTATACACATGTCGTAGTAAGTACTATTATTTTACAACCTTGAAAATATTTATCTAAAAGTGCACAACATTACTACATTTTAACACAGTTTTTATTTACTTGTAATTCATATAATTTGGGAACTAGTTAAAATGATTCAAGGATATATTGTGAATAAACGTACAAAGAGAGCAGGTAGGAAAATGTACATAAAGTAAATTGGTGTTACGCCAAATAGCGATAATAGGTAGCTTGTTATGATTTTGTGACATTTTTCCGGAGCGGCAATTTCCGATGTAAACAAAAACACTATTTTTTTGTAGTCCAATTGGAAAAATCCACTCACCAATTTGAATTTATGTTCCAATTACGGAAAATTAACGAAAATATAACCTTTATATGGTTAAGTAATTACCGAGTTATGATTATTTAACAGCTGTTTGCCACTTAGGGCCGCGATTTGCTTCTAAGGTGGTAATAACTAATGACGTTTAATTTTTCTATTTAATTGTTCTTTTGTTAATTACGCCCGTGAATGGTTTGTTGTTGACGAGTGTGCGTAATATTTGCACGTACTAAAAAAGTGCTTAACAAAACAAAACAAAAAACAAAGATATGCTGTTTTGTATGATGAATAGTTCAATAAGTTTGGGATACTTTGGAACAGATATTCACCACAAGTATTGTTTGAAATACTGCTATAATTTAGTTTTAAACTGACAATACGAATATAACAATATACTGAAGATACATCTTAATAATGGAGACGTCCCGGAAGTGTGTTGTAATTAAATATTTATATTTATTGTAAAACAATAAATTAATTTATGAAAAGTTATTAGAAGACGTGTTAAGATTAATTACTTTTTTTAAGACGTACCAAGTTTTTTTTACTTGTATACAACAAGTTGTATGAACCCAAATACTGTTTACAATTTATTTTTTAAGCTATCATATTGATTCTCATGACCTGTGATAGGTAGCCAATCTATCGCCATTTTATTGTCACGTGAATTCTACACCAGGCCAAAGACAGTGTGACAAACACACTGCCATTGCCGGGAATCGAACCCGATACCTTCGGTATGGACCACTCTGCCACGAAGGTCGTCAAGTTAAACGTCAATCGGGTGGTGGTCTAGGGGATAGAACACTTGGCTCCTGATCCAGGGGACTTGGGTTCGAGCCTGGACACGACCGGATTCCTTCTTCATAATAATGAGCTATTTTCTTTATTATTCTTTGGTGTTGGTCTTTTTAAAAAAAAATAATAAAATAAAAATTTTTTTAAAAAAAGACCTTGGAAAATATCGCATTACCAAATTAATTAAATTTTATGGGTTTACATTATTTTTTTATATTAAATATATGACTCACTGTATGAATGTGGATAAATCTAGTTACATATCTCATGTTGTATGAAATTGAAGATTGCAAAAAAATGTGCAAAATGTATTGATTGATTGTGAAAAATCGACGGTAAGGCCTAACATGTTGTATGAAATTGTCAGCAGAATGTTAGGAACGAGTATAATTTCTACCCACCTCTTAGAGAAAATAGCGTGAAACATTTAAAGTAAAAATAAAATCAATATTATAACGGAACCTTAAAAATGTAATTAAATTTAAAAATTCATTTTTATTGTTTACCACACTGTCATTCATTATGTTATGCAGATAACAGTTCTCGCACTAGATATGACCCCGTGACCTTTTATTTTGTTTACAGGTGAATGCTCTGGTCACTGAGCTATGACAGTTTTACCTATTTATAGCGGTTTAACATTGGAAAGTCTGTCAAAATTCTAATATTACAGTATGCGACTTGTACATTACATTATAACACTATTAAGGGTATGTTCTATCAACTAACCAACTAACCATCACGCTGTTTCCGGGGGTAGGTAGATAGAATGGACCGCCACACTTTTCTATCCTGAAATACTTCTCTCGCTTATTTAACATTAATACATCGTGTCTTGCATACACTCATGGCGACTCAAGTTTAGTTTATTATATGACCCAAGGTACTCTGGACGACTCAAATTTAATTAAATATATGAATGTCCTAAGGCACTCATGACGACTCAAGTTTAGTTTATTATATGACCCAAGGTACTCTGGACGACTGAAATTTAATTAAAGATATGAATGTCCTAAGGTACTCATGAAGACTCAAGTTTAGTTTATTATATGACCCAAGGTACTCTGGACGACTAAAATTTAATTAAAGATATGAATGTCCTAACGTACTCATGACGACTCAAGTTTAGTTTAATATATGACCCATGTTGCTTAATACGGTTTAAAATTGACTCAAGGACAACTCAAGAATGATAATTGTTTCTTGAATAATGATGTAAAATCCACATTTAAGAATGAGTTCGAATGAAAACGTATATTTTCTATTAATCTTATTTTATATGGGAATGACATATTTAGCTTCGTTAAGACATTTGATAATGCCTTAGCAAGGCGAACATTCTTTAAATTATATACGTGGAGTAAACATGTATGAGGATGGATTATATGCATTAAGAATGTATGATCCTATCAATGTGAAACATGTCATGCTCATAATATAAAACAAAAATTTAAAAATATAAGTTTTTATTCGTAATAATGATTATATTTAACCAAAGTTTATTTTAAGATATGACCCAAGGTACTCATGACGAACAATATTAGTTTAAGATATGACTCAAGGGATTCATGACGACTCAAGTTTAGTTTAAGATATGACCCAACGTACTCATGACGACTCAAGTTTTATTTAATATATTATTCAAGGTACTCATGACGAGTCAAGTTTAATTTAATATATGACTCAAGGTACTCATGACGACTATAGTTTAGTTTTAGATATGACCGAAGGTACTCATGATGACTCAATATTAGTTTAAGATATGACCCAATGTAGGTAGGTACTCATGACGACTTAAGAATATAAAATTTATTTTTCCTCTACAATCAATCAATATCAATATTGGCCTTTATTTACGAAGGTTCTCAAATGATTTTTGTTAGTACTTAAATATTTTTGTGTACCTATATTCTGTTATCTGGAAATATTTCTATGTAATCTTATCTAACACTAAAAACGTTATTTTGATGAAAGCATATTCCTATATAATGGTATTCAATCGAATAGTTAAATATGCACTATATGTTTATAGGTATAAGTATTATATATTGGATACTTCGATTCGTCATTTATCTAACGTATTGCAAAATATTACATGATATTGTTGCGCGATATTATATTCGGAAGCAAGTGTATTTACATATTACATCGTGGAGAGAGTAATCAATCTGGTGAATATGATCGCTAGAGATCAAAATTTTATCATAATACAAGCGGCCCTCGACTCTCGCACTTAATTGATCCTGAAAATGTGTGTGAAAGTTGAATGTGTGAAAGTAGAGGTCATGAAAAAAAACCCACCAAAATGGTGATTTTTTTCGGTTATTTGTTAATTTATCAATCATATACGATAGAATTCCCTAAAATAAAAGCTTGCTTAATTTCTGACGGTTTCCACTTATGTCACAATCCGTCATAAATTCTTCTTTTTCAAATACCATAACTTTTGACTTTGACACATTCATCACAAGGTCATACTTATTACATACTTCGTACATTCTTGACACTAGGACTTGTAGATCGTCCATGCTGTCAGCGATTAAAACAGCGTCGTCTGCATATAGCAAACAGCTGATGGAGATATCGTTCATTTTCGTACCAGCGTTTATGCCATCTAATTGATGTATAATAATTCGGTAATACTAATGAAAACGTCTATTTTATAGTATGATTGTTTCCTAACGTGACTAAACATGTCATTTCCATTAAATAAAAACGATTTTCTAGAAAACAGTCGTTTTCATTTATATCAATGATTTAATATAGAGTTTGACATCATTGTTCGAGAAACAATAACTAATTATTTAAAACTCAGACCCTATGTTCTGCTATAGCTGTTGGGAAGTATTCTTTGGTTTCTCTCAGTTAGTTTGATTACATAGTAATATCATTCAACCCGTTTCAAAAGTTGAAGTCCAACATTCATGTGAGAAATTGTGAAGGAAACAAAAAGGTAGTGATTATACTCGTATTTCCTGTGATATAAATATCTTAAAATTCGTTTCTGGATCCTTTCTAGTTCTAAGATGACTGTTTTTTTTCTGTGGGGTAGTTATTATTAATTATGGAGCAGTACTCAAAATTAGGATGAACATGAATTTGTGTTCATATTGTTTTGTGCTTGTCTGAATATTTACTGAAAGAAACTAATGGATTTGAAATATTATGAAAACAGTAATTATATTATTTACTATAAATTAATGTTATACCATATATTCTTGGGTACATCGTATGCGTGCATGACGACCATTTTAATTAATTTAATCTTATCAAAATCGGCATCATTGATTATATATTTTAATCGAGATAAGCAAGTACCAATAACGGAAAATGACACATTCTTTATGAAACATGTATAAAGCTGATGAATTCCAAAGAGTAAAAATCTTGTGTGTAGATTATCACAATTGAAAAATGATTGGCGTATATTTGTATGTCTTGTGGAATATTATTTGGCGTAGGTTTCGGAGATCGTTTCAGTCTTGTACTATAGGGATAAATATTTAGTGCATTTTTTGACCTGATACGTTGCTGGCGGTACGGTACCGCCCCCGTATAGCTAAACGCTTGTTATTTATTTAACATTTTTTTTGGACCGTTGCACTTTTAAAATCAAATATAGAACGTATCATTTTGCCCTTGCTGTTGCCGTCTTTAAATGTAAGTCCCGGATGGACTGGGTGTTCCTTAAATAAAAATAAATAAAAAGGAGTTCGATGTCTCACTCCTAGAAGCCATAAGATCAAAGTCTTATAAGCGATCGGCATAGTATGTCTCAGATGAACCCAAGAGCACGTCATTACTATAACAGGCACACAATACTTTGAAAGATTTCCGAAGCGTCAGTCGATATGAACATATATCCGCTATTCACTCATATCAAACAAACCTACATCAATTAATATTTATTTATTTTAAATTGGTATTCAAAATTCTTATAGAATTGCTAATACTGGACTAATAAATTCTAAACCTGTCCCCCATGGATATCCTATAGTATACAGATGTATAAATTTAACTGTACTTATTTTCTTCTACCCTAATTTTTTATAACGAGAATTTTGATTACGAGATTTATAAAAGTTTTTTATTTATTAATATTTATCGATTCATTATAAACTATTACTACGAATTTATTATTACGAAATTTTATATTTGTTTTTAGACTAGGTATAAACCAGGATGCTATATGTGGTAGAACGATATACGACAGAATCTCAATTGCAAAAAAGGAATGTAGAGCGGAAGAAGGTGTTATGAACAAAATTATGTTGTTATAACTGCGTTGGTTTGGACATATGGAGCGCATGGATGGAGAAGGAATGGTTAAGAAAGTATACGTTAATGATGTAAATGGAGTACGGAGTCGAGGCAGACCGAGGAAAACATTGCATAACCAAATTAATAAAATTTTAAAGGTTGGTCATGTTAGAAGTCGGAGGAATCGACGTGCGTGTATGACTCGCTGTATGAATGTGAAGGAAGCTAGAGAGGTGTGCCAGGATAGAATAGTGTGGCGGTCCATTCTCTCTGCCTACCCCTACGGGAAACGGCGTGATGGTTTGTTGTTGTTGTTGTTGCAATATAAAGTTTGTGCTAATAACATTAAACGTACTATGAGGCTTTTTAGTATAAAATATGTGAAATTCCTTATTTTTCGATTGTTATCGCAATGAAAATGCGTGCGGGTAATTTCCATTTCGTTAAGTGAAACTCTTTTAAAAAATCGCATTAAAATAAAATATATAACATTTTAGGGTCTAACTAGATTATTATTTTGTGATTATTTTAGCAATAACGCTTAAAGATAAGATTTTATAATATTACGTAGAGCATTATACGGTTTTACTTAAAATATGTTTAGTAATGATGATGTTACAAAAATGTTAATTATAAGTAACTTTATCTGGTGCCAAAAACTTGTACTACGTGTACACACATTGTTACACTATTCACATGCATGTTTTGGATGGTTCTCATCAGTGGCGGTAGTCCCATAGAAGCCCAGAAGCCCGGCTTGAGTAAGAAATTTAAAAATCAAATCAAATCAGTTTATTAACTCAAAAGACATTACAAACAGGAAAATGTTTAAGGCATCTATTGAGTACAGGTAAAATATTATAAAAATACAACAAAGTACCAGGAACGCATTAGAGATGGTTAGACATTAGGATGACAACATACTCGTACTTTCTAAAGTCAAGAGTATTTGTCCCCTGAACGTACCTTCACTAATATAAAAGACGTCGATCTCCGAGGAGACCGCGTTCAGCAGACTAATTGCTCTTCCCACCGGTGTCACCAGAGGCAAATTGGTTCTGGCGGCCGGTTGGTAAAACAATTTGTGCTGTCGCTGTCGGAGAAATCTATCAGGGACAAAAAGACCAACACACAACAACACAGAGTTCTTGAAATATCCCCTGATTAATTTAAAGAAATGGGTTATGAGATGCCCATCTCTTCGAAGCTGTAAAGAATTGGTTCCGAGCATTCCTAAAAGAAATGCCGTGGGATAGAGCCACGGATAACTATCATACTCCCTCATGTAGAGATACCTCAGAAATTTTTTCTGAACTCTCTCCAGCATAACGGAATATCTCGCCTCGTGAGGACTCCATATCACAGAACCACTTTCGAGTCTACTCCGAACCAACGCGTTGTATAGGACTCTGAGCACATTGGGATTTCTTTGAATCAAAACCCCCAAATCTAAAAAATCATGCCCCCGCATAAACCAATAACCCACCAAATCATCTTCCAACAATGTTCCCATCAGACGCAAGAGGAATAGCCACGAGACCTCTGTAAGCCAGAAGAGGTTTTTGATTCAAAATTTCTTACGCAAGCCGGGCTTCTGGGCTTCTATGGGAGTACCGCCACTGGTTCTCATCCTTATTCGGTGCATGAATTATAAAAATAAAATGGCATGCCTTGGATTTTGGCTTTTCGGGAGTACCATCCTAGCATTGTTCTCCCATAAATAATAATGTTTTATATAGAATTTTACGAGTAATGGGAACATATCAAAAATTACTCTTGAAGATAAATTTGTTTGGTGGTTTATACTCGTAATTTTCTCTTGATTTATAATTTTTGTGTGTAAAATTTCAATGTCGTTATCTTTATTGCATGAATGATTATTTTCGTTTATTAAGTTAGCGAATTCGAAGCGAACAGAGATATCTTGTGTGCCCTTTTTTTAAATTAAGTGTTGTTTTATTCAATATAAAATCACGATAAATCATATTTATGTCTTGGTTGCAATAAAAAAATTTTAAATCCCAACTTAATTATTTTCGTAGAATATTAGTTTTGAATAATAGTTTTATTTTTATTTGTATACCGAAGAAGCGCAAGAACCACCTTAAATTTGTATGGAGGGTGTAATCGTGCGTTGTAATATAAATATATTATTGTATATACATATATTTTTTTAAAGTAACGCACATATGAAATTCACAATTCAAAATGAAGGCGTATATAAAAGTAATTATAAAACTCATATAATTGATTTTTTGCTAGGAATTTCATAGTAAATAATGAAAAAAAAATGTAATAAATCTTTTTAAAATGTATATTTAGTTTAAAATCCACAAATGTTTGTGTCTTCGATAGGATTCGGCAGCTCACTGTTATCTTCTGGATAATTACTAATAGAATTGTTGCTAACTGGAAGATTAGTGCGTATTCTAATTACAAGAAATCTTATTAAATTTAAAAAAAAAATCCAGATTTATCTAATCGGGTATATAATACATCAATTATCAACCAAAATCTAACAGTCATTAGAATATAACATTGATTATACAATTATCAGAGAAATATTTATTTGAACTGATTCTACAGTGTCTTCAAAATGACTAATTTAATAAAAATATGCTACATAAATCATCCACACATATTATTAATATTACATTATATATATACACGAATATTGTTACAAATTAGAAAGACTATACTATTATATATAAACGAGTTTGTAGAATTTAACAGCATACTTAGGAAATTGAAAATAACTTGGTTTAATCCGCTAATTATTAAAAAAATATTTAAAAACACGACACGTTTCGGAGTATACCTCCATCTTCAGGTGGAAAAATATAATAAAAACTAAACAACAAAAGACTATAAAATTCGATACAATAATTCAAATTTAATAATTTTTTATTTTTAAATTTGAATTATTGTATCGAATTTTAAATGCGTTTTTATATTAGTCTTTGATTGTTTAGGTTTTATTGTATGTTTACACCTGAAGATGGAGATATCATCCGAAACATGTCGTGTTTATTTAATATTTGTTTAATAATTAGTGGATTAAACAAAGTTATTTTCAATTTCCTAAGTATTTATATTTACTATGGATTTCCACAGTGGATTCCAGTTCAATAAGACTTTAATAAAATTAAAACAGTACCCAATTTCATATTCCATAACATAGGATTTTTCCCCAGAAAATTCGCTGCTCAACTCCCTTATCATCCTAACCCTACAATAAAAGATCTCTCGAATTACTACCCGAACACTCCCAACCACCACAAACGCCCAAAATCGATCATCCGTCTGAAATACACTCGAGGCCACACATATCAAATCTCCGCATTAATCCACAACAAGCCGAATCACATTTCCAGCAGTTACACATATTTATATCTTCTTCTTCTTCTTCTGATTGTAGATCTTGCGATCTGTTTATGCCGGATATCAACTTTCTTCCTGTGATGAAGACGACCAGCCTTCTCTCCATCTCTTTAGTGGTCATCCTGGTGGTCGACGGCCCTCTGGAGTCTTGTGGATCACGATATTAGGATTTCTTGCTGGATCCATTCTCTCGATGTGGTCCCTCCAGAATCGTCTTCTCTGCCTGCTCCATCTCACTATGTCTTCAATTTTGCAGGATTTGCGAATTTCTCCATTGGGTATCCTATCTCTAAGGGGACAATATGTCGCAATGTTCTCATTTCTGCTACTCTTAAGAGATGTTTGATTCTGACAGTGTCTGCTCTTGCTTGGATTCTTCCGTATGTCATTATGGGCCTGATGCATGTTTTATAAATTCTAACTTTGACATATTTATATATTATTGTTATTTTTCTTTACGGGTATGTACTTATTTTATTATGTTATTATGGTAGGTACTTCACAAGATAAATACTATTGACAAAGCCATGAAAGGGTTTACATGACACAATGACACACATTAAAAAAAATTGGTCAGGTGCGTACCTGCGCAATCATTTCCACATATGTATTTATTATAACAACACATTAGAGGTTATTATTCGCAACAATAATAACACATTCCTCTTCAAAGATAAGCTGTACAAAACATTTTAGGGTAATGACGTGCTGCCGTTCGATAAGATAACCAGATTGCGAAATAGTTATGGCCGGATTGTGAATCCTCTGAACTTACATTTGGAATGACCGATAATGAGACGGATAAATATAATAAAACTCTTCTCTTCTTTCCCTTTGCCATTTCCCATCATCAATCAAATCAGTTTATTTTCTCAAAAGACATTACAAACATTTTTTATATTATAGTTTAAGGCATCTATTGAGAACAGGTAAAACATAATAAATATATAATATAATACCAGGAACACATGAGAGATGGTTCGACATTAGGAATATAAGATACTCTCCAATGTCAAGAGTATTTGTCTTCTGAACGTAGTTTCACGAATATGAAAGACATCGATCTCCGAAGCGATCATGTTCAGCAGTTTGATTGCTCTCCCCACCGGCATCACCAGAGGCAGGTTGGTTCTGCATGTTGAGAGATAAAACAGTCTGTGCTGACGCTGTTAAAGATAACCACCTGGAACATAAAGATGGATAGCCTCCAAGATGACGGAATTCTCAAAGAATCCCCTGATAAGTCTGAAGAAATGGTTAAGTGTGCACCCATCCCTTCTTATCTGTAAACTATTGGTCCCCAGCATGCCCAAGAGGAATGCAGTGGGATAAAGCCACGGATAGCTACCAAACTCCCTCATGTAGAGATATCTCCTTTTCTGAACCCTCTCTAACATGAGCGAGTATCTCGCCTCGTGGGGACTCCATATCACCGAGCCACACTCGAGCCGGCTCCGGACCAATGAGTTATACAAAATTCGCAAAACATAGGGATTCTTGAAAACTCTACCAGTTCGGAGAATAAATCCCAACGTTTTCAGTGCAACTCCACATATCATCTGGGGTCGGCCCTCCTAGTACGAAAACGCCAAACGCCATATATATATCGCTATGTGGTTGAATGAAAATAAACAATAATTAAAAGTAAATCCATGGTAATGGGTAATAAATTTAAAAATGATACATTTATGTTGAGAGTTAGTAATGAAGTAATTGAACAAGTTAATGAAATGAAATATTTGGGAATAATTTTTGATAATAGATTGAAATTTGACAGGCACGCCGCATACGTGACTAAAAAAGTTGCCAAAAAGGTCGGTTTTCTGGGCAGAATTAGAAATAAATTGGACAGAGAACATGCACACCTGGTGTACTATGCGTTATTTGCCCCTCACTTTAATTATTGTTCCACCATTCTATATTTGATCAATAAAACCGATACTCAAAATATGCAAATAATTCAAAATAAAGCAATGAGAATTGTACTGAAGTGCAGTAGACGCGCATGAATTTCGTGCACATGTTGAGAGGATTTGTGGCACTGCACTGAAGATGTTGGGCTTCATCGTCCGGACCGGCAGAGTTTTCAGGGATCCCAATGTGCTCAGAGTCCTATACAACGCATTGGTTCGGAGCAGACTCGAAAGTGGTTCTGTGATATGGAGTCCTCACGAGGCGAGATATTCCATTATGCTGGAGAGGGTTCAGAAAAAATTTCTGAGGTATCTCTACATGAGGGAGTATGGTAGCTATCCTTGGCTCTATCCCACGGCATTTCTTTTGGGAATGCTCGGAACCAATTCTCTACAGCTTCGAAGAGATGGACATCTAATTACCCATTTCTTTAGATTAATTAGGGGATACTTCGAGAACTCGGCCGTACTGGAGGGTGTTCGGCTTTTTGTCCCCGATAGATATCTCCGACAGCGACAGCACAGATTGTTTTACCTACCGGCCGCCAGAACCAATCTGCCTCTGGTGACACCGGTGGGAAGAGCAATTAGTCTGCTGAACGCGGTCTCCTCGGAGATCGACGTCTTTCATGTTAGTGAAAGTACGTTCAGAAGGCAAATACTCTTAATTCTGGAGAGTATCCTGTCTTCCTAATGTTGAACCATCTCTTATGCGTTTCTGGTAGTATACTATATATATAATATATTATTTTACCTGTTCTCAATAGATGCCTTAAAAATATATTTTGTAATGTCTGTTGATGAAATAAACTGATTTGATTTGATTTGATTTGAATTAAGACGATGCTTGAAGATTTGAAGATGCTATCAATAAGACAGAGGGTCACCTTAAATACACTTATTTTTGCTTACAAATTCAGGGGTGGGCTTCTTCCAAAATATTTGTGTGACCAGGCTGCTTACAATTATGAAATACATGGGTACCCAAAGAGAATATACCTGAATTATTTTTCTTCTTCTTTGCTGTAGACTCAAGAGTCTGTTGTTACAGAATTCCTCCTATTTATTATTTTGTTGATTCGTCTTTACATCATTACAGCACCAGCCAAATCGATGTAAAGAGTATAGCTATCATATTGATTCTCGTGACATGTACGGTTGCTAATTTATCGGGATTTTATTGTCACGTGAATTCTACACCAGACTTAAGGCAGTGTAATAATCACACTGCCATCGCCGGGAATCGAACCCGGGAGCTTCCCGGGCACTTACCACTCGACCACGAAGGTCGCTAACTTCCATTGTTTTTTTTATTTTATCTTATACACAAATGAGACATAACAAACGAAAAACATTTAGGCGACTCATTTAGACACAAAACGGTAAACAAAAATACAATATCCATATGAAACTAAGAGATAACATACGAGTATCTCAGATATGTCGACGTCATTGGGGCAGTACTCTTTTCAGGAATTGTTTTATATTTTTTTATGAACACTGCCTCCCTGATACTAAAAATATCCAAATCCGAGACGATTAGATTCAACGTCCGAATTGGTCTTTCTACCGGCACCATCAAAGGCAGGACGGTTCTGCGTGACGGAACAAGGTTTATTATTATTATTATTAATTTATTGAATCGCTCTTTACATCATGACTGCCAAATCGATGTAAAGGGCTTTGGCTAATATGATAACTATAAAAATTATTTATTATAGCTATCATAGTGATTCTCGTGACATGTGATAGGTAGCTAATCTATCGCCATTTTATTGTCACTTAAATTCTACACCAGACCAAAGACAGTGTGACAATCACACGGCCCTCGCCGAACCCAGAATCTACGGGGTGGCAGTCAAAGCACTAACCACTCGGCCACGATGGTCATCGTTTTGAAGGTATCCTTAGTGGATCTGGTATTCCATAAAGATAATTAATTATTCTAAGATTATTAACAGTAATAATCAACGCACATTTAATGTCATGAAACAAACATTCGAAACACAATCACATTGTTGGAATAAATCTCAATAGTGGAATTTTTCTCGTCACCTGGACACTTAATTATTGAATTTTTCCGTCTGCTGACAATTCTGTTATTATGCTCGTAACAAAACGTGTGTTTACTGACCCACAACAACCGCGTGGTTCGCCTATTCGTCACGTATTAAAATACATAGTCCATTATACAATACATATTATCATACATGAAACAACCGCGTAATATTCATAAACTCGCCACAGAACTTCCCCATTCAAAAAGATTTATTTGAAAACAACATGCTTTGTTCAACACGAGTACTCATTATATGTTTAACGTCTTCTTCATCTTCATCTTATTCTTCTCAACTTAAGAATAATAAGTTCATTGTAAATAAGAGGTAGAAGTTCATTATAAATATATATAAAACAAAGTCGTGTTAGTTACACCAATTATAACTCAAGAACGGCTAGACCGATTTTGATGATCTTTGATTTGTTGGATTTGTATCCGTCCCGAATAGCAGAATAACTCGTACCTATTTGGCAAAAGGTCCCAACTGCTTTTTTATGAATTTTACAGGAGAGCAAAAATAAGATTTTTCAGTATTTTGATTATTTATAAAAATGTTATTTTTGTTCCAAATTGTTTGTTTCAAATGTCAATTTACGTAGCATAACGTTATCTTCAAGATATATCAGTAACTAAATTCAAAATATACATATAAATTATGTTTTTAAAACTAATAGGGGTTGAATGCAATTTTACATAAAAAAATGTAACAAAAAAAGTACAGCTCTAACGTTTTGTCAAAAGATAAAGTTTGCAAAAATAATGGTATATTTAAATTTCACAAAAAAAAACGCATCTGGGTATTGCATTTTTCCGTCTGCTGACACTTTGCCAAATAAGTACCGAACTATTAAAACACCGGAAAAAATCACTGAAAAAAAATATGAAGAAAATTCATTTTCTCATACATTTTGTTTGGAGCGGCTTTTTTGATTATTGCTAATCTATATATATAAAATGAAGTCGTGTTTGTTACACCAAATATAACTCAAGAACGGCTGGACTGATTTTAATGATCTTTGATTTGTTGGATTTGTCATAATTATCAAATAACTATTAAAACATCGGAAAAAATCACGATAAATAAATTATGAAGAAAATTTATTTTGTAAGGAGCGGCTTTTTTGATTATTGCTAATCTACGAGTATACGAGTATATATAATATAAAACAAAGTCGTGTTAATTTCCAAATGTATAACTCAAGAACGGCTGGACGGATTTTGATGATCTTTGATTCGTTGGAATTGTCTCCACCCCGAATAACAGAATAATTATTAAAACATCGGAAATATAATAGTTTAAAAAATGCCAGACGAATCATTTCGATTCGCTTCAATAAAGCAAATCCCTTGCTGCCATGTGAATTGCATTCATATCAATGTAATTCAAATATTTTTCATTTTGATTTTGGTGCATTTATTGAACTTAACTCATTTTGCATATTCATTTCAACTTAATTAATTAATGACTAAATTAATCAATTAGTGAAAGGCAGCCATGTTCGAAATAGGAACAATCGACGAGCGTGCATGTCACGAGGTGCGAATGTTCTCGTAGAAGAGGCGCGAGAGTTATGTCAGGATAGAACAATATGGCGATCCATCCTCTATGCCTTCAGAGTTTAGTTAGATTAGTTAAAAGAGCAAAGGGGTAAAAATGAGTGATTGCCTTCTACATCAGTTTTAATGAAAGAAAAGATAAGTTTACTTATAATTCAAAAAATATAATTATCAGATAACATTAAATGATGCATTGGGTAAGTTAATCCTCAGATTTCATTCATTATGTGGGTTCATACATACTCAAACCTGCTCAAAATAAACATGAGATACTCCATTCATAACGACTAAACCCAGGTTCCTAAAGTGGGTGCTAGAGTCTGTTCTCTTCAATGAGATTGTTTGCAATAGTGTGAGTGACAGTGCGTTTACAAAAAAACTGGTAGCATGGCCATCACCATGGTGATGGCCATGCTACCCTGGAAGATTGATCTGATCCCAAGTACCTATCCACACCTCCTCGACTTTGGTCTCCCCTGGAAACTATGCCAAATGTTAGAGATCGAGTAATTAACCTCGGTGGATAATATTGATCCATA
>JAHDVF020000951.1:67500-108113 GCA_022606425.2 Lepidostoma basale
ATTAAGATACAATTAATCCTTATAGGAATATTTTTTTGTTTATTTCAGAAGTGGTTTAAATTATATTTATAGTATAGTTTATAGCGGGTCTGATTATTGTCAGTAAAACAATGAAATATGTAATAAACGGTTAAAACAAGAAGATAACGTTTATTACATCTGTGTTAAATAATATAATTTTGTTCTTAGGCAATTCTAAGAACGATTTTCAAAACACAACTGTTTCATATTTATAGCCTCTAGAACAACAATTATCATCATCAGCCTGTATCCTTCTACTCCTGGACGAAGGCCTCCTCCGCTTCCACGTCTGTCGATCCTGGGCATCACGCAACTATATTGTACTATCGATCTCTTTAATGTCGTCCCTCCATCGAAGTTGGGAACGTCCTGGGTTTGGGTCACAGCTCTAGGACGCCCCTCTATCTTTCCAATCTTAATTTCAAGAGACTGTTGCAGTGGTGAAGTGGAATTTAAAAAAATCTCATTTATTTAAATTTGAAACCAGACATTAGTGTTTAAATAGCGGATGCCCAGAGTCATTGAGATGTGGATATACCGCAGAATGCTCCGTATACCGTGAACCGACAGGGTCAGTAATGCAAACTTACTACAGAGAGCCAGACCCAATAGAGAGCTGTTGTCGAGTGTGAATGTTAGAAAGGTCTCATATTTGGGTCATGTGCTAAGGGAAGAAAAATACCATCTCCTTCGACTGATAATAATGGGTAAAGTAGAGGGACGTTGGGGAGTTAGTCATTGGTCTGTGTTGCCGGGAGAGTCAGCCCGAGGGCTATTGCTCCCTCACCTGTTGGAGTTGTCATTGATGGGATATGAGGGTGTTATATGTTAGTGGAGTGGGGTGTTGGAAGGGTGAGGGGTGGTGACGGAGGTTTGTTTATGGCGGTTCTGGGGGGGTGCTAGGTTGTGGTGGTGTGTTCGGAAGGGAGGGGGGTGGTTGTGAAGGTGGTGGGTGCCCCGAAGTAGCGCTTTGAAGGAGGATCTGTTTTGGGCGCTTATGTTTAAAAAACCTATCTGGAGGGTAGTTAGAGGATTCTTTGATGACAGGGTTGGGGTGTGTTGCAACTCCCTGGTAGAAACGTTCGGCTAGTGAGGGGATGTACTTATCTAGGGTCGGGAGTCCCGCCTCTAGGTGAAGTTGTGATATTCTGCTCCACCTGGGAGCTCGAAGAATAGAAGGCAGTTGTCCTGGCTGCGGAACATAAAAGATTGGACTGGAATGACCAGAGTCCAGAACCTATTCCAAGTGGCGCAGGACAGCTTTCTGCATATATCGCCAAAGTTTAGAGGACCTGACGCGCCAATGGAAGAAGAAGAGTCATTCTGTTGATTTCTCATTTCCTGTGGACATTTCATCTAATATTAGAGTGGACAATACCCTAATAGCCAGTATGTTTCTGTAACACTTGTAATAAAGAAACATTAGGATTAATTGTATCTCAATAGAGACGAAAATGTAATTTTTTTTTTAAACAGAATATGGTAGTCGAGATAATTGATAATTGCGTAGGCCTTTCACATTGCATTAATAAAGATTTTCTGCTTAATGCTTACAAATAATCTTAAAAGATGGCGCTAGTGTAGATTGACCTAAAAAAATGTGAAGTTATTAGGTGTTTAACTTTGCTTCCGCCATTTTTTTTCCCGAAATTCGAGGCTTTATCGTAAAAAACTGGTTATACATTTATGATTCAAAGTATTGTCCATCGCTGGCCACTACTTTCTCCCATCTTTCGGGCAGCATACGAATCCCGCGTTGAAAAAACTGGTCATCTTTTGAAGCGATCCACGAATCGATCCAATTTTTTACTTCTTCATAAGACCGGAAGTGCTGGTCAGCTAGGCCGTGTGCCATTGATCGAAACAAGTGATAGTCCGAGGGAGCAACGTCTGGAGAATACGGCGGGTGGGGTAAGACTTCCCATTTCAAAGTTTCCAAGTATGTCTTGACCACTTTCGCAACATGGAGTCGAGCATTGTCATGCAGTAAAATCACTTTATCATGTCTCTCGTTGTATTGCGGCCGTTCGTCTTTCAATGCTCGGCTCAAACGCATTAATTGCGTTCGATAACGATCGCCTGTGATTGTTTCAGTCGGTTTTAACAACTCATAATACACTACGCCGAGTTGGTCCCACCAAATACTAAGCATAACCTTGGAACCGTGAATATTCGGTTTGGCCGTCGACGTGAAAGCATGGCCGGGATATGCCCACGATTTTCTGCGCTTGGGATTATCGTAATGAACCCATTTCTCGTCCCCAGTCACAATGCGATGCAGAAATCCCTTCCGTCTTTGCCTTGCTAGCAGCTGTTCACAAACACACAAACGCCGTTCAACATCTCTCGGCTTCAACTCGTAAGGCACCCAATTTCCTTGTTTCTGAATCATTCCCATGACATTCAGGCGTTTTGAAATGGCTGGTTGCGTCACTCCCAATGATCCTGCCAATTCTTGTTGCGTTTGACACGAGTCTTGATCAAGTAATGCCTCCAATTCTGCATCTTCGAAAACCTTTTCTCTTCCACCGCCATGCTGGTCTTCGACGTTAAAATCACCGTTCTTGAAGCGTTGAAACCACTCTCGGCACGTTCTTTCACTAATAGCGGCCTCACCATAGGTATTTGAGAGCATTCGATGAGCTTCAGCCGCAGATTTCTTCATATTAAAGCATAAAATTAAAACCTCCCGCAAATAACGAGAATTTGGCTCGTAAGCTGACATGTTTAATCGGTAATAACTTTATGATGCAGACACAAATCGACTAATATTTCGATGGCGTTATGTTTACAAATACTTAAGCTTATTGTATGACATCTATGATCTATTTATTCCAACTACCACTTACCGCTACTGCCATCTATTGCAAAACGGCGGAAGCAAAGTTATAAACCTAATATTTAAACATAGTAGCATATATACAAGTTCCAAAATTTTATCAGACGTGGTGGTCGTAAGAAGGGCGGAATGGGGAATGTTGTTAATATAAAGTGATCGCTTAATCCAACCCATGACAGGTCATAAGTCAAGTAAACACCTCGACTACCATATTCTGTTTCCAAAAAAAATTAGATCTTCGTCTCTATTGAGATACAATTAATCCTTAAAAAACGATTAACCCGCAATGGGTAAAAATCCAGTATTTGTCTACAAGTATTTGTATACATTCAAAAAAACAAAGAAACATTTGTGATTTCTTACATGCAGCGCGACCATTTTTATTAATCAGTTAGTAAGAATAACTGTTGTGCTTCCTGTTTATTCGTGACACGTATAAAAACATTAACCTTAGGTGCTCCTGAACCAGCGGTGTTCAATGCCTTCACATTTTATTAATACAACCAAACCGTTGCCAATTATTAAATAGTGACACGTAAAAACCAATGCAACGCGACGTGTCCGCCATTTTGAGGCGACAAATATTTACAAAACAGAAGTACAATAATAAAATAAACAATTAAACAAAAAATTGCCATCCTCAATGCCGCGAACCGTCACGATTCTTCTTCTTCTTTAACAGCCGTTGTCGTTCACTGCTGGACATAAGCCTCCTCCATACTTCTCCATGTATGACATGTCATACGGGGGGTGGTTGGCATTACAACGCCACGCTTGCCAGACGAGTTGGCGAGGTGTCCTTCCACGTTAGCCTATGCATCAATATTATCCGCCGACGCTAATTACTCGATCTCTAACATTTTGCTTAGTTTCCAAGGGAGACCAAAGTCGAGGAGGTGTGGATAGGTACTTGGGATCAGATCAATCCTCCAGCGTAGCATGGCCATCACCACGGTGATGACCATGCACCGCTCGAAGAGTCAATAGGATCCCCCTTACTCCCCCTCACGATAATTTGCACGAAATAAATTTTAAAATATTTGTTGGTAAATGAAGTGCACGCATGACATGCTGTATGAATGTGTGGAAGCTAGAGAGTATGTCAGAGTAGAAGATTATGCTGATCTACCATCACCGAGGTGACATTGTTTTAGTAAGTGAGTGTAAAGTAAAGTAACATGAGTGTAACGTTTAAAAAAAGTCTTTATTTTCTTCTTCGTCTTCTTTTAGACCTTTGGTCTGTTCCTGTGATCAGGCTGGCCTCTCTTGGTATGTCGACTCCCAGCTATCCCTCCATCTCCTTGTTGGTCTTCCGGGGGGCGGTAGGCGGCAGGAATCTGATGCGCCACAACGTGTTGGATTCTGGTGGGATTCATCATCTGCACGTGCGCATTCAGTTGAATATATATTTGGAAGTTCATATTTCTTAAATGAAAACTGTGTAATTAATAAATTTTTTTTATATTTACGGGAATGAGGCTTCGCCTTGCTAAGGCAATATTAAATGTAAGATCTTTAGCATGGCTAAACAAATCATTCACATGAAGTAAAATAAAACGAATAGAAAACAGACGTCTTCATTTGTATTAATTATTTGATATGGAATTTTACATCATTGTTTAAAAAACAATAATAATGAAATTTGTGTTTTCATAATCTTAGTATGTAATTCAGTAGTTTTAAATTACATAATAGCGGTCTTTAGAACGATTCACATTGTTTAGATTACATTTGCAAAATAGAAACATTTGTGTAAAACGATTATATAATCTCGAGGTATGGTTGTCTTTGCTCACCACACGAGAAATCATTGCTTTGACCTTATGCAGCAATGAATATGACATGCTATGTTTAAATAAACTAACGCGTAATAATTGTGTAACATCCGCACATAATCGATTTCCGAAAAAAATGAGTTTTCTTGATCTGGATAAATGCTGTTCCCCCCTGATGATGGACCTTGTTCAGTTTATAAACTCACAAATACACAACATTTTGAATGTATACAAATATTTGTAGACGAATACTGGATTTTACCCATTGCGGGTTATCAATCAAGAGACGAAGATGCAAATTGGAAACAGAATACGGTTGATCGAGGTGTTTACAGGACTTATGACCTGTCATTGGTTGGGTTAAGCGCACGCTTTATGTAATACAACATTTCCCATTCCACCTTTTTATTTCTTATGACCACCATGTCTGACAAATTTTTGGAAGTTGTATATATGTTAATCTGTAAGACCACCCTTTACATGGTAGTTTTTGCAATCTACACACTAACGCCATCTATGAAGATTGTATTTTTTTACACAAATACACATTTGAAGTTCCTTTAAGCTTAAATATTTCTAAGTTACTATTTGATATCAATTCTTTTAGCACAATAAACTTGTTCGATGACACGTGAAAATTAACCCATTTATCGCCGACGATGCGTTAGCGCAACATTTTCTGTGGATTAATCCTAATTAGCAATTGTAAAAGCGAAACATGTCACTTGTATATCTTCTTCTTCTTCCTTGTTGTACACCTATGTGGTCTGTACTCCAGAGTGTTGCTCCTCCTGTGAGCAGTGGCGGTACTCCCATAGAAGTCCAGAAGTCCGGCTTGCGTAATAAATTTTGAATCAAAACCCCCAAATCTAAGTAATCATGTCCCCGCATAAACCAACAACCCACCAAATCACCTTCCAATAATGTTCCCATCAGACACAAGAGCTGAACTTCTGTAAGCCAGAAGAGGTTTAGATTTAAAATTTCTCACGCAAGCTGGGCTTCTGGGCTTCTATGGGAGTACCGCCACTGCCTGTGTGGTAGACTCCCAGCTGTCCTTCCATCTTTTAGGAGGTCTTGCACGAGGACGAGTCCCATGAGGCTGATTATGTCACGTAATAAATGGGAGTCTGGTGGTGTCCATTATTTGAACATGCCCGTACCAGTCCCTTTTTCGCTATCTGCTCCATCTTATAATATCCTGAACCTCACATATCTCCCTTATTCTAGTGTTCCTCGCGCGATCTCTCAGTGTCTTACCTGCTATCGTCCTCAGTGTCTTAATCTCGGAAGTCCTCAAAACTTGTTTGGTCTACTTGTACATAATTTTTTTTTTTTAAATCTAGAAACGGGCGTTTTCTTCAATATAATATATAGTTTGAAGTTTTGCATAATTGTTCTTGAACAATAAATAACGATAAGTGATGTTGCGAAAACGCAACACATTTTATGTTAACGTTGCTACAACGCAACGGTGGTTAATGGGTTATTATGTTTCTTGAAATTATATATTGTGAAGTATTTCCTTTATCCTACCAACGATTAATATGATTGTTGATTATTTGTAAGTAACCTTTCCTTTGCAAATAGAAAACAATAAATCACGCGATAGCACCACTATCATATCAGTAGAGCAGATTTAGAGGCCAAGCGATTAAATTCAATGCCTCACAATATTTCCCCAATTGTTTCATGAACAATTACTTATTAAAACATAAGAGAGTACAAATCTGAGAGCCATAAAGTCTTAAGTGAATTTTTGGGCGAAATGAGTTACGGTATATAACATAATGTTTTAAGTGCAATTATCTGTCTAAACAATTACTTTTTACTTTCCACGAACAATAACTTATTAAAACATAAGAGAGTACAAATCTGAGAGCTATAAAGTCTTAAGTGAATTTTTGGGCGAAATGAGTTACGGTGTAGTACATAATGTTTTAAGTGCATCTAGAGCAATAATCTGTCTAAAAAATTACATACTTGTTATTATACTATTTCTTTTTACTTTCCATGTTATTTTTTTCTTTTCCAAGCAATTACCTGCCAAGACAATTATGTTTTACTATTTTGTAAATAGTAAAACATGAAGCGGCAGTGGGCTGGTCATGTGTGTCGACCAATCCTTTTGTTATGATATCTATATCATAACTCTCGCACCTCTTCTACATTCACACACCGTGACACGCACGCTCGTCGATTGTTCCTACTTTGAACATGGCAGTCTTTCAATCTTTGATTAATTTGGTCATGCCAAGTCTTCCTTGGCCTTCCTCGATTTCTTTTTCCCTTCATTTTTCGACCATTTTTTCATTATCCATTCGTTCCATATGTACAACTATCTTAGTCACCCTTTCTTTTATCATTCATTGTTTTTTCGGCACATTCTTCTAAGGGATCTCATTTCTACGGCATTTATCCTACTTTTATCCTTCTTCTGCCAACTCCTAGGTTCATTTCCATACATAAGGGTCGGCACTAGAATCCCATTGTGCACTGCCATCGTTGCTTCAGTCGATATATTTCTATTTGACGTGATATAATAATACGGAAATGAGGAATGAAGGCTAATGAGGAAATACTCGTATATATATTTTCAATTATAATAGTCTATGAATCCAAAAAATGTGCTCTTGATAATTAATTATTTGAGACATTGAAACAGTGTCGTCTTGTTACGCAAGTGTAATTATTTTAACGCAAAAACGCAGATAATTCGTCGCCTACTCTGCGAACCGTAAGTCAAGGCGCAGGCGCGGCAATGGAGTTCTATTTTCAATTTCCGTAAATCGCCTGGCTTTGACATTGTCGCAATGTACGTGCCTTTCAACTGTTTGTATTCTAAACACGGACCTATGATGGAATCGACAATCAGCCATTTTGCGCACGTCAGAGCGATTCCCGCCACTCGTTTCCGCCGTTAAAATCATGCACGCCGTTCGACGTGCGTTTGTTTTGTTCGGAGTTTGAAATTTCAAATGCAGAATCTCTGATTTCCCGCGCACTGCAGTTTCAATGTCAAACGGTCAAACGTTTGCATAGTGGTTTCGCTGCAATTTAATGCGTTATTCATGGAGATAAACATATGCGTTTTTGCGAAATTAGAAAATTTAAAAAACCTCATTTTTCTACTATTCTTATAAAATCTTAAGACTGTAACTAATTAAATGTTTACAATTTCAGATAGTCGTTAGTCAACCGAGACCCTATTAGGCGAAGGCGTTAATCTGTTGCTACGCTCTACAAGATTATTAGAAAGCAACTTCTTCAAGAATCTAATTATTTATATACATTACCCATATAATACAAAATTATTGATATGCAATATAAGAAATTATCAAAATAAATCGTATTGAAAGCAGTCACGTATTATTTTCTGTTACTTTACGTGTAATTTAGCAAGCATGTTTGGTGAAATTACCACAATATCAAAAATTTAATGTTCATACGAATTATCAGACAGAGTGTCCCAAAAGTAGCTAACCAAATTTATTATTTTTAATTAAAAATATACGTTTTGTTTTTCATTAAATCGTGTACTTAATCCAAGCGGGTGGAAGATTATCACTTGTTTAACTATTTTTTTTATATTTTATAAATACGTAAAAAAAACAGTTTTAGAGTGCAAAACGTTAATACCTTATAAAAATAAACTACAGCTTAAATAAACAAACACATTTTTTTTTTAATATTATGCTTTCTTTTCCGTATGTTCTTATTTTTCACATTAAAAAAATGTGCTTTCCTACTAGTAAATATGTTTAACCCTTTTGGTCTCCAAGTTTTTTTTCCATTTTTTTTCCACATTCCCGATGACAAAGGAATGCTCAGATAATAAGACAGTATTTCTAGAGTATTCATTTGACTATTATATTTAAAAAAATAACAAAACCCTATTTAAAGTTCATAAAAAATGGCTGAGAAAAAAATGGCCAAACGTAGTGGACATAGGAGTTGGTGGGGAAAACCCAATGGCCACAACGTGTGGACATAGGATCTGTAAGGCTTAAACCACACAGGAGAATAAATGTAACTTTATGTATAAATATTATACATAAATATTATACTTTGGTTCCAACTCTTATGGAAGCGAAGCATGGAACTAGCAGAAGGAGGATTAGAGCAGAATAACTGTGGTAGAGATCCCTTAGACGTAAATGATGCTGATATCAAGGAAGAATGAAGCGCGGAATAAAGTATTATGAACAAAATTATGAAAGGATCATTAGATGGTTTAGACACAAGGAACACATGGATGAAGAAAAAATTATGTAAATGGAGTACAAAGTCGAAGAAGACCGAGAAAAACACGACATGATTAATATGATTTTAATATTCTGCTATGTTTAAATTCAAATTTCGAACTAGAGAGGTGTGTCAGGATAGAGTAATGTGGCGGTCTATTTTTTCCGCCAACCCCTTCAGTGAAACGGCGTAATGGTTTATAGTTATTGCTACGAAAACAGTATTTTGCAATAAATGTGAAAGTTTTTTATTTTTCTTTTCTTCGTATCGATCTTAAAAGACGTTATATCATCTTTCTCTTGCCAATGTAATGGAAGATTTAGCCGATTTCATGTCGTTTCCAAGGGACCCGGTGTATAACACCACACGTGGAAGCACATTTCTTGCCCCATTTTTTTATGTTAGCCACTACCATTGGTAGCAACTACCATTACAAAATTATACATATATAATATATGTAAATATTTTTTACATACTAGTACGTACCAAAGGAGGAAATGTCGTGCTAAAATGCATTTGGATAAACCCATATATGTTTTCATAGTTAGATTTTTCTAAGAATTTATACAAGTAAATTCCCATTTGAAATTTTGAATAAACTTGTGTACCTACATATATAATATTATATTTATACCACACAAAATAGAAATAGACGAACTTTTTATGAATTAAAACACTGTTTTTTCAACATTTGAGTATATTTTTCTCGACATTTTTCGACGGTTTTACACCTTCATCATAGGGAAACGATATAAACTTTATATAGTCAAAGCTTATATCTTTCTCCCGATGGTGAAGATGTAAAACCTTCGAAACATGTCGAGAAAAATAATCTTAAAAAGTTGAAAAAACAGTGTTTTAATTCTTTAAAAAAAAACTGTTACTGCTGTATAACTGCTGTATAATGAAATTCAACAATGTTAACGCCTCATCATATATGATACTTTTATTAAAAAATTATAATAAACGTATCGTATATGATAATAAATATGTTTATTAAAAAAAAATACGAAAACACTTTGATATTTCAACATTATCAACTGTTTAAATAAAAACGCTGTTATAGAATATCACGATTGATTATATTTCTTTAGAAATTGTCGCGACAGCTGTTTCGCAAACCGATGTTAGCATCGTCAGGTGTTACAATCAACTCAGTTGTGATATTCTATAACAGTTTTTTTTATTTAACCACCCTACGTATTTGAACGTACGTGATACGTTCACTTTGACTGTACCATCTGCGCTATCCCGTATCACGTACGCGCTTGAGAAAAAGTAATGTACAAACTGTTAGAGAAACGCGCGTGTGCCAACAACACTCGAGTACAAGTATTCATAAATATGATAGTTTTACAAGGGGCAGGCAAAGTGTGCGGCCGAGTATTTGACGTTTCGTAATTTTAAAAAAATATATATTTAATATACAATTAAATTTCATTAATAAAAAACCTGCTTTTTTGCACGTTTCTCGGAAAATAACCCAAAGATATTGCGGTTAAACAGTAAAAAATATATCAAAATGTTTTAAAGCTTTAGCAAGGCGAAACATATCATTCTAATAAAATATATTAAAACTTATAGAAAACAGATATTTTAATTCATATGAATTTTTATATTTATTACAAAATTAATTACCACAAGGGCATACTAGGAAAAGACTGGCTGAGTATTTTTTTAAATCGAACTTTTTTACTTACTAACTATAATACTTATACTCGTAATTATCAAATTTGGGATGTCTGATAGAACAAGTTTGCACGACGTGTTACGTTAATGTATTGTTGATAAACCTAGAGATGTTTGTCAGAATGAAAGAGCGTGATGGTCCATGCGCATGCGCATTTAGTTAAACGGCGTGACAGTTGGTTTTGTAAATAAATGTTAATAAGTGAGCTACCCTTTGCATACTTAATTAAATAAGCATCATGAAATCTATGCTAGTTTAATGCCTAGAATTTGCATGCATTATACAAGACTTGTATAATTTAAAACATCTGCTTTTGTGCAAAATAAACAAATGATACTTATAATATGGCGATTATTAATTTGATGCATTTTTCTAAAGCGTCACCTTTGAGGGTTTTCACCACTTTGGCGCCAAGAAAATTTATATAAAAACGCGAATTATACGATATACGCATAAATAATTAAGCTGTTTTTATTGTATATACGAGTATATTAAACAAAGTCGTGTTAGTTACATTTAAAACTCAAGAATGGCTGGACCGATTTTTATGATCTTTGATGTGTTGGATTTGTCTCTGTATGGTACTGTACAGTACCATATATGGTACTGTACATGTACCATATATGATACTGACCAGTCTGTCGATGCCAGCGAGCCTGGCGAAACCGGTCGCTGTCGAAATAAAACAAAAGTGGTTAAAAAACACCGTTTTTTTATTATTATTTACCATATATGGTATAACATTCAATAATAACGTACGTTTTTCTTCATATATATTCAGATATATTTATTTTAATTAATTGCCACAAAAACCATTTAATGTCACAATAATTAGACTGGGAAAACGTGGATTTTAAAATAATAAATTATTTTTTTGATAAGCTTATGGCATTAACAGTGAATTCCATAATGACGATATTTTTTTTTAATTAAAACACTTTTTTTTGTAATGGTAAAAAAAATATATGTAAACGATGCCAATTAGAGATCAAGTCGCTAGACGCAAATGACAGTGGATCGGTCACACTCTGAGACGGAGCCCAGCCTGCATCGCTCAGGGCGCACTAAAATAGTCCCCTATGGGGGGAAAGAGAAAGCGAGGCACACCTAGAGCCACCTGGAGAAGAACCCTGCAGGACGAGGTTAAGGCAGCAGGCCTCACTTGGGATGATGTTAGGCATCAGGCATGCGATAGAGTCGGGTGGAGAAGGGTCCTTGAGGCCTTATGCACCACGGAGGTGTAACAGGACAAAAATAAGAAGAACGATGTAAATGGATCTAGAAATAGTGGAAGACCATGGAAAACGTGGCACGATCAAATAAATCAAATATTGAATGTTGGCCACGTGAGTCAGAGAAATCGACGCGCGTGCATGACACGATGTATGTTGACGAAGCGAGAGAAATATGTCAGGAAAGAAATATGTTAGTTAGTTAGTTAGTTAGTTTAATTTATAAAAACATCGTAAATTAATTAAGTCTATAATTAGATTATACGAGTATTATAACTGGTATGTAGTGACAAGTTTGTCTTTTAAAACATATTAATATATTAATATTTACTAAGACATCAGACATTGATGCATTTCTGGTTTATGCATTGCATTTCATGTTTAAATATATGTGTAAATAGCACAACGTCTTCATAAATTAATGTTTTATGTTTCCTCATTCTCAGATGTATTTTGCCTTATGTCGTTTTCTTAAGTACTCAGGTCTATTACAGGCAATTATTGCATACTTAAACTCTCTCACTGCCGCAACGAGAGTCAATGTTGTGACTTTATTCTTAGGTAGAGATTATAAAATATTTAAAACTTTACATTTCTTATATTAAATGTGCCAATCCGGCACTTCATCCTCCTATGTTCGCCTCCGAATGAGATCACTAAAAATAATGAAAAAAAATCAATGTATGATAAAATAATAACTAACGAAAAAATAAGAAAGGAATGTAAGGCGGATGAATACGTTTTAAATAAATTTAGGAATAGGTCACTAGGTAATAGGAATAGGAATAAGAATAGGTATGAAAGAATTAGATAAGTCCATCAGCTGTTTGCTATATGCAGACGACGCTGTTTTTTAATCGCTGACAGCATGGACGAACTACAAGTCCTAGTGTCAAGAATGTCCGAAGTATGCAATAAGTATGACCTTGTTATTACCGTGTCAAAGTATAAAGTCATGGTATTTGAAAAATAATAATGTATAACGGATTGTGACGTAAGTGCGAACGGTGAGAAATTAGAGAAAGTTACCGGATTCATTTATCTGAGAAGCATGTTTACAAGAAATGGAAGAAGGGTTGGAGCTGGAAACAAAATAAATGGTGCACTCAAAGTCAACGAAGAAAGAAAGGAATGTAAGGCGGATGAATGCGTGATAAATAAAATTAAGACATGCGTATATTAACAGCAACGAGCTGAAATTTCGTCACATTTGATAATGCCTTAGAAGGGCGAAACATGTCATTCCCATAAAATATAATAGAACTTCTAGAAAACTGACGTTTTCATTCATATTTATGACTAAGTTTTGTGATTTATGATAATCTAATGATTTATTATGAAAATCCCTTATTTTACTGTTAATAGTAACAAAAACGTCCCCTTTTTATCGTCAGTTTTATTTCATTTTATGGGACTGACGTGTTTCGCTTTGTTAGGACATTAAAAAAAAAAAAACCCAACTTTTGACAAACTTTTTAAAATATAATAAATGTTCTGGCCGTAATGGAGTTTTAAATATATATTTTAAATATAAATTTAAATATATAATATTTCAATAATGTTAATCTCATTATTTTCTATTCGCTACCACAATACTGTTATTAAATCATAAAATCATAAATATAATAAAACCTCAAAATGTATAAGCTAAAACAGTTCATATTAAATAACATTTATTTTGACTAATAGCCCTATTTCCGACATGTTCTCATTATCTTCCAAATACGAGTATATGTAAAATAATTTGTCGTATGAGTGTCTGATTTGTTTTTACCACAGAATAAATATAGCGTCTCTTAATTTAACTCCAATACATTAATAAGCAACAAAATGGGTTTATATAACCACGACATCTCATAAAATCATCAGAAATGATAAAGCAACTGATATTATTTTATAGCCTCATTGTGTATGCCTTACGTTTCAATGCTGCATTATAATGTATTATATTGAGGAGTTTATTATGTCTTTATCTGTAATGGAAATTTTCAAAATTTATGGGAAATCATTTATACCGACAATCTAATGATCGTTTTTCTATCAGATTTTATCAGCAAAACAATTACTGCGATGTAATTAATCTTCATCTTCTTCTTCTTCATTGTTGTAGACCTATGTGGTCTGTTCTCCTGTGAGGTAGACTCCCAGCTGTCCTTCCATCTTTTAGGAGGTCTTCAACAAGAAAGAGTCCCATTAGGTTGATTATGTAGTGCATAATAGAGGAGTCTGGTGGTGTCCATTCTTTGAACATGCCCGTACCAGTCCCTTTTTCGCTGTCTGCTCCATCTTATAATATCCTCAACCTCACATATCCCTCTTATTCTCTTAGCGTCTTGCCTGCTATCGTCCTCAGTGTCTTCATCTCGGAAGTCCCCAATTTTTTTGGTCCTTGCTGTGTCTGCCCTTGCTTCGACCCCATATGTTATTATTGGTCTTACGCATGCTTTATAAATTTTAATGGCCGCTTAATGGCCATGTCTTTGTTTTTCCATATTGTGGATTGTAGAGCGCCAGAGATTGCAGCTTCCTTATTTACTTGGGCTTGTATTTCTTCCCGCAGATCAGCTCCCCCCACCAGGTCTATGCCTAGATACTTGAAGGTCCTGACCTGTTCTATGGTTTGATTTTCTATAACCAGGTTACATGTTTTGGGTGTTTTGGAAAAGGTCATACAATTTGTTTTTTCGATAGAGATCATCATGTTATTTTTCTTATAGGCGTGATGTAGTCTGACTAGCATTTTTTGTAAGTCATCATTGTTTTCAGCTATGATTATAGCATTAATGATTATTTAAAAAAAATTATAGTAATTATAGATTATGATCGAATGTTCCCGCGTAACTATGCTTCACCTACTTATACGTATCTTTTGGTTGTTCCCGTGCAACAATGCTTCACCTACTTATATTTGTCTCTTGGGTGTTCCCGTGCAACCACATTTCATATAATATACCAGGTAATGGTTCCAGGATCATTCTGCTAACCTTATTTTATTATATCTCCAATAGTATTTTATGAGTCGCATAATTCACGATTCTGTCCTCTTCTTTACCCCTGATAAAGGAGCTGTAGATTGGTATTTCGGAACTCAGAATCAATACAGAGAAATGGCAAGATTGTAATAAAAAAATAACCGCCATGCATTTTTTTAGTAAGATGCTACAAATAACAATTTAATAATAGTTATTATAGTCAGTTATCTCCAATTGGCGAAGTATGTATTAGATGAACCTAAAAATGTGTATAAAAAACTCATTTAAATTATATTATAATACAAAAACTGGTTTCTAGAGGTATGATTTTTGATACATTTTCTACAGTAGCAACCGGTGAATGATTTTAATAAATCACATGAATGAGTCAAAAATGCCGAGAATCTACGAGCCAAAGAACCATGGAAAGAGCCATGGAAAGAGCCATGTTAGGAATAAGCCTAAAAGTCAGAAACGATACGGTGAGAGAAAAAACAAAGGTCACTGACATCATCCACCGTGTAGCGACTTTTAACTGGCAATGGACAGGTCACGTAGCCAGAAGCTAAGCTGAAAAATGGACAAGAAGACTGCTGACTTGGAGACCGTGGACGGCAAAGTGAAGTTCAGGGCGACCGCAACCATGGTGGAAATAAATTATCTGAACCGACACGTCGAAATAACCTGGATGCAGTCTGCACAGGACAGAGTGACATGGAAGCGAATGGAGGAGGCTTTTGTCCAGGAGTGGACGAGAATAGGTTGAGGAAGAAGAAGAAGAAGTCAAAAATAATGTTGTTAGAAAATTACTATACGTATATACCATTCAATCTTATCATTCAACCAAACAAAAAAATACTAGCGTTTTGAAATCAAAAGCCGAAAATGTAAAGATCTCTAAAAAAAATTGTTACTTGAAATTTCATTGTATAACGAAAAAAAAATATTTTTAAAATGTACATTTGGTTAAAATTCACTAATATTTTTGTCTTCGACCGGTTTCGGCAGCTCAGCAATAGCCTAGAAGAAAGCAGCGAGCTGCCGAAACCGGTCGAAGACACAAACACTGGTGGATTTTAACTAAATATATATTTTAAAAAGATTTTTTTTCACAATTTTTTATATGCTTATTTGCATTTGAAGCCAATTCGCCTTCTAAATGAGGTAGCATTCGAGAGACACCTCTTTAGATGCAGCTCTAGCCAATTTGTGAACAACCTATTGTAAGATAAACAAATATCTAAATGTCATTTTTATTTCCTTCACATGATTCTATAAATATTTCCTTTGTTGTTATTTTTCCAGTAGTTTGGCGTTCGCTATTATGCTGTATATGTTTTGTGTAATACATTACATTTAATTATAAAATAAAGATACTATATTAACCATTCTTCTTCTTCTTCTTCTTCTCCTTACAGACCTTTGGTCTGTTCCTGAAATCAGGCTGGCCTCTCTTGGGAGGTTGATTAACCATTCGATACAATCATAAACATAGTGCACAAAAATTTTATCATTACTAAATTTATCAAAAGTTTTTTTATTAAATAAAAAAATAAAAAGACAAAAACTTTTGTTTTTAAATCTCCTCACTAAAAAATTGTGAAGTGAGCCATTAATCGTGCAATTCGATAATGGGTTTATGAATTAAATTTAAAAAAACATTTTATTTTAATTTTTCGAGTGGTATAAAAACCATCACGCATTTTTAGGCATCAAATCTGTCATTTCAAATTTAAATATTTGGATGTGGTAAATGTTCAAAAACTTTTTGTTTAATTCTTCGAAGTGCTATGAAAAGAACATATTATGGCATCATATATTATTATTATTATTATTATTATTTTGTTGATTCGGTCATTACATCATTACAGCGCGAGCCAAATCGATGTAAAGGGTATAGCAATCATATTGATTCTCGTGACATGTGATAGGTAGCTAATCTATCACCATCTTATTGTCACGTGAAATCTGCAAATCTACAAGACATGCGTACCTACGTCCTATAATACGAATCTACAAGACATGCGTACGTCCTATAATAATAATCTACAAGACATGCGTACCTACGTCCTAAAATACGAATCTACAAGACATGCGTACGTCCTATAATAATAATCTACAAGACATGCGTACGTCCTATAATGACATATGGAATAGAAACGAGAGCTGACACCATCAGAACAAAAAGTCTTCTAAGAACCACAGAAATGAAGACTCTACGATCCGTTGCGGGAACGACACTCCGAGACAGAGTAAGAATTCTGAAATATGAAAGATCTGCAATGTGGAAGATGTCGTGCGATGGGGAAGACTGAGAAGACGCTACTGGCGAGATCATGTGGAAAGAGCATGTTCTGAAAGAGTGATAAATATAGCCGCAAATAAAGTACCAACAGGAAATCGACCTCCAGGAGACCATCCAAAAGATGGTGAAACAGTTGGACATCTACAACCTAGGAACAGGCTCCGAGAAATAACAGGACGCAGTCCTAAATAAAGCAGAAGAAGAAGAAGAAGTGAAATCTGCACCAGACCAACGACAGTGTGACAACCACACCGCCATCGCCGGGAATCGAACCCGGGATCTTCGGGGTGGCAGTCACAGCACTTATTACTCGGCCACAAAGATCGTCGAGTTATGTCATGATTGAATGTAAATATATATTTTTAGTTTTTTAATATTAAAAATCACTGCCACCACTGTTTGGATTTTACGTATCTAAAACTGGTCGTTGTTGTCCGTGTATAAAATATAAATACATTATAATATGGATTCACCCAGCCCTACTTGAAAAACCCAGTATTAATTTGTTTTAATTTCTTTTAAAACTTGTTTACCAAGAGAAGCGATGTCACTCCAATAACATAATATTTCAATTGAAATACAAAACGGATGAAGCGTTATGGCGTGTTAAATCAATCTTCTTCTTAAAGTGCCCTGTCAGGTCCCCCCGAAGTTGGCGATCACTCTGGTAAACTCTTCCCTATCCTGCGCTGTCCGGAATAGCTCCTCCACAGTTCCGATTCCCGTCCATTCCCTCACATTGCGCAGCCTTCTCCCTGCCCCCCTGCGGCCCTCTATTTTTCCATGCAGCAGGCGATATTTTTCTCCTCGTAGAACGTGACCCTGATATGAAATCTTGCGGACTTTGATCAATGTCAGCAGCTCTCTATTCACTCCTGCACGATTCAGGACTTCTGTGTTCGTCACTCTGTCTGTCCATGGGATCCTGAACATTCTTCGGTGAAGCCACATTTCAAATGCCTCTAACCGGTTTATTTATTTACTTTTAATGTCCATATCTCCCACCCATATAACAGAACAGACCACACATAACACCTTAACATCCTCTGTCTTAGTTTAAATTTGACATTGTCATTGCAAAAGAGTGACTTCATTTTGTTAAATAAATTATACGTATTCATGCAAAAAATATGTTAAATTCGATTTGCGATGTCTGATTCAATAAATTTAAAGTGTATATTAGTAAATTCTTTCAAAAAATTTACTTGTTAACTCCCTGAAGTTTAACTGGCTCTATGCCGCAACCGTCTATAGACGGTCTATAATACAAAATTGACGCCTATCGACGCGGTAATTAAACACTTAATATCTAGCCAAGTTAAACATATTGTCAAGAATTATTGATATTACATTGATTTAAAAAAACCTTCGTTGGTCAACCAAACTTCGTCGTTATGCGGGGTTGACACTCGTCGTACACTTCTGCCGCGCTTACGATAAACACATCAACTAAAGTTTTTGTCGAAATTGAGTTATTACATTATCTGGTAAGAGGAAAACGAGATCTACAACATTCTCAAAGTGACATTTCATGATTTCTTCATTTTCTCGGTTTTTCAGTTTTCATAAACGCATTAACTAGGACTTCGAGTGCAGTTTTACATGATCTGACAGTATATACAAAGTATATAAAAAGAAAAAGAGAAATATTATAAATGTGTTTACAAATATGATCAGTTTTGACAGACAGTTCTGTCTAAACTGATCATATTTGTAAACAATTTTATAATATTTTAAATATCTTTATAATATCACTGAGGAAGGACCGGGTTGTCCGAAATTTGTCTGATATTTAAATTTAATTGTTTTGAAAGTTAGTGTTGTACATACAAAGCATATAAAAATAAAAAAAAAGACAAATAAAACATCTACAACACAATAGAAGAAACTTACAATTTATTTTATATTCGCCAACACTTTGTGTTATGGAATAACATTTGAATACTACAAAAAGAAAACATTGTATTTTCTCAACACTTAAAAAAAGTGTTTAAAAATAGTAATGTTTTTAAGAAAATATTCAAAAACCTAGAAAATGCACAACTTTCATCTACCACAAAGTTCTTATTGATGAATTAAATATCATAGTTTTCTTGTTGGATGATGTTTTTTTTACTTCGACATTTTAGTAAGTCAAATAAAACTTATTATAAATTCACATTTACAAGTGTATGCCGAGATAAAATTGTATGCAGACCAGAACAATAGTTGATAACGGATATTATAGCATGAAGATTTACAGAAAGCAGCACGCATTAGATATTTAGAAGCCATGTCTTACGATTATTTCATAAAGGATTAACATTTCTTACACTTTGGTTTATGGAACTCGTCTTAGTCTTCACATTCCTTTATTGAGATTAAATGCTTATCTTTGCTTGTGAATTAAAAGCTACAATTATTATTTAACACCGGCGGGATTCACTGGCAAACAATAAGAAACAAATTGTCTTATCTTTATTCAATGTCGCGTCAATTAATTTATGACTTTTTTCTCACGGAAAAATTTCAATTATTTTTGTAAATATCTGTTTTAAATGTGCTTCCAAATTCGACGATGATCGTAAGTAGGAAACATGCACATTAACAATCAATAAAACCATGTTTTTTAACTGCTCATTTTTGGCTTTATTTCGACATTTATTATTTATTTTAATATTGCTTTTGTATAGAATCGTGTTCACCACCCCTGATAAAAGAGTCAGTTTACGACAGTCTCATCAGTCTGTCAATGTCAGCGAGCCTGGCGAAACCGGTCGCTGTCGGAATGAAGACAAAAGTGAAAGTAATTAAAACACATCGCTTAATTTTATTAATATCTATACTAATTATTCGATGAAATATTCAGTCAACTTCATCAATGAAAAAACATATCTATACTTATTTCTCACTCTCGCGAATACTATAATATATTAGCGGGAGTGCGACGTAAATAGTTGAGCGCTCGCGAATACATATCGCGGGACACCTTTGATTGTGTTAGTGATATATCTCTGATTTTCGATTAAATGTTGTTCTCTACTCAATAAACTACTTATAATGTAATATATTTTCTGAAACTGAATATTTATATACATATTTTTTAATTCTAAAATAAGTCATTTTTACAACAGAAAATTGTAACTTATTTTACAGTGAAAAAATGTTAAATTTTATTTCTCAAAACAAAAAATTGGGAATCGCGTTTTTTTTTATATGAAGTAGATTAATCTCATATTTTTAAGTTTCAATACATTTTATGTTTTTTAACTTTCACCTAATTATACTATGTTTAAAGGCGGGCCACACTGTTTTAAACAAGTTCTCCACATCGGTCTCCACCAACGGTTTAAAACTATGTAGACACTTGTTTGAAACCAAAATTCGTTTGACCTTCAACAAACTTTGTGGACGGACGCGCGTTTTAACACGCATTCCACGTGTGGAGAGCTTGTTTTAAACCAAGTGTGGACGCTACACCAACCGCGGGCTCCACAGCTCTCCACCAAGGTCACCCCTGTGGAGAGTTTGTTTCAAACAGTGTGGCCCGCCTTTAAATACTTACTTAAATTTAACGTAATCTTTACTTAAACTAGCCGTAATTTGTTATTTGTACGATATTTATAAATTTTTTCATAAATTTCAAATAACTATATTTATTTACAGAATTTAATAATGTTCAAAAGAGCCACTAATGTCATAAAGAGTGGGGTATCAATAAAGACGGTTCTCTCACGATACTCCCATATTAAATCGAATAAATAAAATGAAAAAAATTAAGTAAAACAACCAGTCAATGCATGGACAATCTATGCATGGATAAGTGTATGAAAGAATTAGATGGCGTAAACGCTGGCGCAAAAATGAACGATATGTCCATCAGCTGTTTGTTATATGCAGACGACGCTGTTTTAATCGCTGACAGCATGGACGATCTACAAGTCCTAGTGTCAAGAATATACGAAGTATGCAATAAGTATGACCTTGTGATGAACGTGTCAAAGTCTAAAGTTATGATATTTGAAAAAGAAGAATGAATTACGGATTGTGACATAAGTGCGAACGGTGAGAAATTAGAGCAAGTTACCGAATTTATTTATCTGGGAAGCATGTTTACAAGAGGTGGAAGAATGGAGAAAGATATCGGATGAAGGGTTGAAGCTGGAAACAAAATAAATGGTGCACTCAAAGTCATTACCGCAAATAGAAATATATCGACTGCAGCATATATGGTAGTGCACAATGGAATTCTAGTGCCGACGCTTATGTGTGGAAGTGAAGCTTGGAGTTGGCAGAAGAAGGATGAAAGTAGGATAAATGCCGTAGAAATGAGGTCAATAAGAAGAATGTGCGGAAAAACAATGTATAATAGAATATCTAATGATGAAGTAAGAAAGGAATGTAAGGCGGATGAATGCGTGATAAATAAAATTCAGAAAGGGTCACTAAGATGGTTTGGACATATGGAACGAATGGTTGAAGGAAGAATGGTTAAAAAGATATATGCAAGTAGTGTGAATGGGACAAAACGTCGAAGAAGGCCAAGGAAGACATGGCATGACCAAATTAATCAATTACTGAAAGGCGGCCATGTTCAAAGTGGGAACAATCGACGAGCGTGCATGTCACGATGTGTGAATGTAGAAGAGACGCGAGAATTATGCCAGGATAGAACAATGTGGCGATCCATCCTCTCTACCTACGGCGTGATGGTTAGTTAGTTAGTTAGTTGAATAAAACATTGAAAAGAATTAAAAATAATAATCATATTGGAATTAAAATATTTATAAAAAAGTCATTTAACATTTGGTCTCATCCACGTCGAATGGTAGCTGGTAGGTGAAAAACATCGATAACTCTAAAATGCCTATTGTAGTTGTCGAAAATCCGGTACATTGAATGTAGTTAGTGCGATAAGCAGGAAGGTGGAATTGTATAGATAAGATATTAGAAATAATGTGAACTAGCTACACAGCACCGGTAAACGAATATATATTTTAAAAAAAAAGTGTTTATTCAAACGCGATGGTACCTGCGTATCGTGTAATGACATTGCATAAATGCTAAAATATAAATAGATAATCTTCGTAGACCCCTCAGTCTTAAAACAAACTAAGCTTTTAATCTAATTATGTATTCTACAAAACATCTCTCGTTTTGCAAAGCAGTAAATGTATAAGGTTATTAAAAAGCCTTGTAAATACCGAATAAGAATAATTAAACGAAAGAAATAAAATATTTCCTTCAACTTTTTTTATTTTAATTAAACATAAAAACTATTGATTCTACCACATAAAAGATTGGCATAAATGACCATGGATAGCGATCACCTCGGCGAACCTGTCCCTCTCCTACGCCGCTCGGAACAGCTCCTCCACACTTCGGATGCCGTCAAATATGAGTTGGAGAAAGTAGTACTTTTCCGCACGCAGTATATGACCCAATTGTGAAATCTTCCGAACCTTAATAGTTGATAACAGTTCCCTGTCATCTCTAGCTCGCCTCAGGACTTCGATATTGGTAACCATGTCTGTCCAGGGAATTCTAAGCATTCGGCGATAGAGCCACATTTCAAATGCTTCCAGTCTGTTCATTGAGTTGACTTTTAAGGTCCACGTTTCATATCCATACAATAAAACAGACCACACATAGCATTTGATCATTCTCAATGGATAGTTAATATTTTCAATTAGAGATTTAATTTTGGTGAATTTGTTGTAACATATATATTTTTTATTTGGATTCATTTTATTGTCACATAATATATAATATCACATCGATACGGGATTAATGGTTGAAACATAAAATATGTATTCATACATACTTGTATGATGTGTTTTGTAAAACAAAAATGAAATAGACAAAGTAAATACTAATAACAATAGTAAGAGCTCTTAGACGAATGTGTTATAAATCTATAAAAAGAGTGTTAAACGTAATAAAAACAAAAATGAAAATGAAAGTGTTGTGAACAAAATAATGAAAGGGTCATATGCATACAAGATGGTTTGAACACATGGAAAAAATTAATAAATACATTATGATAATGAAAGTATATGTCAACGATGTAAACGGAACAAGAAAAAGAAAAAAGACTGAGGAAAACATGGCACGATCGAATTAGATGTTATATATCAGACACGTGAGGAGTCGGAGGTGTACAACACACGATGTATAAACATTGAGGAAGAGAGAGAAGTATGTCAGGAGAGAACAGTGTGACGGTCCATTCATGTTGCCTATCTCTTCGGAGAGACGGCGTGATGGTTAGTTAGTTAATAGCTAATTTATTTATTTTTATGATAAAATTTATTTCAATAATAATATCCCATAATGAGTGTTCTACTCATGGGAATACAATGTAACTATTGTATGTTTATAAATAAAAAAATAAATGCTGACCAGTTTTGATACTATCCAAGTGATGGTAAGATCGACCACTTCTGAAAAACGTATAGTACTGATGTAGTTTTACTATACTTTCTAGCCGATCGCGAAAATCAGATGCAGCGTTCACATTTAGATTTTCAGATTTAAAACACGTCCTAATGCGCCCTTGATGTGATTTCATCACAAAAAACGGCGCTTTAAAAGTTAGCATATTATTATTATTATTATTATAGTATCCTTAATATAAATAGGCAAAAATCCGGTATCATCAAAGTAAGAGTAGGTACGAGAATATTTTGAACACGAGAGAGCAAAGGAGGAATTTTTTTTATGTCCTTGTATACAACAGGACGTTTGAACCCAATTACTATACACAATTTATTTTAGCTATTATATTGATACTTATGACATGTGATAGGTAGCCAATATATTGCCATTTTAATGTTACGTGAATTCCACACCAGACCAAAGACAGTGTGACAATCACACTGCCATCGCCGGGAATCGAACCCGGGACCTTCGGAATGGAAGTCAGAGCTCTTACCACTATTTTCTCTCCGAAAGTACTCGTAATTCGAATAATTCGAAATGCACACGATGTGCATGCCCGTGAACGTTTCTGGATTATTTGATATTTTAAAACAAAAGGAGAACTATTTCTACTTCTTCCTTATTGTAGACCTATGTGGTCTGTTCTCCAGAGTGTTGCTCCTCCTGTGAGGTAGAATCCCAGCTGGACATGAACATGACCGTACCAGTCCCTTTTTCGCTCTCTGCTCCATCTTATAATATCCTCAACCTCACATATGTCTCTTATTCTGGTGTTCCTCACGCGATCATTCAGTGTCTTGCCTGCTATCGTCCTTAGTGTCTACATTTCGGAAGTCCTCAAAACTTGTTTGGTCCTTACTGTGTCTGCCCTTGCTTCTACGCCATATGTTATTATTGGTCTTACGCATGCCTTATAGATTCTCATCTTACTCTTAATGGCCATGTCTTTGTTTTACCATATTGTGGATTTTAGAGCCCCAGATATTGCAGCTGCCTTGTTTACTTGGACTTGAATTTCTTCCCGCAGATCAGCTCCCTCACCAGGTCTATGCCTAGATACTTGAAGGTCTTGATACCTGTTCTATGGGTTGATTTTCTATAACTAGGTTACATGTTTTAGGTGTTTTAGAAAAGGTTTTGTTTTTTCAAGAACATTTTGTTTTTTCGATGGAGATCGTCATGTTGTATTTCTTACAGGACTATTTGGTATTGTGAATTGTGATTTCTTTTAGTATGTGTTTATAAAAATGATTTACAATAAATGTTTAAACTTTTTATTGATTACGATTGTACGTGAACCAAGTTTTTCAAGCGTAGAAAATCTTTAATTCCGTGAATATTTCACGGGTTGCAACTAGTGTATAGTATTCCTCTGTAATTGAAGCAGAATAATTTATGCTCACAAGGCATCACTTGTTAGCGTGAAGCAATGCTCATACGATTATAATATGACTAACAACTGCATACAACACTCATAATTAACCGATACTTTACTAACGCTAAATATCAATTTAATCGACTCACTTCCGCTGCAAAGTACTTGTCCTACTACAAGCGTTACACCAGGGTCGTAAAATGTGACAACACCTCATTTTTCTCGTGCCAATCTTCATCTTCTTCCTCAGCCTTGATCTCCACTGTTTTCCAGCCATTGAGCCATCTCTTCCGCGGCCTTCCGATACCTCTATTTGTGTTCCCATAGTCTTCATTTGATTAATCTGGGTATAGTTTCAGCTTCAGTATACTCGTATATAGCTTCTATCAAGAAACACCAAGCTGCGTATTTATAACAACTTCATCGAGCTCGTGGTGACATATGGTTCTGTGTCGTGGACAATGACTCTAAAAGAACAACAAAGAATTTACTGGTTTGAGAATAGAATACTTAGATGATCCTGTGATCCAGACCCGGCGTTGCAGCGGGAACTTGGAGGCATAGGACCAACCAAGAGATCCGTACGATGACCCAGCAGCCCCTTATAACGAGCACGAGGGGTCTCTGATCTAAAGTCAAGAGTAAAAATAATATATTTTTTTACTGATAAAAGATGGGCAGTAAAACTGTGAATGTCATTTGCTATGCGGACGATGCCGCATTAATAGCAGAGTCTGAAGATGACCTGCAAAGAATGTTGTACAAATTTCACACAGTATCCCAAAGGCTAAATATGGCTATATCAGTCAACAAAACAAAAAGTCTCACTTTATCTAGGCAACCTGCAAGATGTAAATCAAAGCAAATCAAATCAAATCAGTTTATTTCATCAACAGACATTACAAAATTTATTTTTAAGGCACCTATTGAGAACAGGTAAAATAATATATTATATATAGTATACTACCAGAAACGCATAAGAGATGGTTCAACATTAGGAAGACAGGATACTCTCCAGAATTAAGAGTATTTGCCTTCTGAACGTACTTTCACTAACATGAAAGACGTCGATCTCCGAGGAGACCGCGTTCAGCAGACTAATTGCTCTTCCCACCGGTGTCACCAGAGGCAGATTGGTTCTGGCAGCCGGTAGGTAAAACAATCTGTGCTGTCGCTGTCGGAGATATCTATCGGGGACAAAAAGCCGAACACCCTCCAGTACGGCCGAGTTCTCAAAGTATCCCCTAATTAATCTAAAGAAATGGGTAATTAGATGTCCATCTCTTCGAAGCTGTAGAGAATTGGTTCCGAGCATTCCCAAAAGAAATGCCGTGGGATAGAGCCAAGGATAGCTACCATACCAGTAAACTGACTGTTGATGATATACCTGTGGAGCAGGTGATGAGTTTCAGGTATTTGGGAGTGGAGATCTGCAGCCAAAGTGACCTTTATACCGAAGTACGTGAACAAGTCAGTAAAGCCTCTGCCGTGTCAGGATGGCTGAAGAATCTGGTCTGGAAAAACAAGCACATGCGTATCGACAGCAAGATCAGAATCTACAAAACATGCGTGCGACCCATCATGACGTACGCTGTAGAGACGCGGGCTGACACTGTGCGAACCAAGGGACTACTTAGAACATCGGAGATGAAGGTCCTAAGATCAATTACTGGAAAAACCCTCCGAGATCGTGTCCGCAACGCAGACATAAGGAAAACCTGCGAAATAGAGGATATCGTTCAGTGGAGTAGATCCAGAAGAAGATACTGGAGGGACCATGTAGCCCGAATGGATGGTGACAGACTCGCATATACAGCCGCCTATGAAATCCCTTCCGGACACCGCCCACCTGGAAGACCGCCTAAGAGATGGAGGGACAGCTGGATCTCATCATCCGACGAGATATGATTTCTGTGTCACAGATCGTCAGATCTATCAAAAGAAGAAGAAGAAGAAGAAGAAGACTGATAAAATTTAAAACACTGTTATAATATCACAATTTCTTTTTATTCACTGAGAGTGTCACGACAGCTGTTTTGCCAACCGATGTTGGCATCATTAGGTGTTACAATTAACTGACTGAACAGTTTATTGTAACACCTGATGATGCCAACATCGGTTGGCGAATCAACTGTCGCGACACTCTTAGTGAATAAAAAGAAATTGTGATATTATAACAGTGTTTTAAATTTTAACAGTAATAATTTTGAAGTACGAGTATCATAGTGTTTCGGCCAAAACAATGGAATATTTTATTTATAATTATTTTGTTGAATCGCTCTTTACATCATTACGGCGCGAACCAAATCGATGTAAAGGATATTGCTTTCATATTGGTTCTCGTGACATATGATAGGTAACTAATGTCACATGTATTCTGCACCAGACTAAAGACAGTGTGACAATCACACTGCCAACGCTTGGAATCGAACCGGGACCTTCGAGGTGGCAGTCAAAGCACTTACTACTCGGCCACAAAGATTGTTGTATTACTCAGTAAATACACATTTTTATTCAGGAGATTTATAGATTGAAACGCTATTATTATGTGTAGCGGACAGCTCGCGGCATTCGACGCCCCGCCGCCGAATTTAGTATTAAGATATCATTTACTTTAATAAACATATTAAGAAACCTGCGATGAGATGTCTATGGGGAGAAAGTAACTGTTCGTACATTCGTAGAGCGGGCCGGCGCACTACATACGATTCGACCAATCTAGCTAGACAAAAGTCGGAAATCATTATGTTGAAATATTGCTTTTCTTAAGTATTACTATGCTCTTGAATGTTTTCTTCAACCGATAACGCACTCCAAACAAATATTGGTGCCACAGTTCCATTACTGTTGTTGAGCGAAATCGCTGTTTCGGCTTAGGGTAGCCCGTCCCCCGCTCAGCGTTACAGTGAACGTCGACGTGTGCGGATGTCTTACTTTGTTCTGTGTGATTTCAAGTGCTTTTTAGGAATGGATTGTTAAACTTGAGGTAATTATTGATTTATTGTATTATTATAATCCACCAAAATACTTGTGAACACTTCGGGATACTATTTTAAAAAACATCATTTTCAAAACCACAAAAAAACGCATAAATTGACTTTGGATAGTCTTAAAGTCTAGAGTCACGCCGGGTCACGTCATGATTTAGGTCTTAAAATATTTTCGCATCATATAAGTTTGTTGAGAACATAATCGTTTTTTGCTATTATGTGCTAGAAAAAAGATATATGTATTTTTTATTTATAGGTGCCCGGATTTCGCGAAAGTCATTATTTGAATTTTGGCGTTCTACCCCGTTCAAATGCAAATTAAACGAAGTTATAATGTTTGTAAAGTCAAGATTTGTTAATTTTGTCCTCAAACAAAATCAAGAGAAGCCTTTAAAGATTTTTCTGAAAAGGGAATGCGAAAAGATTCGTTCGAAATGGCTTCGTAAAAATAGACAATTACATTTATTTTTAAGTGCACACAAGGATTGGTTAAATGATGAAATTGTATTTAATATGTTCTACGAACCGCTCCCGATACCGAATCCCAGTGTTGGCAAACCGAAAAAGCGTTTTGAAGATAGTTGCACTAAATCGAAACAGCGCAAAGTTCAGCATTTATTGAAAGAATATAACGATGCACAGCTATCTTTTGCTGCACAATTAAAGGTGCGAGGCAGTGGTAAACGAGACGCTGCTAATTTAATACAGGAAGTGTCTACAGCTTCGCCAAAACGAGCTACCGAGTATAAAAAAGCTAGAAGAAGAATTACCATAAACAAAGAACAACGTCCTTACACCCCGGAGGAAGCGTTGGCTTTATTTGTTGCAAACAATTTCACTGTGCAGATGTACAAAAATATTCAACAAGAGTCGAATGAAAGAGGATTCCGTCTATACCCATGTTACGATCATTTAGTTAAAGTGAAAGAGCAGAGTTACCCTCCCGTCGAAAAACTAAAAAAACGTCAAATTCAACCACAATCGTAAGAGAACCTGATGAAAACATGTACAGGTTTGGGATATCAAGCTTGCATGCTTATATCCGCACAATAGAATGCCTGCTAAATATTACTTATAGAATGGAAATAGCTGAGTGGCAAGTTAGGGGAGAGAAAAATAAAGAAAATTTTAAAAAGAAGAAGGATATGATAAAAGGTCAATTCAAAGAAGTTGGTTTCATTATAGACAAAATTAAACCAGGTTTTGGTACAAGTAACGATGGCAACACCTTAAGAGCGTTTTTTCACAATTATAAAACAACGGCTCGTATCACCGGTATTGAAGAAAATTTTATTTATCGTCTCAGTACTATTCTTGCAGCAATGGCGTCTGACTATTAAATTGACTCTGATAAATTTAAACAATATTGTTTGGAAACTCGGGACTTATATCTTACTCTGTACCCATGGTATAACATGCCAGATACATTACATAAGATCCTGGTACATGGAGTAGAAATTATAAGACATTCTATCATACCAATAGGTCAAATGTCCGAAGAGGCTTCTGAGGCAAAAAACAAAGAAATTAAGAAGGTAAGATTAGGTCACACATTAAAAACATCTCGTGTACGCACAAACTATGACTTAATTAAGTATTTATTAATGTCGTCCGATCCATACATTTCACTGTTGCGGAAACTACCAAAAAAGAATACAATAAAACATTATACAGATTTAAAATCATTGTTAAAGTCAAATTAAATTATATTTAATCAAGAAAATTTTGTTTTATTTACATCCATGTCTCTAAATTGCCATGAAAGATCATTTAAAATCATGTAGCTTTGATTCTGAATTTTGTCTAGCTAGATTGGTCAAATCGTACACTGTGCGGCGGACCGAGCGAGCCGAGCGAGATGGAGAATCTCTAGGGTCACAGCTGGAGATTCTCCCATTCGCTTCGATGGCCGCGAAATTTCGGTCGCTCCCGCCACGAGCCTACGAATTTATGTTACTCCCGCCCCGTATGTCCGAATCTCGAGATTTATTCGTAGGAATATGTATAAATGTATATTGTATCTAGATTAAATAAATAAGACGGTCGCAGGCGTTAGATAGCGACAGGGCGAGGCGAGAAAGACTGGAGGTGCGTGTTACGTAACGTGAAACTCGGAGAGTTGCGCAATTTGTCCGCGGACCGGCCCGCGGCGCAGCCTCCGTCTGCGAGGCGGCGCTGTGAGACGGCCGCGCGAGATAAAAGCCGTGCCGACTCTCCGACCAAACAGAGATCGTTCTACAGTCGCCCAAGTTACATCACGTTCACGCACTTCGAGAGTCTTTCTCAAGACTCGCCCGTATCAGCCTGCTACCGTCGCCATTTCATATACAGTTTGCTTTATTTGGACCTTGGCCACCACTTCCCCGGACTCCGCACCGATTTGCACTACCCAGTGTATCATTACGCCGTTTTCCGGAAGAAGCAACATCTCGTGAAGCAAGCAGCAGTCGGCACCTAAATAAATAATTATTGTTTCGAGGCAGAGCACTTCCTGTCTCGTACATTTTGGTCCTTCGCGCCGGATCAGCCTTGCCAGCACGAGATGTCGCCTTCGCTTCGTTCCGGCAAAGGAGAGCCCAGTGGACGCACTGGACCTTCCGCTGCCCACGAAGATGCTGCATCCGCAGCCTCCACCGCAGCCTCAGCTGCCGCCGCCGCGTCCGTAGCCGCGCCTTTACAGGCGCCTCCTACGCACGCTGCTCTTTCGGGCCTACAGCCCCCTGCTGCCGCCGTCATCGCCACGGAGCAGCCCAGACCCGACTCCCGGGTCCCCACCAGTGGCCAGACGCCCGCAGCCTGGATGCAGGAGGTCGTAGACCTCGAAGGGCCCTCCTACGCGGAGGACAGATTCCGCCCGACAGCGGAAAGTTCTCAAGTCGCCTACCGTTCGGTCGGTGGGGCCGCCGCCGCGCCGCTGTGCGCCGCGAAGCCGCCGCGCACCCCCAAACCGTGGCCGACGCGAGACTCAGAGGACGAGGAAGATGAGGAGGACTCGGAGCCCTCCTCCGTGGATACGATTCGCATGCTGCGGGAGGAGCTGCGGGCGCAGAGATTGGATGCCTCCGCTGCGGCCGAACGACACGCAGCGCAGCTCGTCTCGGCGGCCGAGTCTCACACCGCACAGATCGCGTCGCTGATCCACGCTCTCTCCGAACGACCCCCGACCCCGGAAGTCCTGCCGAACAAGGATTGGCAGGACCCGCGGCAGCAGCCTGCGGCAATTCCGGATAGTGCGCCTACAGGCGCACAGAGAGGAGCGCAGTGGGAAGATTCGCGACCGTGCGCGGTCGGAACGCAGTCCTACACAGGCGCTCCTACCCCGTTTCCGGAGGGAGTGACGCATTACATGCGGGCCGAGCCCTCCGATGCCCGAGGTGTTCCAGCCAGCTACCCGGAGAGGTGGCAAGCGCCCGCGATCGTGGCGCCTGGGCCGGACACCGCCCGACACGAGAGTGATTCGCGCGCAGGCCGCGCCGCGAATCACGCTCCCGAGTTCTCGACGACGGCCACACACACGCTACGGCGCGATACAGTGTCTGGCCGCGAGACCTACGTGCCCCACGGCGGGGCACAGAACGAGCGCGAGATAATTCGCGAGACCGACCCAATCGCCCGTCTTGCGGCCCTGATGACGGAGGCGATACAGGGGTCGCGGAGCGGCAGTACACCGCCGCTCAACTATGCAGACCAGAGTGGGCAGATGGCGACCCTGATGGCCCGGCAGTCCATGGCAAAGGATCTCCCGGTCTTCAGCGGCGATCCGATCGAGTGGCCGAGCTGGTTCGCACAGTACCAGCAATCGACGGAGACCTGCGGCCTGACGCACGCGGAGAACTTGATCCGCTTGCAGCGCGCGCTCAAAGGCCGAGCGCGGGAAGCTGTGGCCGCGCTACTCCTACAGCCGGCGCAGGTGCCGGAGATAATCGCCGTTCTAGGCCGCCGCTACGGAGATGCCCACGCGATCGCCAACCTGCTCATGGAACGAGTCCGGAGGCTGCCAGTGCTTCCGGAAAATGCGTCCAACACGCAAGTGATGGACTTCATCTCCACGGTCCAGAACCTCGTCGCGTCCCTGAAGCTGCTCCCAGTGGACTACCTGTCAAACCCGGCCGTCCTGCACGACTTGACAGCGAAGCTGCCTCTCGCGATGCGGATGGATTGGCTGGGGAAATATGCAGACACCGAGGGCCCTGTGACAGTGCATCATTTCGCCGCGCATCTGGGGCGTCTCGCGGACGCCATGTCGAAATGCGGCCTTCCCGTGAGGGCCCCCGCGACCTCGAATCCGCGGCGCGAAACAGTGCTCGCAACGTTCGGGATGACCGCCGGCGAGGAGAGAACAAACCGGAGCGAGAGGGCCCGCAAGCGCCCCGCGAGAGCCGCGAACGCGCCGCAGAACGCCGTCGATCACGCAAACCGACCGCGCGCGGGCGAGACGCGATCCGTCAAAGTGAATTGCGTTATGTGCCACTCGGGCGCCCACAAACTCCGCGAGTGCCCCGAATACGCGCGAAGTGACGTAGACCGAAGGTGGAACGTCATCCAGACAGCCGGCGCGTGTGCACGCTGCATAAGTTTTCATAAAGGGACATGTACAAAAACATGCAGCTATGCAAACTGCGGCGGAAACCACCACGCGTCGCTACATTTCGAACAGCGGTCGGTGGCTACGTGCGCCCATACAACCAACAAGGTGCACGGCGGCGGGGTCCTCCTCAAGATAGCGGAGGTGACAGTCCGCGGACCGAAGACTGAGGTGTCCACACATGCGCTATTGGACGAGGGCTCCAACGTCACGCTCATTGACACCGACACGGCAGAACGTATCGGCGCGACCGGGCCCCGGAGCGAACTGCGCATTCACGGGGCCCGCGGAATGTGCACGGCCGATACAGGCTCGCGACACGTGAGCCTTACACTCCGCAACACGGAGGGAGTGGAATACGTGCTAGAGGCCCGCACTGTGAGCGGAATGGACCTCCCAGATCAGCCCTTGCGCGACGGACGATTCGTGCGCCCGCGCCTCTTAATCGGCATGGATAATGCACATCTCATCATGACCCGCGAGATGTGCAACCTGCCGAACCGTCAGTTTAAGACGCGGACGGCGCTCGGATGGCTGACCTGCGGCGGACAGTCACGATCCGGAGCGGCGCAAACGATGGGGCTGAGGGAGGGAGGGCCCGACCCCACCGCGAACGCGCAGCTGGCCGAAATAATAAGACAACACTTCGCGGTAGATTCGCTCGGCGTGACGGCCGCTGCGCGAGTGAACGCCGCCGAAAAGAGGGCCGAAACAATCATGGCACGCACCACAAGGCGCCGGGAGAACGGCAGCTGGGAGACGGGCCTGCTATGGAGGGAAGATACCTCCGCACTCCCAGACAACAGGCATTGCGCCCACAAAAGACTCGTTTCGCTCGAGCGTAAGCTCGCGAAAGATCCGGAGCTGGGGGCCCGCTATCGAGAGCGCATGCGCACACTGATAGAAAAGGGATACGCAGTGCGCCTCGAGCAAAGCGAACCGGGGACATCTGCCGGCCGGCAGTGGTACCTGCCGCATTTCCCGGTGGCGGGCCCGAACGCGAAAAAGCTTCGGATCGTGTTCGATGCCGCGAGCCGCTGTAACGGCACCTCGTTAAACGAGGAACTCCTCACGGGACCCGACCTACTGAGTTCCCTGCTCGGGAACATCCTCCGTTTCCGAGAGGGCCGGGTGGCCCTCGCCGCGGATATACGCGATATGTTCCTCCGCATACATATCCGTAAGGAGGACCAAGAGGCGCAACGCTTCTATTGGCGCACAGAGGACGACTCGAAACCGCGGTCGTATAAAATGACCGCGATGCTCTTCGGCGCGACGTGCTCGCCGAGCAGCGCGCAATACGTGCGGAACAGGGCCGCCGAAGAGTATGAAGAGGAGTTCCCGAGAGCCGCGGCCGCCATCAAAACAAATTTTTACATGGATGATTATCTGGGCGCGACAGATACGCCAGAGGAGGCCGCGGTACTCGCGAATGAAATTCGACACGTCCTGCGGCAAAGCGGTTTCGAGTTGGCGAATTGGGCCTCGAACGTGCCGGCCGCGCTAGATGGGATAGACGCGGAAGCCCTCGCGCCGGCCGCGGTCCCGATATTCACCGGCGACGCGCGCATCGAAAAAATTCTCGGCCTGGAATGGGACCCGCGGAGCGACACATTCCTATATCGTTTCCGCGGGGCCGCCGTACAAAGGACCGAGGCGCCCACAAAGAGAGAGATCTTGAGCTCGGTGATGCGGATCTTCGATCCGGTCGGGTTCGTCGCGTGCCTGACCATTCGATCGAAGATCCTCCTGCAGCAAATCTGGCGCACGGACGTCGGATGGGACGAGCCGGTGCACGCGGAGCACGCCGCCAAATGGACCCGCTGGCTGCAAACGTTGGAGGCCAACACAGTCGCGATCCCGCGACGCGCGACGCGCCGCCGAGGCAACGCAATAACATTACATGCGTTTTGCGACGCCTCGGAGCTCGCGTGTTGCGCGATACTGTACGCCACCGAGGTCGGGCCAGACGGCGGGGTGCAGGCGACCTTTCTCGCGGCCAAGTGCAAGGTGGCCCCTCTGAAACCGCTATCGATCCCGCGCCTAGAGCTGCAGGCCGCACTAATGGCCGCCCGCCGCGGTAAAGAAGGAGAGCGCGATGCAGGTGACGCGCACTGTGTATTGGACAGATTCGACGACGGTGCTCTGTTGGCTGCGGACGGACCCCCGCAACTACTCCGCGTTCGTAGCCAACCGACTGGGTGAGCTGGATGAGCTCACCACCGCGGACAGCTGGAGATGGGTGCCGACAAAAATGAACCCCGCCGATATCGGCACGCGGGACGGCGAGACACCCGACCTAACACCGACCGGCAAATGGTTCGCCGGGCCGAGTTTTCTAGCGGCACCGGAAAGCGAGTGGCCGCGAGAGAAAACGCGCCTGAGGCCCCCTGACGACAACTTGGAGCTGCGACCGAGTTTCGTCGGAATGTGCGCCGAGAGGGAAGACGGGCTGCCAGACGTAGGGAGATTCTCGCAGTGGAGCAGGTACGTGCGAGCTACGGCCTGGCTGCTCAGGTTCGTACGCCGGTGCCGGGCGCGGGCCGGCGGCCCTCCGGAGGGTCCTTTGCGGGCGGAGGAAATCAGCGAGGCCGAAAAAGATGCATCAAGGCCTCGCAGCGCCGCTCTTTCGGACCGGGCACGCCCTCCTCCGGGAGGCTCGCGGGGCTAATGCCGTACACAGACAGCGAGGGCATCCTGAGAGTAGGCAGCCGCCTTCGCAATTTGAGAGGAGTGCCGGGCGACACGAGGGCGCCGATAATCCTCGCCGGGGAGGACCTGTACACCAGGCTGTTAATGCGACGAGCCCATGGAGAGGCGATGCACGCGAGTACCGACCGGGTTATCGCAGAACTGCGCGGTCGGTACCATGTATTGAAACTGCGCACTAATCTGCGCGCCCTCAAACACTCCTGCATCGTCTGCCGGCGTCGCAGCGTGCAACCCGTCCCTCCGCAGATGGCAGTACTACCGCCCGAGAGGCTCGCGCAACACGCGCGCCCGTTCACCTATTGCGGGTTAGATTATTTCGGCCCGATCGACATTACGGTCGGAAGGCACAAGGAGAAAAGGTACGGGGCCTTATTCACGTGCCTAACGACCCGGGCCGTGCATATAGAGCTCGCGGCCTCGCTGAGCGCCGACTCCGCGATCATGGCCCTACGGAGGATGACCGCCCGCAGAGGGTACCCCCGCACCCTCCTCACGGACAATGGGACGAATTTTCACGGCGCTGCGCGAGAAATCCGCGAGGCGATAAACGAGGTAAATCGCGATCCGCGGGTACGCGATTTCCTGGCAGGCCGCGGTATGGAGTGGCGTTTCCTGCCGCCGGCCGCTCCCCACATGGGGGGAGCGTGGGAACGCCTGGTGCGATCCGTGAAGACCGCGCTGGCCGCCATGACGCAAGAGCGAGCACCTCGGGAGGAGACGCTGCGGACGGCGCTAGCCGAGGCCGAATTCGCGGTAAACAACCGACCGCTCACGCACGTATCAGTAGACCCGCGAGACGAGGAGCCTCTGACTCCTAACCACTTCCTGCTGGGAGGAGCCTCTCGACGACCTCATCTGACCGCCTGGGAAAGGTCACCGCCGGAGATGTGCCTAAAAAGGCAGTGGAAAATTAGCCAACAATTGGCTGACATATTCTGGCGCCGGTGGCTCCGCGAGTATGTGCCGACGGTCGCCGTCCGGCAAAAATGGCGCCACCGGCGGCCTCCCTTGCAGCCCGGGGACTTGGTGCTGCTGACCGACCCCGCCCTGCCGCGCAACTCCTGGCCGCGCGGGCGAGTGGTCGCGGCCGAGCCTGCAACCGATGGCCAAACCCGAAAGGTGACGGTGCGGACGAGCACCGGCACCTATGTGCGACCAACTACCCGGGTCGCACTATTGCAAGTCGCGGAGGGCCCCACGCGGACCTCCCGGACGACCAACCTGACCTCCCACCCTGCGGCGGCGTCTCGACGCCAGCCGCCGAGCCCGGCGCCAACCGGCGCCGCTAAACGCGCGCCCGCGACCTTTGCGGTCCCCGGCGCGGCCCCGTTGCCGGCCGCCTCCGCGACCTCGAGCGCGGGGCCCTCCGGACCACCCCCCGTGCCATCCAGAAGAAGAGGATCCGGCCGTCGAGGACTCCGACGCCCCCGAGATGTCCTTCGAGTAGTACAGCGGAGCTGCACGGGGGGAGTGTAGCGGACAGCTCGCGGCATTCGACGCCCCGCCGCCGAATTTAGTATTAAGATATCATTTACTTTAATAAACATATTAAGAAACCTGCGATGAGATGTCTATGGGGAGAAAGTAACTGTTCGTACATTCGTAGAGCGGGCCGGCGGACCGAGCGAGCCGAGCGAGATGGAGAATCTCTAGGGTCACAGCTGGAGATTCTCCCATTCGCTTCGATGGCCGCGAAATTTCGGTCGCTCCCGCCACGGGCCTACGAATTTATGTTACTCCCGCCCCGTATGTCCGAATCTCGAGATTTATTCGTAGGAATATGTATAAATGTATATTGTATCTAGATTAAATAAATAAGACGGTCGCAGGCGTTAGATAGCGACAGGGCGAGGCGAGAAAGACTGGAGGTGCGTGTTACGTAACGTGAAACTCGGAGAGTTGCGCAATTTGTCCGCGGACCGGCCCGCGGCGCAGCCTCCGTCTGCGAGGCGGCGCTGTGAGACGGCCGCGCGAGATAAAAGCCGTGCCGACTCTCCGACCAAACAGAGATCGTTCTACAGTCGCCCAAGTTACATCACGTTCACGCACTTCGAGAGTCTTTCTCAAGACTCGCCCGTATCAGCCTGCTACCGTCGCCATTTCATATACAGTTTGCTTTATTTGGACCTTGGCCACCACTTCCCCGGACTCCGCACCGATTTGCACTACCCAGTGTATCATTACGCCGTTTTCCGGAAGAAGCAACATCTCGTGAAGCAAGCAGCAGTCGGCACCTAAATAAATAATTATTGTTTCGAGGCAGAGCACTTCCTGTCTCGTACATTATGTGTAATTGCAAGAATGACGAGAGAAAGGATTTATAATGTACAACAACCATTAGAAATTTCTCTCTGCGTTCACTGACTGACTTCAATTAAGATTACATTGCGAATTAACGCATTACTGATTATTGAGTATTCAGAAGAGGCGGCACGTGGACATTACATGGACCGAAACCTGATGTATGAGGAACATCAAATAAAATAAAGCAAATGATGTACGAAGCGTATGTTAAAAGCCAACTGACATATATGATTCCCTTCTGGGGGACAGGAAACAAAAAGGACATCTCCAGACTCCAAAGACAACAAAATAAAATAATGAAATTAGCATATAAAATTAACTATCTTACCCCAACCATACAAGTTTACAGACAAACAAAACAAATGGACAAATCAGACCTGACCAAATATGAGACCTTAAAATTTTTACACATAGTGACCATGGAAAAGACAACAGACAGCAGTTACAAACTAACTAAAAATTCAGACATACACAGACACTGGACCAGGAACTGACAGATACCACTTACCGAATGCACGAACTAAGACAGGACAATCAAGGATATTGAACAACGGACTGATACATTACAATGAACTACCAAAAGACACAAGAAGTCTCACTACAACTCAATATAAAATATATCTGAAACAATACATAATTAATTGTAAGATCTAAAAATGTATCCATATAACCCAATTGGGTTTTAAAAAAAATAAATTTAATAAAAAAATAAAAAATAAAAATAAAACGTGAGTTTGTTTTGAAATAAAAAATACCGATTTAATGTAGGTACCTACTCCTTACCGTTTTATCATGATATAATTGATATAGTGTGTGTATGTACGAGTATATCGCACTTTTCATCAATTGTGGGAATAAATGCTAGGTTGTGGTTCTTTGATAAGAAAAAGTCGTCAGTTTTTATTTAATCCAATAATTTGATACATATTCCGTTAATAACAACACTCTGATATCAGAGTTAACAAGTACCTACTCGCGGTTTAATGGCGGTAGGTAATTATTATATGTACATTAACAGAAATTCTATTTTTAATTAATTTATTTAGTTGCGTATTCAATTATTTTCTTAATATTTATTAGAATATATCACTAACTAACTAAACTAACTAACCATCACGCCGTCTCCCCGAAGGGGTAGGCAGAAAGAATGGACTGCCACACTTTTCTTTCCTGACGTATTTCTCTCGCTTCCTCAACATTCATACATCGTGTCATGCACGCGCGTCGATTTCTCTGACTCCTCACATGGCCGACATTCAATATTTGATTTATTTGATCGTGCCACGTTTTCCTCGGTCTTCCTCTATTTCTGGTGTTCTTCTACCGACCCTTATGTATGGAAGCGAAGCATGGAACTGGCAAAAGAAGGATGAAAGTATATTGATAGTACTACTACTCTAAATGCAGTAGAAATGAGATCTCTTAGACGAATGAGTAGATACTCTGTGTATATATAATATAAGAATAAGTAAAATATAAGAAGTGAATGCGGTGGGAATGATGGTGTCATGAACAAAATAATGAAAGGATCATGAAGATAGTTTGGACATATTGAAAGAATGAATGAAGAAAGAATGGTAAAAAAATTATATGTTAACGATGTAAAAATATTCATTTATAAAAATAGTTTACAAAATTAATTGTATCTCAATAGAGACGAAGAAGCAAACTGGAAACTGAATATCGATGATCAAGGTGTTTACAGGACTTATGACCTGTCATTGGGTTAATAAAGTAGTTTGTTAATAAAGTAGTTTGCTCAAATGCTAAAAATCATTCTCCATAGATGGCGTTAGTGGGTGGATTATTATAGGTTAATCTTAAAAAGATTGACTAGTATAATCAAATCTACATAGAGGGCCAATTAAAACTGACACGTGAAGATAGGCATGGATTTGGAGTATATACTCGTATACAACTTCTAAAAATTATCATGCATGATCATAATAACAATGGTGGAATGGGGAATGTTGTAATTACATAAAGCGTGCGCTTAACCCAACCAATGACAGGTCATAAGTCCTGTAAACACCTTGATCATCGATATTCAGTTTCCAGTTTGCTTCTTCGTCTCTATTGAGATACAATTAAATTTTAATTAACCACCCACCATGGGTGAAAATCCAGGATTCGTATACAAGTATAAGTATACATTCACAAAAAATAGTTTACAAAATGTTTAATCAATAAATATGTATTTTATAGAAAGTATATTGATAGTACTACTACTCTGATAGAAATAATAAATAGTATCGCGCGCCACTGGCACAGGTGTGTTTTCAGTATCAGTTAAAAGGAGCATTTTCTATAGACTAGTTCGGTGAGCTTGTGGTCAGTTTGTTTTGAGCCGCGGTTTGGGCTGGTCGTTCCGACCCTGCTTCTAATGTTATCACATGAAAACAACGTTTTTGATATCCTTATTAATAACCCAATTAATAATAATATTCATAACCATCCCTATCGAATTAAATACCATTAATATTATTTTTGATTAAGTGCAAAAAACATTAAAATTGTGTAGTGACCCATTTGTTGATATTTTATTTTTGAGGGTGGAAGTTTGTGAACGCTTTACCCATTTGGAATTTTCGTATTTTTAATAAACAAAGGTAAGAAACTTTAATATACTGGCAAAATAAAAAATTGTAGATTCCGGATATTTTATGTGTTTAAATTCGTGTTTTCTATTTAATAAGAATAAAAACATCGGTTTTCTAGATAATTTAAAATATTTTTTTGTGAATGAAATTTTTCCACTATCCAAGGCTCAAATGTCTACATTTGATAATCCTACTTTCTGACATGTTTAAATTCGTGTTTTCTATTTAATAAGAATAAAAACATCGGTTTTCTAGATAATTTAAAATATTTTTTTGTGAATGAAATGTTTCCACTATCCAAGGCATTATCAAATGTCTACATTTGATAATCCTACTTTCTGACATGTTTAAATTCGTGTTTTCTATTTAATAAGAATAAAAACATCGGTTTTCTAGATAATTTTAAATATTTTTTTGTGAATGAAATATTTCCAATGAAATGTTTCCACTATCCAAGGCATTATCAAATGTCTACATTTGATAATCCTACTTTCTGACATGTTTAAATTCGTGTTTTCTATTTAATAAGAATAAAAACATCGGTTTTC
>JAHDVF020000952.1:0-90147 GCA_022606425.2 Lepidostoma basale
AAAAAAAACTAACTAACTAACCATCACGCCGTCTCCCCGAAGGGGTAGGCAGAAAGAATGGACTGCCACACCTTTCTTTCCTGACATATTCCTCTCGCTTCCTCAACATTCATACATCGTGTCATGCACGCGCGTCGATTTCTCTGACTCCTCACATGGCCGACATTCAATATTTGATTTATTTGATCGTGCCACGTTTTCCTCGGTCTTCCTCTATTTCTGGTACCATTTACATCATTAACATATAATTTTTTTACCATTCTTTCTTCATTCATTCTTTCCATATGTCCAAACCATCTTAATGATCCTTTCATTATTTTGTTCATGACACCATCATTCGCACCGCATTCACTTCTTATATTTTCATTCGACACTCTATCGTACACAGAATATCCACACATTCGTCTAAGAGATCTCATTTCTACTGCATTTATTCTACTTTCATCCTTCCTTTGCCAGTTCCATGCTTCGCTTCCATACATAAGGGTCGGTAGAAGAACACCATTGTGCACTGCCATTCTAGCTTTTTTGGATAGGTTTTTGTTTGCGATGACAACTTTAAGTGCACCATTCACTTTGTTGCCTGCCCCAACCCTTCTTTCAATATCCCTCTCCACTGTAAACATACTACCTAAATACACGAACTCAACTACTTGCTCCAAATTTTCACCATTCACGCTAATGTTGCAGACTGTCATGGTTTCTTCCTTTTCAAAAATCATTACCTTGGACTTATTAACATTCATCATCAGATCATTTCGCATGCATACCTCATACCTAAAATTTACCAGGACTTGTAATTTATGCTCGTTGTCTGCAAGAAGGACAGCGTCATCCGCATACAAGAGACAGCTTACTGACACTCCGCTCATTTTGGCACCTACATCCAACCCTTTCAGCTCTTTCAAAACATTTGTCCATATACAGATTAAATAACCACGGGAACATTTCGCAATCCTGTTTGACACCTTCATTGATATCAAACCAGGCTTTAAGATCTCCATTTACTCTGACACTAGCAGTGCTTTCTGTGTATAGCGACTTAATTACCGTGATCAGTTTTGTACTTATTCCATATTCAGACAATATTTTCCACAACTTTTCTCTATTAACGTAATCATATGCTTTTTGTAAGTCGACAAATGCACAGAAAAGTTTGCGATTTTTGGCCAGAAACTTCTCTGTCAATGTACGAAGTCCAAAAATTTGATCCATACATCCTCTGCCATTCATAAAGGCACCTTGCACATCCCAAACTTTGTCACTCGTCAATTTTCTTACTCTTTCTATTAAATTCTGCCATAGACTTTACCAACGACACTCAAAAGACTAATAGCTCTGTGGTTTCCACATTCCATACGCGATCCTTTTCCTTTGTACAGGGGCATAATTACTGCTCTCCTCCAGTCTAGCGGCGTATATCCCTCCTCCAAGCACTGGTTAAATAACTTACATAACCATGTAGAAACCACTTCGCCACCGCTTTTAATAAAGTCTATGGCAATACAATCAAACCCAACAGCTTTTCCACTTTTCATTGCACTCACGGATCTTTTCATCTCATTCGTACTTATTTTTTCAATATTATCATTCATAGGTCCCGCACTCGCACTAGCTGTCATATTTTCGATCACGCTTGTATCACCACCATACATCTCCTTAAAATATTCCATCCATCTTTCTTGTATGATCTTACTCTCCGTTAACATTCTTCCCTCGTTGTCTAAAATTGCTTTCACACATCCACTATCAGGAGGATTTCGGGCTTTTTTAACTTCTTTCCAAAACATTTTTAAATTTGCTTGGAAGTTGTTTGTCATTTTGAGCCCTTCTTCCTCCTTCAGCTTTTCTTTCCGCGCTTTCACTACCGACTTCACTCTCTTCTTGCATACCTTATACAAATCTTTTGCTCTTTCATACTTAACTCTGTCATTCTTATTTATCGACAACATATTCAACCAAGCATCTTTCTTCTCTTTAACAGCAATCTTTACGTCATCATTCCACCATGCATCCCCTTTCCTTCTTCCTTGTACACACACACCACACGATTCTTTCGCTGATTCACACAAACTCTCCTTCAAGTATTTCCAGGTCTCGTCAATACTCAACTCACTTACATCCCGCTCACTCAATCTATCTTTCACTTTTCTTACGAAATTATTTCTTACGTCATTGTTTTGCAGTTTTTCAACTTTGACTCTAGTCGGTGCGGCTACTGTTTTGCTTCTTCTGGTTCGCCATCCCCGGAATAAGATCACTTTTGCCACTACTAAAAAATGATCCGTTTCCAGTTCGGCTCCCCTGAAGACCCTTGAATCAACAGTATCCGCCCGTAATCTAGAGTCTACAATGACGTAATCTATAATGGACCTTTCAAATCCTCTTTCCCAAGTATAGAGATGGATTCTCTTATGATCGAAGATGGTATTTGATACAAAGAGACCCCATTCTAGACACAATTCAAGCAGTCTCCTTCCATTATCATTTATTCGTCTATCACCAAACGTACCCAGACATTCCTCGTACCCACTCCTACGGATTCCACCCAACCGTTCATATCACCTGCTATTATCAATCTTTCGTTTTCACTCTTACACACCAATGTCTCTCTCACTTTGTCCCAAAACTCATCTTTACTCGCCTCATTTTCGTTGTTACCAGGGGCGTATCCAATTAAAAGGAAAACTCTTGTTAACCCGATCTTGAAGCGAATCCACATGAGTCTTGGGCTAACACATTTATAACCTTTCATACATTCTACCATCCTTGGAGCTAGCACCGCCGCCACGCCTTGGCATGCTCTGTGGTCATTCGGCACACCCGACCACAGAACAAGCTTATCCGCATGCTCCAAGGAACCACACTCTTTCATCATACATTCAGTCACACATAAAACATCTAAACACTTATTATCCATTTCTGCACACATCTCATTCAACTTTCCTTCCATACCTCCCCTTATATTCCATGTACCGATGCGGCACTCCACCCTTCTCTGTTCGCCCCTGCGGGAGATGCGGTGTGATGGGTTGCGGGCCTCATCGCCACCAGTAGGCATCACCCGCACACACTTAAATGCTAAATCATTTACAAACTATATCTTAAATAAAATTCAATTATATAAAATAAATAAATAAAATAAAATAAAATAAATCATAAAATAAAAATAACAAAATATAACACATAAAAAAAAAAGTTATAACACATAAGCTATTTTCTAAGATAATATCCTTTCATTAAAAGTTTGTTTCTCCCGTTACCACCGTTATATCAATAAAATTTTAGTTAGTTAGGCACTTAAAATAGTTTAATTTCCAGCAAGCACTTCAATATGAATCAAAAGAATTTTTCAAATAGACATCGGAACAAATGTACATAAACGTTCGAAAAATAAAATTATGAAAACCAATTTGGCACCTGTCAAAACACTTCACATAAACAATGTAATTATATTTTTCACCACCAAAACAGCACAAAGGTATAAATTTTCACAATCAAATATTATTTTGGGATGGCAAGATACGTATTGGCCAGGATTATTCTCACATGGATCATTTATATATAAATTTTGTCCACTAGTTGACGATGTTTTAAAAAAAGGTCAATATTACAATTTGCTCATCATTTATATATATATATATATATATATATATATATATATAGGTATATATATATATATATATATATATATATATATATATATATATATATATATATATATATATATATATATATATATATATATATATATATATATATATATATATATATATACTAGCTGACCCGGCAACGCTTCGCTATTGCTAAATTCGAGTACATAAATAAACCCAATATATATTAAACAAATACAATTAAAGTTCAATAACAATTTGTTTATTTATTGGATTAAATGCCATGTGTATGGATGCAAAAATGTGTGTCTATATCTTTAAAACAAAGTTTCAATCCAAGCAAACTCGCTGTGAATTATAAACTTGAATACATATTACTAATGTAATTGAAAAACTATTTTTTGAATATTTTATATGAAATTTAATAATCAAATAAACAATATTATATCACATTTGCAGAAAACATTCATTATATTAAAGAAACAAAACTCTTGATTTTGTTGTCCATGAAATTCACATCAGAGCCAATAAAGTAAGTTTCTACGATCGTGATTTCGGCACTGCGAGTCCGCTGGCGTGGAATAGTAATATAGATGATAATACTACAAAAGCCTCCCTTCCCGACTTCCACAACTGTATCCCTCGCCGCTCTGCGCCATTGACCTCCTGCCACTCGTTTAATGTCATCAGACCATCTTGCTTGTGATCTGCCAGAATTTGTGTAGCTGTTTCTCTTTCGCCACTCCAGGCCAGAAGATCTTATCACCCGTTGTCCTTGCTTTATGACCGATCCCATTCCATTTAAACATTAGTTATTTTACACGCTGCATCGGCAACTTTGGTCCGATCTTTGATTCATCAATTTTGGGCCCTGGAATTAAAAAAAAAAAAATTTGAATTGCCATAAGGCGGACACCGAAGAGGCAAAATTTAAATTTCCATACAATGAATGAATTACAACTGTTTTTCACTTGTTTGCTGAAGATATTCTTCATATAAAAGGCAGTTCATGCTATATGCATAATAATAATTAGGCTAATTTGTCAAATTAACTAACTAACTAACTAACCATCACGCCGTCTCCCCGAAAGTGTAAGCAGAGAGAATGGACTGTCACACTTTTACTGATGCGGCACTCCATCCTTCTCTTTTCGCCCCGCGGGAGGCGCGGTGTGATGGGTTGCGAACCTCATCGCCACCAATAGGCATCTCCCGCGCACACTTCGATCGTCCAACACCCACAAAATAAATCTAAAACAAATAATATAAAATACAATGATATAAAATAAAATAACAAAATAAAAATAATTTTACACAAAATGTTCTTTTTAGACGGTGCACATATTGTCTATTTAATTTATAATATGTTCCACGTATCCACTGTTTTTTAATTTAGCACATAATGTAATAACACATAATGTTTTTTTCGATGTTGCACATCGTCACCTGAGAGTAAGAGGGTTCCAACTGACAAAAGTAAAAAGCTGAGAAAAATGAAGTCAAAGTTTCTAAGACTTGTATTTTAGTAACGAACAACGATATTTTAATGAAATTTTCTACAAAACCCAAGAAGCTATATATCTTTAATTTACATTTAAAAAAAATAACTAATTTTTATAGTTAACACTGTTTTTTTAATGTCTTAAAAATCAGATGGAACCCTACTCATCTATTATCGTGACAAAACGTTAGTGAATAAGGGTTCAACAGCAAATGGAACCCTCTTCACTAACTTGCGTATAACAAACCGTCAACTGAGAGTAAGAAGGTTCCAACTGACAAAAGTAAAAAGCTGAGAAAAATGAAGTCAAAGTTTTTAAGACTTGTATTTTTGTAACGAACTACGATATTTTAATGAAATTTTCTAAAAAACCCCAACAGTCTTTAATATACATTAAAAAAATACTTATTTTTTTAGTCAACACTATTTTTTTATATCTTAAAAATCAGATGGAACGTTACTCATTTATTTTCGTGACAAAACGTTAGTGAATAAGGTTTAACATCAAATGGAACCCTTTTCACTTACGTGCGTATAACAAACGTTGAAATAGATTGACTCTCCATTATTTTGTGATAGCAAATAATAAAAATAAATATTTTATTCTACATTATTTTTGCATTTACCTAAATTATTTTTAAAAAATATTCAAAATGTTATAACTTTAAAAATTATTGTTTTTGCCTAAGGAAAAAGGTTTTCAATTTTTATATTAACACTATTCTTAATGGTTTAGAAACGGTGAATTAATGAAAAAAACTAAGTAAAACATAAATCTTTAAAGTTGGTATTTATTTAATAATATAGTCATACATAATATAAAGAGTAAAATCGTACAAATAAAATATTTTGGAAAAAAGAAAGAATGAATTAGAACTTAAAGTGTATTTTTTTATTTTACTTTTAGTAGTATAATAATACAAAATAAAAAAAATAAAAACGGGAAAAATAAAAAGAAAGAGAAAGAAGTAAGACATATTGTTGATCTTGAAGAGGCATGTATTTCAGCATCTCTTTTAAATCATAAATTTTTGGAGTAGGCAATGAATCGTTCAATTTTAAAGCCTTTGGTTCCAAAAAATTTTTCATTTTCGGAAGTCCATTTTATCCGTAATGTTTCGTTGTGACGGAGATTTACACTATTTACTTTACTATAATCTCCAAATTCAGTCCAATAAGATACCGTATGCAGTGTTTGTGTGAATTTCAGTATTTTTACTTGAAGAAAGGGAACTGAGGAGAATTTCAATTTTTTTGATGCAAGTCCAAAGTCTTTAAAGTCTCCTTCAGCCATTTGTATTATTCTCAAAGGGTTTTTGGTATTAATTTTTTTTAAACATCTGACCAATCCAATAGGAGAAAATAATTCGATTTTTGAGAGAGCTCTCTCAATCGTGCTATGAGCACTGTCTACTTTTTAGCACGATAGTAATGAAATTCTACAGTGGGAAATGAAGATATATGCATTTTGACATCCTCAATAATTTCCTGACGAAAACTGTTGCTTGAAGTTTGTCCTCTCATATCTGGCTGTGGAGTATTAGTTCGGCTCTTCTTTTTGTGCACATTATACGAGTATATAGGCTTTTGAGAAATAGATAACGTCGAGGTATATAATATTTTGCAAACCTGGAATTTATTTTCTTTCACTTTAAAAAAGTACAAGAAAGAAAAGGAATTATATGATTTATCATTTTCATCCTGACGATTTGGTCTTTTCGTCAAACAGCGACTGTTAAGAATAAAATGGTATTTCCCATTTTGATCTAATTTATAGTAATTAGAAAACTAATTCACCCTCTCGTCATGGCTGATTTTAGTGGCGCACTTTTCAATGTTGTAACCTGTATCTGGATAACGAGTTTTCCCTGTCTGATTGTATATTGTTTTCCAGTTTGGTGATTTTCCTTCAGTATGGCTGTTTTCCATTTGTTGGTTTCAGCAATATCACAATTAGGATCTTTTGTAACATTTTTCAAATTATAAAACAATTATAGGTTATCAGAATCACTAACGCTCATCATGTCTTCCACTAATTTCCTTATGTTATCTTCCAAACTTTACATGTTGACAGAAAAAGCACGCCGGAATCAGAGAACGAAAGAACCAATAATTGATATGAAGTTACATAGATACGTTTTGACACTTTGTTGGTTTCAGGTTTGGAATAAAAGGGTTCCATCTGCAGCAGTTGAAACTCTTTTACCGAGAAGCGTGTAATTTTTTTGGCGACAGTTGGAGTAATAAGGTTCCAACTGTAGATGAATCCTTTTTCACTGAATTTCGTGTTTTGAATGATCAGATGGAACTTGATTTTTTTCGTAACATCATAATGATGATACTATTACATGTTTTTATTTATTGTACGTATAGATAAGGTCAGTAAGAACCCGTTTCACGAAAAAAAGCTATATGTGAAATTTTGTTAGTTGGAACCCTCTTACTCTCAGGTGACGACATGTTGACTTGGACAATCCGGACTTTTGTGTTTATTTAATTTATGTTACACGTATCCACCATTTTTTAAATTATCTGTAATAAGGCACTTAACCAGCAAGAACTTAAAAATAATATTGAAGAAATTATTCAAATTGTTATTGGAACAAATGAAAAATTTATTTCTACACCTGTCAAAATTTTTTACAAAAACGATAAAACAAATAAAACCTTTTAATCTGATTAATTTGATTAATTTGTCAAATTAATTAAACTAATCAGATTTTAAAGGTTGGTCATGTTAGAAGTCGGAGGAATCGACATGCGTGTATGACTCGTTGTATGAATCTCAGTAGCTTTCTTCTTTGTAATAAAGCCCCAAATACAGGAAAGGTAAGACAGATGAGAATGTATCATGGAGTAGTAAACATAAATTGTCTTTATTCTTACGCATATATCGAGGTGTGGGATCCATCCTCTGGACATGCGAACTCCAGTATCTTCTGCGTTGTTTTCCCCATCCTCTGCACATGCGCAATCCATTATCTTCTGCGTTGTCTTCCCCATCCTCAAGCAAATGAAATAACCTGAAATCAATTTAATTATCTTTGAATATTTTAAATCTCAGCATAATGTAGAATTTAATGGCCAAAAATGGAATATTACTGGACTCTTTCAACTGAGGCAGCTAATGCTGCATATAAGGATATGTTTACCTATCACAGCATTTGTTTTCAGAGAAAAACTAAAACAGCTGAAGTAACTCATAGTGTATTTGGGTATGTGTGCTGCTGAAATTACTCAGTGGAATGGAAAATAAAGAAGAATTGCAACATGCAGATGCACCAATATGGCTCATTATCAAAATAATTTCAATCCCAATACAAAAATATCCCCATTAGACCAGTGGTCTCTCACAACCAGGCAATTATTTTATCAAAACTTAATATCTAATCCCAAAGATATAGATTTTCGCCCTGCCAGAACAATTTTACATTAAAATAACATTATTAAAATAGATTATACCAATTAACTAATTATTACACAACGAAACGTCATAACCTAAAATGACACGTAAGTAAAACGAATAAATTGATATTGTATATCATTAGAACTTTCTTATCGTTGCTGTGGTAATTTTAATATTTCCCTGACCAAAGTACGCGTATAAAGAACACCTTTATGTTTGAATTCATCAAATGTCATATTAATTGTATTTTAAATAACTAATTAAAATCATAATAATTAAATAACATTAATAAAATAGCGCAATACCATTCAAAATTCTGCCAGTTGTATAGCCGTTGCTCGCCCGCTACTCCAGGGTGCATGTTATCATCCGTTGTCCCTGCTATATGACCGATTCCATTCCGATCTCTGATTAATTCATATTGTTTCCTAGAAATAAAATAAAAAAATATTGGAATTGGCATAAGGCGGACATCGAAGAGGCGCATATGGCAAATTTTCAATTTCCATACAATTAATGAATTCCAAGTGTTCACTAAGCAGTATATTTAATTTTGGAGACGCGTGAAACATAAATGTGGAGGAAGCTAGAGAGGTTTGCCAGGATAGAGTTGTGTGGCGGTCAATTCTCTCTGCCTACCCCTGCAGGGAAACGGCATGATGGTTTGTTTGTTTGTTTAATTTGTATAGCGCCGTTTTCGTGAATAGCTCACCTATTACATGCTGGAGATTTTAGATACATTACCTGAACGGCAAAAATAACTACCAAAAACTATGCTAATAAATGGAGTTACGATTGTGCTAAAGAAATAACAACCTTTTTACAAAAGCATTCAAATAGCGCTAAGTCCAACGATCGTGAATGGTCAGCATTACACATCAAGAAGGTCCATTCTTCAAATAATCTCCCTAATTTATAGATCTCGTAGATCCCTAGGTTATATGGCCTATCCAAACTTCATAAAACAAACACCCCCTATCAGACCAGTGGTACATAAATTGTCTATATTATTATGTAACAAATTAAACCAATTAATCCAATGTAAACCTGTACATACCATTCCAAATTAGTTCATAAAGATAACAACATGTCTTGTGATATCATCCTCTGGACATGCACATTCCAGTATCTTCTGCGTTGTTTTCCCCATCCTCTGCACATGCGCAATCCATTATCTTCTGCGTTGTCTTCCCCATCCTTAAGCAAATGAAATAACCTGAAAACAATTTAATTTTCTTTGAATATTTTAAATCTCAGCATAATGTAGAATTTAATGGAGTGGAATGGAAAAGAAAGTAGAATTGCAACATGCAGATGCACCAATATGGCTCATTAACAAAATAATTTCAATCCCAATACAAAAATATCCCCATTAGACCAGTGGTCTCTCACACCAGGCTCCTCTAGTGAATTATTTTATCAAAACTTAATATCTTATCCCAAAGATATAGATTTTCGCCCTGCCAGAATAGTTTTACATTAAAATAACATTATTAAAATAGATTATACCAATTAAATAACTAATTATTACACTACGAAACGTCATAACCTAAAATGACACGTTAGTAAAACGAATAAATCAATTGTCTATAAACTGTAAATTTAAAAACCTTACCTGAAATTAATAATGTAATTTTCATATATGAATGAAAACTACTAAAAATAGCTTATGTGTAATGTGAAAATGAGCCGGTTCTCATTCGCCACTCCAGGGTACATGTAATTCACTGATCATCCGTTGTTTGACTGATCTAATTCCATTTTAACGAAGTTATTTTGCACGCTGCATTGGTAATTTTCGTCCCATCTCTGATCTGTTACTTTATTTTCCTAGAAATAAACGGAAAAAGTCATCAGAATTGTGTCATTATATATATATATATATATATATATATATATATATATATATATATATATATATATATATATATATATATATATATATATATATATATATATATATATATATATATATATATATATATATATATATATATATATATATATATATATATATATATATATATATATATATATATATATATATATATATATATATATATATATATATATATATATATATATATATATATATATATATATATATATATATATATATATATATATATATATATATATATATATATATATATATATATATATATATATATATATATATATATATATATATATGGTTATACATTTATGATTCAAAGTATTGTCCATCGCTGGCCACTACTTTCTCCCATCTTTCGGGCAGCATACGAATCCCGCGTTGAAAAAACTGGTCATCTTTTGAAGCGATCCACGAATCGATCCAATTTTTTACTTCTTCATAAGACCGGAAGTGCTGGTCAGCTAGGCCGTGTGCCATTGATCGAAACAAGTGATAGTCCAAGGGAGCAACGTCTGGAGAATACGGCGGGTGGGGGAGGACTTCCCATTTCAAAGTTTCCAAATATGTCTTGACCACTTTCGCAACATGGGGTCGAGCATTGTCATGCTGTAAAATCACTTTATCATGTCTCTCGTTGTATTGCGGCCGTTTGTCTTTCAATGCTCGGCTCAAACGCATTAATTGCGTTCGATAACGATCGCCTGTGATTGTTTCAGTCGGTTTTAACAACTCATAATACACTACGCCGAGCTGGTCCCACCAAATACTGAGCATAACCTTGGAACCGTGAATATTCGGTTTGGCCGTCGACGTGGAAGCATGGCCGGGATATCCCCATGATTTTCTGCGCTTGGGATTATCGTAATGAACCCATTTCTCGTCCCCAGTCACAATGCGATGCAGAAATCCCTTCCGTCTTTGCCTTGCAAGCAGCTGTTCACAAACACACAAACGCCGTTCAACATCTCTCGGCTTCAACTCGTACGGCACCCAATTTCCTTGTTTCTGAATCATTCCCATGACTTTCAGGCGTTTTGAAATGGCTGGTTGCGTCACTCCCAATGATCCTGCCAATTCTTGTTGCGTTTGACACGAGTCTTGATCAAGTAATGCCTCCAATCTGCATCTTCGAAAACCTTCTCTCTTTCACCGCCATGCTGGTCTTCGACGTTAAAATCACCGTTCTTGAAGCGTTGAAACCACTCTCGGCACGTTCTTTCACTAATAACGGTCTCACGAGCTGCGAAAAACATGGCCCGTCCAGCGCCATTTTAGCGCTGCTACTTTTGCGATGATATCCGACACCCCTGTTCTGACTCTTATGTTTGTGTTTCTCACCCTATCCGCTATACTGATTCCAAAAACTGCTCTTTCCATAGCTCTTTGACAATTCTTTATTTATTTACGCTTTTCTGAGACAATGTAATGGTTTCAAAACCATAAGATAACTAACCGGTAGGGCGCAGCAGTCAAACACCTTTTCAGCAGCTTCAGAAGTTGAAGTGTAATATATGTAAACGGTGGTGGATATCGTCCTAACGACTCAAGTTTGGCCAATGAGGCTCCTTATCTATGTAACATGTACGCTAACGGCAATAGTGGTCACCGTGGCCACTTGCCGCGACTGGCGCGGGAGGTTGCGCGCTGTGATTATTATGTTCCAATTTGCATACTAAAGGTCGCCTCTCGAAACTATTCCCCGAATAGATTTTATATCTACCATAACCTTACATCGGTTATGTAGCAATGGTGTGACAAAATATCTCTCTTCAAAAACTCAACGACTTTACATTATCGCGATTTTATTGGTTTAGTTTTCAAGCACTCGCTTTCGATGAATTTATTCATTTCGTGCAAGTTCAAGATATTATTTAATGTTTTAAAGTCAAAATTATTTGAACTCATTTCTAGTCTTTAAATATTAAGATAATGGTACAAATATTTGATAGAGCTTTAAGCTTTTCGATGCTCTTACACGGCTGCCCCTAATCGACTTTAATCCAATACGACCTACATGCGCCAAGCAATATCTACCATTTCCGCATGTTTTGTCAGCTGGCAGAATGAATCAAATTCATTCGGCTGGCTCAGAGTTCAGGGTCGCAGAAATGTAATATCAGTTTTGTATTTCCTTGTCCATATTTTATTGTTAGTCTTCAACTTCATTTGTTGATATGATACAAAATTAAATACTTTATGACACAATATCAACTCTAATAATATTTCTAGACGATGTTATCCAGACCATAGATTTATATATAATATATCCGAATACGCTGGCTTCACCTCTTTCACCCTTTTTCGACAGTCACCACGATACCTAAAAATTATTTTTAAAATAATTGAAACGATAAATGAACCAAACACTGCCAATCTTCGTGACATTCTCGTATTAAGAAGAGTTTTGTTATGGCGGAAATGTATACGAGTATTGTGAAGTGCCAGTCTAGGTTTAGTAGTGATACGAGTATTTGTAAGATAATTGAAAATGCCTCTTAAACCCTCTTCAGCGGTCGGATCTGACGGAGGTACTTGTGTATGGAGGTCTCATTAATAATATTTGCGGTACATATATTATTCACCCCTCGCTGATCTCGGTTAATTAAAAGTTAGGTACAAACAATATCGAATATAGTCGTAATGGGGAGAGGTGCTGTTAATCAACTTGGACAAGCTGACACGTCGACTGGAGCGCAAAGACAATTCTTCTCGTGTAAAGGCTAATAGCAAGTGAGTTCAATCATAAAGTAGGCAAATTTAACCAAATCAAATTCTCAATACCCCACTCCAAAGACCCTAATATATTAGTCACCATACAAGCACTCGCGCTTATAATCCAACAACACGGGGACGTGTCAACCAGGTCGTGAATAATACAATACTATTATTTCTTTCACAAATGACCTCTTGTATACCTTGAAGTGCTAGGGATCATTGGGAAACGCTGAATAGTTGGCAGAATACATATTAAATTAAAGCGGCTATTCTTAATACATTCTAAAAAAGATCCATTGTTTTGTCCGAAACACTTTACTTCAATATTCAACTGTATAATTTAGAACGCTGGCGCTGTCTTAATATCACAATTTATTTTATTTCGGTGACATTGTCGTGATAGCTGCTTTGATATGTTGGCATTATAAGGTTTTACAAACAAGTGTTGTTTGCAGCAGCTATTGCGACAATTTAATAAAAATTAAAAGAATGAATGAAATCTTTCCAAACTTTTCAGTTAAAAATATCATTTTTTCTTCTAAATTCATCATAACATTGTGTTGTAGATGCTTAATGTTTCGTTTATATACTAAGTATACAACACTCACTTTATTAAAAATTAAATACCAAACATGTTTCGGACTAACAAGCCCTTTATTAGTGATATTATATTAATAAAAATATTTAAAATATCATAAAAAAAATAAAAATGTGGTCAGTTTTGACTAACGTTAAAATGATTTATAAAATACTTCAAAAACAATTAACTAACTAACTAACTAACCATCACGCCGTCTCCCCGAAAGGGTAGGCAGAAAGAATGGACTGCCACACTTTAACCGATGCGGCACTCCATCCTTCACTTTTCGCCCCGCGGGAGACGCGGTGTGATGGATTGCGAACCTCATCGCCACTAATAGGCATCTCCCGCGCACACTTCAATCGTAAAACATCCACAAAATAAATCTAAAACAAATAATATAAAATACAATGATATAAAATCAAAGAACTCAATTAAAATAATTTAACACATAATGTTATTTTTAGATGGTGCACATTATCTATTGTCTATTTTACATTGTCTTTTTAATTTATATCCCACGTAGCGATCGTTTTTTTAATTAGCTGTAATTAGGCACTCAAACAAACCGACACCAGCAAGAACTTTAAAATAATTTTGAAGAATTTATTATATTCAAATTGTCATTGGAACAAATGAAAAATTTATTTTAACATCTGTCAAAATTCTTTATATAAACGAAAAAACTTGTATTATTTTAACATCTGTCAAAATTCTTTATATAAACGAAAAAACTTGTATTATTTTAACATCAAAACAGTACAAACGTATTACGTGTCACAATTAACAATTACAAAGTGCGGCAACAATCAAATTGACCAAAACAATTCACGAAATACACGAAATATTTCCAAATTTACGGGAGGACCACTTGAACCAAACCAAATTTTCAAAATCAAAACTAGTAGTCAATTATAATAATTATAATAACAATTTAGTGTGTAATATAAAAAAGAGGAAAAATTGATGGACTTTCACTATCTGAATTTTAACCTGTTGACTCCAGTGAATAATAATAATATGTTAATTTTCTTGGACTGTTTTGCATTTAGGGTTGATGATAATTTTTTTTTCAACAAGTTCAGTTATTAGTTTACAAAGATTACTAAAATAATTAGAGCTTATTTTTGTTAGTATTATAAAACTCTAGGTATGACGAAACATAATCACTTTTATCACATTCACCTGCACATTTGGAAGGAAAAGTTATAAAGAGGTTTTATTAAAAGATTTGTAAGGGGGGGGATAGCCTCTGTGACGGCTGAAAAAATTAGTGATTTTCGTTTTTTTTTTTTTTTTGACCGGGATAGTTAAAGAATTTGGGGATTGCGTTTTATTTTATGAAGTGTATATTCAATATAGTTTTTTTATAAATTTTTATTGCAAAATATTAAATAGTAGCCTTAAAAAAAATTCTCCCTACACGGTCGCATTGATTTCTCGAAAAGGGGTTATCTAAAAAAGAAAATCAGAGTTCATTATAATCTGTATGAATGTAGTTATCGTTGTACATAGCTGATTTTTTTTATTTTGATTTTTAACAAAATGGTGACCGATTTTGAAATATTTCTCATTAAAGTCTTAAAAAGTTATAAAAATCATTTTTTTTAAACCTTCTTAAGAATTTTGACAGGTGTAAAAATAAATGTTTCATTTGTTCCAATGACAATTTGAATAATTTCTTCAATATTCTTTTAAAGTTCTTACTGGTGTTGGTTTGTTTTAAGTGCCTTATTACTGCTAATATAAAAAAAAAAACGTGAATATGTGGAACATAAATTAAATAGACAATATGTGCACCATCTAAAAAGAACATTTTTTGTTAAAAATTTATATTTTGTTATTTTATTTTTTATCATTGCATTTTATATTATTTGTTTTAGATTTTTTTGTGGATATTGGACGATCGAAGTACGAGTATGCGCGGGAGATGCCTATTGGTGGCGATGAGGTTCGCAACCCATCACACCGCGTCTCCCGCGGGGCGAAAAGAGAAGGATGGAGTGCCGCATCCGTTAAAGTGTGACAGTCCATTCTTTCTGCCTACCCTTTCGGGGAGACGGCGTGATGGTTAGTTAGTTAGTTAGTTAGTATTATAACATTTAAAATGTTTTTATTTATTAAATATCACCGATGAAGGGCTTGTTAGTCCGAAACATGTTTGGTATTTAATTTTTATTTTTTTAATAAAGTGAGTGTTGTATACTAAGAACATAGAAACATCCGACATATCGTTATTCATTTTAAAACAATAGTCCTCAGATTTTTATGTTTCTAATTGTTAGATCCGTCGCAGTACCACAGTTGTTAAGCAATTTCATATGAATTGAATACAATTTGTGTAATTTTGATTGTCTTCATATTATATTTTAACTGTTCTTTGAAGTGTTGATAAAAAGTGCTTGCAATTGAATAGTTTTAAAGTAGACATGCGCCAAATGTTTCAAATAAAACATATTTTTTAATAAACTTAGCTCATCATTGTAGAAATCCATAGCGAACTAAATCCCCGTTGTTTCCTTTATTGAGTTATTTTCACAGTTTCAAGTTTTTACACCTTCATCGCCAGGAGTTCGAAATAAACGCGATATAAACGTTTAAGTCGATCTACCTAAATGTGAAGGGGGTATAATTGGGATTGAGGAGTAGGAAAGATTACGAGAACATTTCGAATATGGGAATTAAATTTAAATTTAATTGGTTTATTACATATCCGTTTTTATTTATTTATTTTTTAATTTATAATATTTCAAAATTATTTAATGATAGATTTTTATTATTAATATACAAATTTCCGTTACCATTTCTTTTGTTAAACGTGTGATTATTTACAATTAAGTGATTAGCGAACTCCAAAGAATTATTTTTAGAAAGGCATCTAATATATTTTTTCACTATTCGTTAAAATTACGCGTTGTTTTTCCTATATAAAATTATATTTGTTATATTTATTCACAACTACAACACAAAGTGAAGGCAAATATAGAAAAAAAATTTTTTTTTTATTTATTTAAGTCTAAGCTGTAGGATTAAAAAAGAAAGAAACGGTTTATTCCATACAGTTGAAATAAACAATTGTAACATTACAGGGTCACCTTGCGCGCAGAGGACTGCCATGCCGCTCGCACTCGCGTGAGGAGGGTCAAGTAGATTTCGCTAACGCGCGTCCAATTATAATAATAATAACAATTTTAAATTTAAAACATTATTTTAAAACGTTGAAGAAGGCTGTCTGTAGCCAAAAGTACTAACCACCTTTAGTATTATAATTTATGTCAGCTGTCCTTCATCAGTATACATGCTTCAAACAATTAGTTAGTTATCGAACCCCACCAAACGTAGTTGACATTTTAGGTGAAGTAATTATATAAGTCCGTGAAGCAAAATACAAATGTGTGACTCTTCTAATGTTTACAATTTTTAATACAATCGTTATTTTTATATAAAAATAACTTTTCTAGGCAAATATGTTTTCATTCAACCCTTTTTGATATTTTAAGGCAAAATAACACATTGAACCTCTTTCATGACGCAAGAAAACTGCATTCACCAACTAAACTTAACAAAGTAATTCAAGAATATTAATTACAAATAAAATTTGAAGTGAAATAAATTATTTTAAATTTAATCTATTGTTAATACATATACGCAAGAGTTAAGTATTGGTTTTATAATTTTGTACATCGTTAAAAATAAATTCACGAAAATACAATTAACGCATCAAAGTTCCGACGAATCACTTACAAAAAACCCTCACTTAGTGAAAAAGGGAGTATTAAGACACGTTAAAAACAAAGAATTAAGTTAATTGTAATCCTGCGGAGATGAAACGCTCTTGAATATTCAGAGCGCGGCGCGGCGCGACCGTGACGCTATTTAGGGTATGAGTGTGTAATAATTCAGACCAAAAATTAAGCTGACCCTTCCTCCGACACAATGGCTTAGAAAAATGCACATAATGTTAAATGAAAATGGGTTTTTACGGAATTTCGGAACAAAATTCTTTGAAATTAAGCAAATATCAGATAAATAATGTCCGCTCGTCCCAGGGTAGAGAGATTTTTTAACAACAGAGCCCGGTGGAAACCCCTTTAACTTTTGTTAGACGTGTTTTGACAATAGGTTCTCATTGTCCCCGGCTCTTATGAATTTGGAAAATTAAAATGTTGGTGCGGATGAAGACTGCAAGAGGAGGTGTCCTGCGCGATGCTCTTGCACAGGACATTAACCGCCTAATGTGACATTCTAAAAGCCTCCTTTATCTCGTTCGCCCCACTCCATTCGACTTTGCATTATTTTATTATATTCCCATTTTCCCGCACTATCATATCTCCGCTCTCTGGGGAATATTTTTAATAACGAATTTCCACGTCATTTGTCTGCCTTTTATCTTCCTTCGCCTCAGGACCGAAGAAGAGGCCCCTCCGATACGCGTGGAAAAGCGCCAGCGCTGTTTACACTATTGCGAGGGATGCGCGGCGCCCCAACTAAAATATTATCCCAGACACCCTTATATATTATTTTGCCGTACCCTCGATTCAAAGTGAAGGTGTATTTTACAAATATTTTTATTTTTGAGGTATCGTGAAATAAAGTTTTCTCGAGAAAATATCAGAAAAAAGTTAACAGGAATATCCACTCTACTTGAATCGAGCGGAGTAACAAGTTATATACCCCGATGTGTATTATGCCAACTTGTATACTTTATTCGCACATTTCTAAGAGTTATGAGTTGCTTAAGACTCTCATTTCATAATAAAAGGTGTACTATCGCGAGATTTCACTTACAATATTCTCTACCCCTAAATATCCTTACCTGTCCGATGAAGATTTAATGTTTTCATACTCATGGTACAAGTCCACCTTGATTTTGTTATATTTAGTTATTAAATAGAAAAGTTTTTTTTAAATGCTCCCTCAATGTTTTTATTAAGGGCATTATAATATCTGAAACCCCTCAAGATGGCTGTATCAGAGGGTTAGGTGAGCTATTCACCTAACCCTCGGCGCTATTCAAATTAGCTTAATTATTATTATCATTATATCATTTCAAAAATCACTTACTTGCAAAAAATCGTTAAAACAATGTACTTAAGTATGTTATTTGAAATGATTGTTTAAAAAAAAAACTTATATTTATATGTATTTAGTTATATTCCACTTGTTTATTTAGTTTTGCCGAGTTTCCGCAGCTCGATGTCATCTTCTGGTACTTACACCAATGCTTAATAGGCCTATATATGAAATGCTAATGGTGGAGGCTGAAATTTAAGGATTCCATATAATCCATTATTGTTAGGTGACTCCAAAAGATTTTATGCAAACGAAATTATTGTGTGTTTTTAAATATAATTAAAAAAACAATCAAGGATGTGACTAATGTTCATTAAGATACTATATAATAAAAAAACTCAAAAATCTTGATTTAAGGTGAACTGATTTATTTCAAATATTTTGTGTCCCTTGTTTTATGTGAAAATGGAATCAGGAATCATCAATTTTTTGTAAAAAAAATTGAAACAGTTAAAATATTTCGGCATATTAAATATTCTTGAAGGAGAGTATTGTCTTACATAAGAATAAAAACATGTCTTATTGTTTTTAATTAATACAGGTACCTAAATGTGCATGCATCAGTTGTTCATTTTTTAAATATCCAATTTAGGTTCTACATGAAAGATACAAGTATTGTAACTATTAAAAATGTATGGTTTTAGTCTATTGATATTTTGCGAAATTAGATTTATCGTTTAGTTTAACTAACCACTTATGAATTTATGTATTCTTGTATGCAATGGTCTCCCGTTAGACGCACGTAAGTGCCCTCACAATTATCACATTCTAAAAGATACGAGTATGTCTCCGAATAACTCATTTAATTCATTTTATAATAGTAGTTTTCTTACATCTTTTCCAATGTTCCTAAAAATGGTATTTTCATCCATTTTTCTCCCTGGCTAATTAATTCAAACTATCGGAATCGCCTAACACTAATGGATTATTATTTCATTTAAAAGCCTAACAAAGCTTGATGCAATCGTAGGTGCCATAATATGGCAGTGAGCTGCCGAAACCGATTGAACAAAAAAACAAGTGGAATATACTAAATACATATTACAGCATATGTTTATTTCCGTGATTTACGCGTGACGTCATCTTAATATTTATAAGTATAGATACTTTGCTCTATTTCCGTGTGCAAGAAAATTGTCTTCGTTCTTACAAAACAGCATTCTTTTCTATCTGTTTTGATTGAATTAACAATTGCATGAGCAACAAAGAAAATATATTTTAAATTTAAATGGATCAGTGTTCTAATAAACGTGTATTTTATATAACATTTTTGTCCAGGTTTTCTCAAACTGTTAAATGAGGTCCAAATATTGCATACTCATACATCGATTAATATTATATAATAGTCACTCGTGGTCGGGCTATTTAAGTTAAGAATTTTAATAAAGGCTGGCACCTGATCTTGTTGTACAAATGTCTAATGTGATAGTACTAAAAACTGTTTCAGCTATAACTAACTCAGCAGGACTTCCTGTATCTGGGAGCCAGGTTGACCGTCTTATAGATGGCGAATCGAAAATTGTTTAAACTAACTAACTAACTAACTAACCATCCGTTTCCCCGGAAGGGTAGGCAGAGAGGATGAACCGCCATACTGCTCTGTCCTAACATACCTCTCTATGTCTCTATGTTCCTCTACATTCATACATCGTAACATGCACGCTCGTCGATTTTTGTGACTTCAAATGTGGCCACCTTTTAGTATTTGATTCATTTGGTCATGCCATGCTTTCTTAAGTCTTCCACGGTTTCGCTTTCTACTCACACTGTTTGTATACAACATTTTAATTTAATTTAATAAATATCCCTTTTCCATATTTTCTCGTCCATACCTATGGCACTTTCCTCTCATATTTTTTGTTTACAATAAAATTGACAGCTAATTTTTAATAATTATACAATCTTTGAGTAGCGCAAGACATTTTCCATGTCCATTACAATATTCTGTTCATAATTCCGTACGTGAAACAGTAAAGTCCCGCAATATTTTAAGATTTTCTTCAATTTATTTCTTCCGAATTCCCATTGTCCTGTCGGTACTTCAAAAAGCCGTCGCTAAAGGCCGTTTTGGAGAAATAAGTTCCATTTCCTTGTATAAATGGTGACATAAATTGCACCCTATTCACGGGGAAGCGCTCAAGTGACCAACAATAGGGTAACCGCCTTCAGGACGCGGGCGACCTCGGCGCGGCCGAGTGACACTCGTGATCCTCGGCTGTTCTGTAGAGGAGGCATTTATTCATCTTTTTCCACTAGGCGATCAGAAACTGTTCTTTAACTTTACACAAGTCCACAATGAAAGGAAACAAAAATATCGATTATTCACAATGAACACGCAATGAACCAATGTCAGTTCAACAATAATTCTAACGAATAGCAGTCAAATATTTATGCACTACGAGTTATATTATAGAACAACAAGCCTAATCATAAATTGATGGCTACTTCGTAGAAAATAATTTTCTACCTCTTAATTAATTCAATTATCTCAGCATTATAAAAAAAATAAAGTTTATAATAAACTATCCTTTAAAATTTTAAAAGCCAAAAGTCAACTACTAAAGGTTCAAATTCACGAGCGTTTACCATTCGGTGTTGAATACTTTGCTATGTATGCATTCTAAATATATTTCTGGAATGCATTTTAATAAGGTAGGTTAAGTACCACTAAAACTCTATTAAATAAATAATAACTCGCCACTTATGTTTCTAAAACGTAAAATGAAGTAAAAGTAACTCTCCTTTTTCTCAGCTCCGAGGGATTCTAACGTCACAGCAGGATTCCATTTGACATCGCTTCGGGTTTTTATTATTCCGGGCGCCAGGACAGGCAGCCGGCAGCCCCGCCATGAATAATGTTAAGCTGAGCGCGCTTAATTCGCCGCGTATTAAATAAATAACAACCAGCACCCGCACCCGCTCTCTCCGTTCATCGTCATCCAGTTCTGATCATTGTTCGTGATTCATTATTCAACAATTAAATGATGCGCAGACTATTATCGGTCGCGAGCATGAAATATTTCCCCGCGTGCATTCCAATACTGTTGGATAAGGAATTACTTCAACTTCTATGGAGTTTAAAGTTAGTCGTCTCGTGACAATGAAATTCTGATAGAAAATGAATTTGTTAATATATGTAGGTGAGTTTGTAGCTATCTTCGTTCCTAATCTACTGATAGTACGTTAGCGGCTGGGGAGGGGAGGAGAAGGGGGCAGGAGGCGGGTCAATGGCATTCCGAAAGGTGGGTGGGGAAGACGGAGAGATTAAAAATAGAAGTGGGCTTGTAGCAGACAGCGGTTAACCAACTTCTCTCTCTTCCTCATCGCTGCCACTCTGACGCCAGGACCAAGTGGTTGGCACCTTCGAGGAGGAACCAAAATATAACTATTTTTAAAAATCATAGCTTTAGAATGTTGTTTCTCTGTAAGAAGGGATTATATCAGAGGTTTCTAATCTTTATCGGTTAACGGCTCCCTCAAAACATTAGATTTTCACATCAGTTTTTTCAAATCTCAAATTCTTGGAATTTTGTCAGCACACACGATTGTTGGCCCAAAAAATTCGTTACTCCGTTACACATTAATAATAAAAGATACACGTTCAACCTATTGGAACTATAACAATAAAAAAAATATAAGCATAACAGAAACCCTAATTTAACTTAAGTCAATGAAGAAACAATATTTATTCATCCCCACTCCTTAATGTAGTTCGGATATATAATTAGATTCAGAGAACTCTTGATTCTGAACTGTATTTATTTCACATTTCAGATGCAGAAGAGAAGAATACATCGATTGAGTCTATGCACATAGCAGCGTGGCGATCTTATTTTATATATAATACTTAGAATCCTTAGTCACCTTAAAATATATAATATCATTTTTAGAATAAGTTATTTGAGGTAGGTCGAAGTAAAGAGAAACACTTTACTTCGACCTACCTCAAATAACTTATTTTTTATATATATAATATCATTTAGTATCCCCTAATTACGTAATCATTGTCATAATTTTTTTTAATGAGTTCCAAGAAACATTTTCTAATATTTCCGGACCTACCCAAATAATTCCTTGTTAAAAATCTATAATGTCACATCAAGTTTTGCTAATTACCACATTCTTCCCCATTTACTAGGGTATATAAACAGCATCGAGTTGAAGTTTTGTCACATTTTATAATCACTTAGAAGGGCGAAACATGTCATTCCCATAAAATATAATAAAACTTCTAGAAAATAGGCGTTTTCATTCGTATTAATTACTTAATATGGAGTTTTACATCATTATTCAAGAAACAATAAATACTCCGTTAGTATTGTTTTGGGATTTTGGATACATCAGTAAAACTCGTCCCTCTCGACCGACGTTTCGGAGATAACTAATCTGAAAGTGGAGACTGCAAGAATCTAGATCGAGAAGTACTTGTTTCACAGATATACCCAAAATCCTGAAAAACACATTACTACCAACCGTGAAAATCTTCTCAAAAGTATAATCCCTCCATGTCAGTCCATGACAGTAATTTTATTATTTTTCCCGTAACTTACTCCTCCCTTCACCTTTCCCCCGACTGGCTTCGACAAGAGCTTTTTCATAAAAATAAATTAAAAGATTAATCTTTAATCTAACAAAGGCGTAAATAAATGACTGGGGTAGCTCTAACATTTGTGGTGTGGAATAAATATATGGGAGTTTATTAAATGGGATGCTTTAGAAGATTAAAAGGGCTGCCCTTCGAAGAATTTGAGTAAAAGTGTGATGACTATTAATGCTTGCCACATTATCGTCAACAAGATTAAAATTTATATTTAAATGCTCTTCTTTTTATCAAAATATCTATCCCTGAAAGGAAATACGGTGTCTCGTTGGTGGCAGGGGGGGTGTTCCGAAATGGAATGGAACAGACCCGCTGGCTGCATAGAAAAGAGACTCCCAGCGCGCCAGAGATTAAGATAATTTCATCGAATTCCTCCATACGCTTGTTGACTGAATGATAATAAATATAATGAGATCGCACCCTCCCATCACACCTCCCGCAACCCGAAGAGCCGCTTCTCTCACCATTCCGATCCAAGTACATGTCATTTATTGTAAATTGCATACAAGTGGTAACAATCAGAACCTTCCGTAATAAAAAGGTGCTCTTCGATCTGCTCAGTTACCAAACTGGTTCAGTTCTATTGACACGTAAAACGGAATCAGCAAATTCATTATTAAAACGAAAAAAAAATTTTACAACTGTTTTAAACTCCAGAACGACATTCACAATATCTTGGAGTGGAGTAAAATTAACATCATTTGATTATCGTGTTTTATACTTGAGCTCACACAAAAATCTATATTTATACAATGGATGGTATGTATGCACTGTAGCAGCTACACAGAAATGAAAAGACTGGCTGGAGACAAGAAAACGTGTGAAGCTTGTTGCAAACTAATCTGCAATCCTAGGTATACTACTAGGTAGGACTGCTTCTTCGAAAGATTTAGAGAATAGCTCCCATAGTCTTGAAGTTATTGTATGTAGCCTTGGAAAAGAGTCGGTTTGAATTTATTACGCTGGTGTGGGTACACATCAAACAAAATATTGTCTGTTGATTGAGAAGGTACAGAAAAAGTTCCTCGGTATAATCCAACTAATTTCATACTGATTTTGCTCTGGATATTCATTGGAAATTAGACGAACTACCAATTTGGATGTTCATTTTTTCAACTGATTCGTGATCGATTACGTAACTCAGATATTTTTATAAATTTTACTAAGTTTATCTCCAATCTGCGACAACGGCAACATATGATAAATTATTCCACCTGCCACTATGAAGAACCAATCTTCATATGGAAATACCCGTGGGCAGGGTAATAATCCTTATAAACCGTATCTCTTCGGATGTGGACATTGATAGCAATATTAAGGGTATCCTCGGAAATCATCTACATCTATTGTATCAACAAATTTTTCTTGTTTTTGTATTTTTGTTGATGTTTTTAAATAAATATTGAATTTATTGAAAAGCAGTTTCCCAAAATATCTCATTGAATATAAAGTTTGGCATTGAATAACCACTTCGTGTTCCACACAATTCTATAATAACATTAACAGTATTTGCGAATATTAGAATTGGAATTACTTGGAATTACATGGACTAATATATAATTATATAAAGATAATATAATATAATTCTAAGACAGTTTTTTTAAACTAAACGAAACTTTTGATCGACGTCCATAATCCAACAAAAACAAAAAAATGTATGATGATGAGGTTGTGCCGCTTCTCTTCCATCGCGGTGTACCTGAGTGACATTACCTAGAGGGTTCTCTCCAATTTCGCCGTCTCGAGAAGCTCAGGAGAATTTGTTGCTCTTAAGACAGTTGCGCTTGAAAAAAAGGCAAGCCAGGAATATGTGAATAAAAGTATAGGTTATCAACCTCGACGAAATAAAAATATATTTACAAATGAGCACACTAGACATAATTAATCTCCTGGTTTCGTATTACCCTAAGATGTTATTAAAATTATAATCCTGTCTATCGTGTTCCCGCTTGATGCGGCCCTAGGCTCTGTGGCCTTGTAGCATAGATACTCGTTGGCTGCTTTAGTTGAGCCATGGTGGCTTCTTCGCCTCTTAGCTTGTTAAGGTGGAGACGGAATCAGCCCTCTCCACCTCTGACGCTCGATGGCTGTCAGGGCGGAGGCGGCAACCCGCCGACAAAATGGCAAACTCGTTCTCATGAGCTCACTTCGACACACGTAATGTGTGTTTATTGTTTTGTCTTCACATTGCTCGTGGAATTTAAATTAGCGGGAAGGAATTCAACCTCACTAAAAACTAACACTATTGTCGTTATTACTTTATTATTAAATTAATAGTTTCCTTATTAAAATATTTGATAGTTTACCCGAAGAGTTTTCACTAGTTTGTTCCTTAAAAATTCTAGCTTGTGTAGAGAGGATAAGATGCGAGAGAAAAGAGTCACCGTATTAGATATTTTTCTGGCGAGCTGTTGAAGAAGTTACCTTCTCGGGTGTCGTGATTGCTGATTTTGAATTTGGAAAATTTTGGCTATTTTAAATTAGCTATTATATTATATTTTAACCATTGAATGCAAGTTAACCGAAATATTATTTTTCTAATGCGTGCAATTCTTGTCACTTATGGAGTCCATAATACAACTATTTCTCAATATACTTTTTAAGTAACTATCAACACTCGTTAAAAATTCTAAGGATTAAATGAGAGTCATATAATTCTCTGAAATGAGGTTCAGCTCGAACATAAAAGAAAAATGAATAATGAAAGTTGCGCGTGCTCCACACCAGACCAGCGACAATTCTCTCCTCGCAGGAGCAGTGTGCGCTCTCCCGGGGGTATTTCTATGGAATGTCTGACGAGTCCTCCTATCGCAGATTTAAATTTATTATTATTATTATTATTATTTTGTTGAAAAAACTCCTTACATCATTACAGCGCAAGCCAAATCGATGTAAAGGGTGAAATAAAATAATATCAAAGGAAATATACATAGAACCATATGAATAGGAAAAGCCAGTTATCTGCTTGCTGCCTTTATCATAAGGGCATTTACGAATTCGCCATAATTGCATCCAAAGAGGTCTATCTCTTTTGCAACCTCATTTAAGAGACGAATCGCCTTCAATACAGGAGAACTTCGAAGGGCCTCTGTGCGGCAATTTGGGGCATAAAATAATATATGCCCCCTTGCTCTGCTATAACTATGGGGAACGTACAGATTTAGCTCTCTCAGCACTCCTGGATTGAAAACACCTCCGAATAACAGTTTAAAAAAATGCTTTCCCAGAAAGATCATTCTACGAGCTTCAAGAGTGTTGAAACCCAACACTCCTGAGAGAAACAGTGAGGGGTACATAAAAGGATAACAGTTATACTCCCTTAGGTATAAATACCTTAAAAATCGTTTCTGGATCCTTTCCAGCTCCAAGATGACTGTTCTTTCTCTGGGGTCCCAAATGATAGAGCAGTACTCCAAGTTACTGCGAACCAGCGCTTCATACAGTCGACGGATCGCCGTTGTGTTTGAAAAAGATCTTGCGTTCCGTAAAGCAAAACCAAGCATTTTGTTGGCTCGCATGATAATGTTAGATAGATGTATTTTAAATGTGAAGTTGGACTCAAACGTGATACCCAGATCCTTAATATAATCAACACGCTGTAAATAGGTATTGTTCATCTGGTATGGGAATAATTGAGTATTTCCAGATCGAGTATATGTAATTACAGAGCACTTTGGTATACTAAATGGCAAGTTGTTGTCATCCGACCACTTTAACAACCTATTAATATCATTTTGTAGGAGAAATGAATCATTAGAATTTTCTATAGCTCTAAATAGCTTCAGATCGTCGGCAAAAAGAAGATAATTAGATGATTCAATGTAATTATCAATGTCATTGATATACAGAAGAAACAAAAGCGGCCCCAAATTTGAACCCTGGGGGATTCCTGAATTTGCTATGAAACTATCTGAATTATGATGATTATACACTACATATTGTTTTCGATTAGATAGGTAGGATGCCATTAATCCCAGAAGATTGTAGGCAAATCCACAATTGTTAAGTTTTTTTAATAAAATGGCGTGATCGACCTTATCGAATGCCTTTTCAAAATCCGTGTAAATGACATCGACGGAAATAAATTTTTCTAGTGAATTGTTAACAAACGACGAAAGATTAAGTAAGTTGGTTACGGGCGATCTAGTCGGTCTGAATCCGTGCTGGTTTTCACTGAGCTGATTCTCGCATTGTCTGTATATGTAGGAATGGAGAATGGACTCAAGAAGCTTAGCGGGAGCTGAGAGTACAGCCACTGGTCTGTAGTTATCGATTAATATCTTGCTTCCCTTTTTGAAGATTGGCGTGACTTTGGTAAGTTTCCATCTGTCGGGGAAAGCATTCTTGCACACTATCAAACTAAATATATGATGCAAAGGAGACATGAGTTGAGTAGAAAACGCTTTTAATATGTAAGGGGGTATGAAGTCTGGACCGGCAGAATATTTAGGAGCGAGTTTCCGAAATGCGTTGACGATATCGGCGAGACTGATTTCGGGAATAGTAACAGATAGGGCGGGAACCGAAGTAGAAGGAAGGGAGTCAATATTTAGATCGGGAACATCAGAACTATATACGCTTCGAAAGTAAGCGGCAAATCCTGACGCAATATCGAACGAGCCCCTATAAATTGATTCACCGAGTTTCATCTGGTCGGGGTTGTCATGTTCACAACGCTTTTCATTAATAAAACGCCAAAATTGTTTCGGATCTTTAACGATGCTAGACTCAGCTTCCCGAGTATGCTTCTCGTATGCATCGGAAATTAGCCGCTTAGTCTCGCTGCGTAGTGCTCTGAAACGTTCGAGAGCCAAGGGTGAATTTGTTCGTTTCCAAAGACGATGGTATTTATGTTTTCTCTGCAAGTTAAATATAATTGTACCGTTGTACCACTTCGGAAATACTCGCTTTGGAGTATTGTCAAGTGTTCGTTTTTTAAAGCAGATATCGAATGCTCCGTATAATTTTTGATAGAACAAGTCGACAGCTTGGTTTACATCTCCATTAGTATGGAAGTCCCAATTTATGTGACCTAGAATGTCAGAGAGCATGTCAAATTTACATTCCCTAAATGTCCACCCCATAGAGTCGCCCGTAGACGTTGTCTCTGGTGCGTCCACAACTGGAGGAGACGTGTATTCGAATGACAACGAGAGAGTAGGGTGATGGTGATCCTCCTCCACCAATGGAGAGTCATGTCTGTCAACGACAACGTGTTTTGATCTTAAATTACATAGAATTAAATCGAGTATCACATTGTTTGAATTGGATACACAATTCAGTTGACAGAGGTTAAAAAATTCACAAAAATAATTATACAAATTTGTTGGGTTATTCCCGGAATAAAAATTAAATTAATTAAATTTATGTTATCATCAGCTTTGTGGGTAGATCACTCTAGAGTGGCTAGCAAGGTTAACTGAACATATCAGATCCTACAAAAATACTAAAATAAGATTCCCAATTAGCGAAACATTTAAATAAATTTAACCATACATTAACCCCAAGTAATATACCTACCCCCCTTCATTTGGAAAGGAAAGACTACAGACTTAATCTTTAAGAATAACTAGAAATAAATCAAAATTTAAATAACCCCAACATTCAACTTATAAACGAACATCTTCTCCTCACCATTACTAAAAATATCCAAATAAGTTTAAAATACATTACCATATCTGTATTGTAACATACATAATATTAAAAGATTATATTTATTTATTATCATTATTTATTATATTTTTTCTGTCAACTCTCAACCAGGGGTTGTTTTTCAAAAATCACTTATCTTCTCGATATTTTTGCGATAGGAACTACCGTAGGTTGAGTTTCTGGTAAAAAAAATGCTTATGATTTCCTAGTCCAAATGTTATTTATAGAAATCGTAACAACATCAATTTATATTTCTGTAAGCTGTTAAAGTTTGCCATCTAAATCTTTACATGTTTATTTCTATTGTTTTTTTTAATTTCATAAATGTCGTCATCATATTAAACGTTTAAAAGTTTATCATCGAAAATATAATTATTTATCCTTTATATTAAACTTTAAAATAACTTTATTCTGGAGATAGATGACAATAAAACAAGATGTAAATGTAAAAGCCAAAAAGAACGTCTGAAAAACAACATTGGAAGAACTCAAATCCCGTACACGCACATACTGGAGCTGCGTTATTTATCGTTTTCAATTAAAATCAACATTTTTTTGTAAAAACCTTTGCAAGTCCGTGTGTGTGAGTCGGTGTATCGGGAGTGGGTGCGGATTCCAATCGGAATATGAATGAGAAATAGCCTCCCGCGCAGAACATTCATAAAATCAGCAAACGTCAATATTGAGTTATAGTCGAGGACCATTTTTTTCGTAAACATTTAACTGTTGAAGCCGCTCGAGTGAGTTTCCGTGTACCCGAAAACATTTTCCAATTAGATCCCCCCGAGATCCCCCCGACCCTCCGAGGGCGACGGGAGCCACTCAGTCCAAGGGTGGTTTTTAAAAGTTGGAGAATTCAATGAGACATTTATGAATACCGACATTTAAGATGTTTTAATTTGTCTCGTCAATCAAATACTTAGGGTTCTGTCAAATTATTGTTTTGATTCAATATTTAAAAAATGTTGTATGTATAGAGTATTTCCAGGAAATCGATTGAGGAAAGATCCGTAAAAGAAATTAAAAGTGAAAAAGCTGTTGGTTTTGATTGTATTGCCACAGATTTTATTAAAAGCGGTGGCGAACTGGTTTCTGCATGGTTGTGTAAATTTTTTAATCAGTGCTTGGATAAAATATATACACCGCTCAACTGGAGGAGAGCAGTAATTATTCCTCTGTACTAACGTCAATAAGTTGACTGTCTGGCATCCTAAACGGTCCTCGAGATCGCTAACCTTACCACCAGGTCATACCATCCATCCGCAGACAGGGAGAGGGCGTATGGTGAATCTTTGGCGCCACAAAACCGAGACCCACCAGCTGTGAAGATAACCCCTACTGAAAATCTCCGGAAGAAGCAACTCATCAAAAAACCACTTTGGCGAGAAAGCATTCACCACAATGAGGGACCTGACGCGCACTATCAGAAGATTTAAGAGAGAATAATTCATTATCAGTTGTTTCTAATTTTTAGTAGGTACAGCATACACAATAAGTTTAATAGAGTCAATCTAAACAATTAATATTAGCATAGTTAACAGTAAAATACGAGTAAGTATAATGTTTTTTTATTGTGAACAAAGGTTTTTTTGCAAAAACGTTCTATGATTTTTGTTTATATTATAGTTGGGCAAATGATTATGTGGATAACCATCTCTATAAATATACAAAAAAATTGCGTACATTCATTGATGTTTGACAATAAAATATGAATGGAGTGGGAAATCGCTTACAAATATTCGTAGGAAGCGATTTCGCGATCCGCTGGGGGGTGGTGGCGGGGAGGTGGACAGGCGGGGGCGGGAGCGGGGGGAGAGATGAAAGGGGGCTTGTATAGATGTGAGAAAAGTTGATTATATTTACAAAGAGATTTTTTATCCTTTAGGCGCTCAATTTAAATAATATCGATCAAAACTCGGGGACAAGCGATTTTAACAAAAAGGCCCTCAGGAATTAATTACCGATTTGAAGTCTTTTCAAATCGTTTTCGGTACACAAAGTAAAAAACAAATTAATTTTGTCGTTGGAACAGCGCTGCAGAGCAGTCGGAGACTGTACCTAGCGGCGTGCTGGACCAGGGGCGATCTCCGTTTGGTTTACAAACCGAGTCGATAGAGCGCGCACCGGTCCGGCCAGACCTGCTTTCACTTCAATATGATTTTATAGCAGTTTAGGTCTTCACCCTTTCGCTAACAAACCTAACGAAGCAAACTGTTACAAGTTCATACAAACCTTTCATTCAAATCCAGTTTACGCCATGGATGAACATAAACTTCCGGATATAAAAGTTGAAGTTCTCTTTTGTAAACGGTTGACAGATTATATCACAGGCAAAACGAAAAACATCATAATGTATATCTAACTAAATTAACGTTCTACCGAGAGCTAGGATTATCCTGGTTACAGGCTGCGGCCCGCTGCTATACTCCTCCCTCCCTCACATTTGTGAAATAATTATTGTCGCCAGTCTCAAGCTCGTCCATCGTAGGGCTGGTCACCCTGCATGGTTACAGCACACATGATTACAAACATTATTACAATCGCTTCGGAACTCGGACTCCCAATGAACAATGACCTAGGCAAAAACGTAAGGACCAACAATTGGAGGAAATCAAAAATAGATGGAGAATGAAGAGGGATCAACAGGGAAAAGAGCCGGTGGAGGGTTGTTGTGGAGGAGGCAAAATCTCGCACCGGAATGAAGCGCCGAGAAGAAAAAAGTAGAAGAAAGAGTACTACAGAAAAAATACATTCGATTTATTACGATAAAAGAACTTCTCTCCCAAGAATATTATATAATATTGTGCACTATACCTAAGTAAGACTAGAGGCGAGCGCACGCCGGACAAAGGCCCCGAGCGGAGCGTTGCCTCTTTAGTCCCGGATAGTTATGTTCTTCAATGGAGAGTGGCTCTACTGCAGCTGCGGGGCATCCTTTTCATACCTCTCTTCTAAACCTAAACCTGTCGTCAGTAAGTTCTGACACTGTCAATGAGCAACTACGAAGGGTGAAACTATTTTCTTTTTATTATATTATGGGTTAGACTTTCAGAGATGTGAATGAAATGAAATGACATGAATTCATCATAAAAGAGTAGCGGACGTTTCTCTCCAACAAATATTATGAAACATATGTTATATTAAACGAAAGTCTGGTCGGCTAGAACTCGGCTAGATCAGATGAAAGAAGGTATACGTCTGTAACTAAAGCTTGCGCCCCCTACCGTTGCGTGTATCTTCGTGGCGAACATGGTGTTCCCATGTAAATAGTGAACTGAAAGGTCGAAACCAAATATGAACTTTGAGTAAAACTTACCAGGGTTACCTTTGTAGGTTGCAGTTCGACTGAAATGATGGACACCAGTGACGGTTAATCTTTTACAGTGGAGATAAAACGGGTATATTTGAAATTTTGAAGGTGCATGTTTGCACATATAAATATTTCAAACACGGAATCCTTAATTGAATTTTTCAATTTCTTATTTAAACATGTATAAAAATGCACATATATTGAAATATATATACATATATATATAGTGAACATAATTTATGACAAATTTTCATTGAATTAAACACTGTTTTTTCTACTTTTGAGTTTATTTTTCTCGACATGTTTCAAAGGCTTTTACACCTTTATCACCGGGAAAACGATATAAACTCATATTCTTTATATAATGAAATGGTACTAAAGTTAGTTAGTTAACTAGAGATATACCTGAGAGAGAGTGCTAGAGAGTGCATGCCGTGGGCTTGTAATACATCCTATGTGATGTGATGACAAAAGTACCTAAAAGGTTAGAGAAAGAGTGGGAGAATCACTCTGCATCACGACCGCCTGTATCGGGACGGGCTGATTTGCATGGGGCGGTGCTCTGTGTTCTGAGATGTTTGAAATTCAATTTAAAACAGGTTTACCCGACACCATAAATCAACAACTGAAATGAGTTCCAAATCCCGCCGTGTGCTGTAATATGAAGCTGAAATTATATTATATTCATCATATTCGCACCAACACAACAGCATGGTATTCACGGAATATAATATCTTTGTAAAGGTGACACGTTCAATTGGTATATATAATAATAATTCATTTGTTTTTAGACCACTTGCTTTTTTAACAACCAACCGATTTCACTCGTCTTGTTCTCTGATTTTATACTTGGTGTCTTTAGTAACCCTGACGAAGTTCCGGCGGGAGCGAAACCGGTGGATTGTTTAAAAATAAAGTGTTGTAAAAACAAATTGAAAGCGTATTAATATTAATGTTTTTAGTTGAAATTTCTTGGTAGAAGTTCATTTTAATTAATGAAACAAAAAATTATAAAAAATTTCTTTATTATTATGTATTTAGTGTGCTTCCACTTGTGTTTATGTTCGACCGGTTTCGGCAGCTTGCTGCCATCGCATCGTCTGGTACCTACATCAAAATTTATTTGGTTTATATAATAAATGATAGTGGTGGGGGTTGAACATTTTTTTCCTGATTCTAAATAATGTATTACTGTTATTAAGTTGTAGTGAAAATGATTCTCTATAATGTAAATTTTGGATTAATTTGTTAACTGTATAATTAAAAAGCAATTACTAGGGTGGCTAATTCTTGGAATGATTCTATAACAACATAATGTAATTTTTGTGTTTGAGATAATTAAGTTTAAATATTTCAAATGTGTTGTGGCCCGGCTACTGCTGTCTTGGAATTTCCCCCTGGAGTTCAGAAACAAAGATAATTACGGCAGTTTACATATTCTTTAGAAGGTAGATAAATAAAGGTTGGGATTGAATTTTATTGTTTACAATGGATATAGGAGTGGTGAATTTGATTTGAAATTGTTTTCTGTGGGTTATTTTTTAAGCGGTTAATTTATATTATTTCTAACCAATCTAATTTTGGGCCTTTAGGTTGCGCATGTAAAATATTAGCGGTGTAGTTATTGTAAAAAGTATGCTTTGCAAAATTAGAATTATCTAATTTACTATCTTCCTGTTTGGCCTACGTATGTGCCATTGCTATTATCGCATTCTAAAAGGTATGTCCCCGAGTTACTTAATTTATCTCGTTTGCCTTTGTTGTTGATTAGCATTTTCCCTAAGTTGTTGATATTATAGTAAACGTAGCATGTGACTGAAGAGCTCAATCCTAGACCCACACATTCTGGGGCATTCGTAGTGGAGCCGTCACCGTCTCCCGGTAGTCTCTTCTTTCTCCTTCTCCTCCTCTCTGCGCAACGTCTCTGTGCTGTACTTTAGAGTCCTTCGTGCCTATTATTCTCCACCTAGGTCTTCCTTTTGTAGGCTATTCTCAGCAGTCACATTCGATGATAGTCTTTTGGAGGTCTGCTGTAAGGGAGTTCTTGAAGCGTTCCCTCTGACCATCGTGTGAACGTTTACCTTGGGTCAGCTGAGAGTACATAATATTCCTCGGGAGTCTTGTCTCAAGCATTCTGTTGACGCGTTCAGCCCAGCGCAGTTGTATCTGTATATGTATCTACATCTGTATATGTATCTACATCTGTATATGTATCTACATCTACATATAAATAAAACTCAATGTCCCATCTGTGTGTCTCCTTCTTTCTCGGTGATTCCTCAACAGATCCTTCTGAAACTTGGAGAATGGACTAAATGGAATTCAGCGGTCGTCATAGGCATATTTTTGTTATTAATCGAGCTCTAATTAACTTTATAAATTAATCAATTAATTGAAAATTTTCGTAGTGCAAACGAATATAGACCTTAATGTTCGTTTCACCTGAGTATCAATCTTTTGAGTCTATATTCGTTTGACATGGTCTGGAGAGATTTCAGTCTCCATGTAATTTTGTGTAGTGGCAACAATGTGTTTTTCTTTCTGACAGTCCAATATATTGCGTTTTACTTTGGGATGTATAATACTTAATACGTTTTACTTATTACGTACTAAAATAATTGGTTGTTTAATTGGTACAGTCTATTTTATTGGCGATATTTTAATGTACATTAATGCAGACAGGTAATTATGCATCTAAATTTTGGCGAGTATAATTTTTACGCGTCATTTTGAGGTTATGAACGAAATTTTATTTTTTCGTGTGGCTGAAACTTATTCGTTTCTCTTACGTTCGACGGTGATTACTTAATGATATTCGTTTTTCTAGAATTCTAGCCGTTCGATTGGTCACGTGGTCTCTGAACTGTCAATCGTACGTCGTAATATTTTGTAAGTATATTTATATTTCTAATTCATATACTCGTATATCTTCAAGTTGTTCTATTTTGCCGTTGAAATGAATACATATTATATTTCCGCATTACATATTTCAATGTTATAGTTCTAAATTATATCGAATAGAGAAGAAATTATATATCGTTTTACTTACGTATCATATCTATGTAATTTTAGGTTATGAAGTTTCTGGAATTAAAAATATTCAATGATAATTAAATTGCTTTCAGGTTATTTCAAAGGATGATAGCGAAAATATAAAATATTGGACGTCGAAGGTCTACAAGAATATGAAGAAACTTGCTTCCGTAAGTTTAGGTATTCGGTTATTCTATTTTGCCGTTCAAATGAATACAGATTATATTTCCGCATTACATATTTCAAAGTTATAATTCAAAAGTTGTACACAAGCAGTGTGAGTGGGGAAAGAAGCCGAGGACGACAGAGGAAAACATGGCATGACCAAATTAACCAATTACTAAAAGGCGGCCACATTCGAAGTCGGAATAATCGACGTGCGTGCATGGTGCGATGTATGAATGTGGAGGAAACCCGAGAGGTGTGGCAGGACAGGCCAGTGTGGCGATCCATCCTCTGTGCCTACCCCTGCGGGGAAATGGCGTGATGGTTAGTTAGTTAGTTAGTTACTTTTAGGTTATAATTATGCTGGGATTAAAAATATTCAATAATATAATTATTTGATTTTTGCTAATTCTAATATTTTTTTCTTTTATTTCTAGGAAACAATATTAATTAATCAGAGATCGGAATGGAATCGGTCATATAGCAGGGACAACGGATGATAATCAGTCATATAGATGCACCCTGGAGTGGCGGACGAGAAACGGCTACACAAATTCTGGCAGAATTTTGAATGGTATTGCGCTATTTTATTAATGTTATTTTATTATTATGATTTTAATTAGTTATTTGAAATACAATTAATATGACATTTGATGAATTCAAACATAAAAGTGTTCTTTATACGCGTACTTTGGTCAGGGAAATATTAAAATGACCACAGCAACGATAAGAAAGTTCTAATGATATACAATATCGATTTATTCGTTTTACTTACGTGTCATTTTAGGTTATGACGTTTCGTTGTGTAATAATTAGTTAATTGGTATAATCTATTTTCATAATGTTATTTTAATGTAAAATTGTTCTGGCAGGGCGAAAATCTATATCTTTGGGATTAGATATTAAGTTTTGATAAAATAATTGCCTGGTTGTGAGAGACCACTGGTCTAATGGGGATATTTTTGTATTGGGATTGAAATTATTTTGTTAATGAGCCATATTGGTGCATCTGCATGTTGCAATTCTTTATTTTCCATTTCACTGAGTAATTCCAGCAGCACACATACCCAAATACACTATGAGTTACTTCAGCTGTTTTAGTTTTTCTCTGAAAACAAATTCTGTGATAGGTAAACATATCCTTATATGCAGCATTAGCTGCCTCAGTTGGAAGAGTCCAGTAATATTCCATTTTTGGCCATTAAATTCTACATTATGCTGAGATTTAAAATATTCAAAGATAATTAAATTGCTTTCAGGTTATTTCATTTGCTTGAGGATGGGGAAGACAACGCAGAAGATAATGGATTGCGCATGTGCAGAGGATGGGGAAAACAACGCAGAAGATACTGGAATTCGCATGTCCAGAGGATGGATCCCACACCTCGATATATGCGTATCACAAGACAATGTTGTTATCTTTATGAACTAATTTGGAATGGTATGTACAGGTTTAAATTGGATTAATTGGTTTAATTCGTTACATAAGAATATAGACAATTTATGTTTACTACTCCATGATACATTCTCATCTGTCTTACCTTTCCTGTATTTGGGGCTTTATTACAAAGAAGAAAGCTACTGAGATTCAGGTGATCCAAAATCGGGCTGTTAGAAATATTTCCCGTCTACCGTGGTACACTCATGTAAGGGCCCTATATTCTCAGACGAAAATAATTCCATTTCAAATCCATCCAAAATTAGAGATCACTAAAACTATACTACAAATAATAAAGTCATCAACGCACTCTAATACTCGACCAATATTCAATACGGACGTACACCAACATGATACGCGATCACAGAATAAGAAGCATTGCGTTCAACTAGATTCGGTGTAAAATCCTTACAATTTATAGCCTCTACAGAATTTAATAAACTCCCTAATGATTTAATAATGATGTCGAACCAAAAACTTCAATCTGATCAACTTAAAAGTAATTTTTACATTACATTTTAACATTTTTACATTACACATAAGCTACTTTTAGTAGTTTTCATTCATATATGAAAATTCCATTATTAATTTCAGGTAAGGTTTTTAAATTTACAGTTTATAGACAATAATTAAGCACATTCCCAAACGAGATGCATTGACAATCCGACAGACTTTAAATCTCACATTAAAACCCACCTTTTCAAAATATCGCATAAAATGTTAACAACGGTTGTCTGTATATCAATAAACAATATTATATCACATTTGCACAAAACATTCATATGTTTAGAGAAACAAAACTCTTGATTTTGTTGTCCATGAAATTCACATCAGAGCCAATAAAGTAAGTTTCTACGATCGTGATTTCGCTGTTGTCACATGCACCTTTCATGACTAAAAAACATTGTCAAAGCGCCCTTGAGGTGAGCTATTCACGAAAACGGCGATTATACAAATTAAAAAAACAAACAAACCATCACGCCGTTTCCCCACAGGGGTAGGCAGAGAGAATGGACCATAACACTACTCTATCCTGGCAAACCTCTCTAGATTCCTCAACATTCATACAACGAGTCATACACGCATGTCGATTCCTCCGACTTCTAACATGACCAACCTTTAAAATCTGATTAATTTAATTAATTTGACAAATTAATCAAATTAATCAGATTAAAAGGTTTTATTAGTTTTATCGTTTTTATAAAGAATTTTGACAGGTGTAGAAATAAATTTTTCACTTGTTCCAATGACAATTTGAATAATTTCTTCAATATTATTTTTAAGTTCTTGCTGGTTAAGTGCCTTATTACAGATAATTTAAAAAATGGTGGATACGTGTAACATAAATTAAATAAACACAAAAGTCCGGATCGTCCATGTCAACATGTGCAACACCGAAAAAAACATTATGTGTTATTACATTATGTGCTAAATTAAAAAACAGTGGATACGTGGAACATATTATACATTAAATAGACAATATGTGCACCGTCTAAAAAGAACATTTTGTGTTAAATTATTTTTATTTTGTTATTTTATTTTATATCATTGTATTTTATATTATTTGTTTAAGATTTATTTTGTGGGTGTTGGACGATCGAAGTGTGCGCGGGAGATACCTATTGGTGGCGATGAGGTTCGTAACCCATCACACCGCGTCTCCCGCGGGGCGAAAAGAGAAGGATGGAGTGCCGCATCAGTAAAAGTGTGACAGTCCATTCTTTCTGCTTACACTTTCGGGGAGACGGCGTGATGGTTAGTTAGTTAGTTAGTTAATTTGACAAATTAGCCTAATTATTATTATTATTATTATTATTATTATGCATATAGCATGAACTGCCTTTTATATGAAGAATATCTTCAGCAAACAAGTGAACAACAGTTGTAATTCATTCATTGTATGGAAATTTAAATTTTGCCTTATGCGCCTCTTCGGTGTCCGCCTTATGGGATTTAAATTTTTTTTTTTTAATTCCAGGGCCCAAAATTGATGAATCAAAGATCGGACCAAAGTTGCCGATGCAGCGTGTAAAATAACTAATGTTTAAATGGAATGGGATCGGTCATAAAGCAAGGACAACGGGTGATAAGATCTTCTGGCCTGGAGTGGCGAAAGAGAAACAGCTACACAAATTCTGGCAGATCACAAGCAAGATGGTCTGATGACATTAAACGAGTGGCAGGAGGTCAATGGCGCAGAGCGGCGAGGGATACAGTTGTGGAAGTCGGGAAGGGAGGCTTTTGTAGTATTATCATCCATATTACTGTTCCACGCCAGCGGACTCGCCGTGCCGAAATCACGATCGTAGAAACTTACTTTATTGGCTCCTATGTGAATTTCATGGACAACAAAATCAAGATTTTTGTTTCTCTAATATAATGAATGTTTTGTGCAAATGTGATATAATATTGTTTATTTGATTATTAAATTTCTTATAAAAAATTCAAAAAATAGTTTTTCAATTACATTAGTAATATGTATTCAAGTTTATAATTCACAGCGAGTTTGCTTGGATTGAAACTTTGTTTTAAAGATATAGATAGACACACATTTTTGCATCCATACACATGGCATTTAATCCAATAAATAAACGAATTGTTATTGAACTTTAATTGTATTTGTTGAATATATATTGGGTTTATTTATGTACTCGAATTTAGCAATAGCGAAGCGTTGCCGGGTCAGCTAGTAATAACATATTATAGAGCGGAGAAGTAATAAATTAGACGTTAATGTTCATACGTTACGAATGCTAAGAATCTGTCATTTCCAAAGTGGCTTACCATATCTAAATGTTTTTTTCAACGTTACAGGAGTAAAGGATAAATATAAAAATAATTCTATAATCCGCCGCATTTAGCCTATACATTGTTATTATTTCTCATAAAGGAGAAAAGGCATTGTTATATTGTTTCGTAAATGTTTCTGGTTTCAAATTGAAAAATTGGATAAAGTATTATTTCTAAGAAAATCAATCTCCTCCCACCAAACGAGGGAGTGCTCTTAGTAAATTGCTGCCCGCGGAGGACCGGACATTGAGCTAACTTCAGAGAAATAGCTAGTTCCCGAGAACGTGGAGCCAAATTAGAGTGGTAAAAGTTTGTAGGGCTTTCATCTTAAAAGGTTCTATAAAACAACTTAATATGTTTTTAGTTTCATCAGTCAGAATTGTGCGATCACTCGCTTCATTATCTCTCGAGATGTTCTACAATATTGTATCCGTACGTTACCACACCGCACCGTCCCGCCACACTCACTACTATTCTATGCATATCATAAGTCTCTCGAGTAAGAATCAAACTGCGGTAAACGGGCAAAAATACAAATCTCCAAAATATATATTCGGGGCTCTTGAACAACACAAGATAAAATAATTGAATTTATACATAAAATATATCAAAAACGAATAACCCGAGGAAGGTCCTTCTGCTCCATTAAAAAGGCTACACGGACATCGAAAAACTACTAACCGCAAGGATGGACCGCAACAGTGTGCTTTCCTGACATGGCTCTCTCGCCTTTTCAACGCATGGGTGTCTATTTTTCTAACTCCTCGAGAAGCCGATATTTCAGTTTGAGTAATTTGATCTTGTCACTCTGTCCTCGGTAATCCTCTATTACTCAATCATGATAACTTGCTTGTCTGAAAAGCGCCATTGGAAAACTCAATGGTCGCGTTGTAATAGAAAAAGTGAAACATGTGACAACTGACAGAGTGTGTGATGTACAATATTTATAAGCGGTATGGATCAGATTTTTCTCGTTTCGAACAATCGCAGAGACGTTTATGGCCAAAATACTCAGAACTTTCTGTGCGTTTGTGGATCTGCAGAAAGCGTATGACCGAGTTGATAGGAAAAAACTTTGGAAGGTCTTGGCCGAGTACGGAGTGGGCACAAAACTGATACGCGCGGTCGCATCCCTCTATGAGGGAAGCACCGCTTGTGTCAGGGTTAATGGGGCTGTCACATCTTGGTTTGACATCACTAAAGGTGTCAAACAGGGCTGTGTGATGTCCCCGTGGTTGTTCAATCTATACTTGGACAAGTGTATGGAAGAACTTGAAGGCATAGACGCTGGTGCTAAGATGAATTGTTTGTCAGTCAGCTGTTTGTTATATGCAGACGATGCTGTGTTAATCGCTGACAGTAAAGGAAATTTGCAAGTCTTAGTGTCAAGGATGTATGAGGCATGCAAAAAGAGTGAGTTGGTGATGAATGTGTCAAAATCTAAAGTGATGGTTTTCGAGAAAGAAGAATTTATGACGATTTGTGATATAAGTGCGATGGGCGAGAAATTGGAGCCAGTTACTGAATTTACGTATCTGGGAAGCATGTTTACAAGAGACGGAAAAATGGAGAAAGACATCGAAAGGAGGGTTGGTGCTGGGAATAAAATAAATGGCGCACTCAAAGTCATTACTGCAAATAGAAATATATCCACAAAAGCAAAAATGGCAGTACACAATGGAGTTCTAGTGCCAACCCTCATGTTTGGAAGTGAAGCTTGGAGCTGGCAAAAGAAGGATGAAAGCAGGATAAACGCCGTAGAAATGAGATCACTAAGAAGAATGTGCCGGAAAACGTTGTATGATAGAATACCGAACGATGAAATAAAAAAGAAATGTAAGGCAGATGACTGCATCATGAATAAAATTTAAAAAGGATCCCTGAGATGGTTCGGACATATGGAACGAATGGATGAAAGTAGAATGGTTGAAAAGTTGTACACAAGCAGCGTGAGGAGGGAAAAGAAGCCGAGGACGACCGAGGAAAACATGGCATGACCAAATTAATCAATTACTAAAAGGCGGCCACATTCGAAGTCGGAACAATCGACATGCGTGCATGGTACGATGTATGAATGTAGAGGAAGCCTGAGAGGTATGCCAGGACAGGCTAGTGTGGCGATCCATCCTCTCTGCCTACCCCTCCGGGGAAATGGCGTGATGGTTAGTTAGTTAGTTAGTTTTACTCAGACGTAAACTTTTCAGTGCGTTTTTAGATTTGCAATTATGATCGAGTGAATAAAGCAAAACTGTGGTTAATCTTATTTGAATATGAAGAGGAAACAAAACTGATACGGGCGGTTGTTTCCCTTTATGAAGAAAACACTGCCGTGTTAGGGTTAATTGAGACATATGCCATGGTTTGATATCACAACGGGTGTTAAACAAGCCTACGCGATGTCTCCATGGTTGTTCAATCTGTATATAGGGAAGTGTATGAAAGAACTGAAATGAATAAATGCTGGCGCTAAGATGAGTGAGATGTCTATACGTTGCTTGCTTTGCGTGGACGATGCCGTTTTCGTCGCAGACAGTGCAGAAGAATTACAAACTTTGGTGTCGAGGCTAACGATTTAATGATGAATGTCGGAAGTCAAAGGTGATGGAAGAAGAAGACACGACAGGTTGTAATATAAGTGTGAATTAGGTGAACCTAGAGCAAGTGTCTGAGTTTGTCTATTGAGGTGACATGTTCACAGCGGATGGCCGAACGGATAGTGACGTCGAAAGAAGGGTTATTGCGGGTAACAAAGTAAATGGAACTTTAAAAACTGGTATCGAAAACAAAAATAAATATCAATGAAAGCAAAAATGATCGTTCACAATGGAAATTAGTACCAACCCTAATGTTCTCGTTCTCCTGAGGCTCTCGATAAAATTGCACAAGGAAACTGTTCGTACAGTGATTTTTCGAAAGCATTTTATAAGGTAGACCACCAACCGTTTATTTAAAACTTCAGAGAATGGGCTTTATCAATCTTTTGCTGAAGCTCTTCTCGATTGCAGTACGTATCATATGGACTATATCAGTCACTAATTTTCCACACTTCATCTGGAGTACCACAGGGTTCCATTTTAGGGCCGTTTCTTTTCACAATATTCATCAATATTATGTGAAATGTAATTGAGTCTTCAATTTTTTTATTATTATTTGCTGAAGACCAAAAAAAAATTCAGTGAAATTCAGTATCTTTTAGACTGCTTGAATCTTCAGCACGACATTCAATGGAGTAAACATAATATTTTTTTATTCAACGCCTTCAAGTGCTTTGTAATGTCGTTTACAGGAGCAACTAAAACAATTTATTTAAGATATCTAATGGCTGAAGTACAGCTCGAAAGAGCGATGATGTCCATTGATCTGGGGGTGTTGTTCGACGCTTGTTTTTCATTTAGTCTTTACATAACTTCATAATGTAATAGCTCCCTCAAAATGCTTGGTTTTGTTTTCAGAAAGGCCAAGATCTTTCGTAATATTCAGGTGCTAAAGTTACTGTAGTACCTGAATAACTATCTGGTGAGAAGTCGGTTGGAATTTTGTTCCATTATCTGGGCGCCGCATGAGGCTCGATATTCTCTGATGGTGGAATGAAGAAAAATATATGTATGTTACCCTAGACTTCTGTAGTCTAGACTTTTAACCACAAGACTGATTTTTAACCACAAGACTGACCAACTGATTTGTGCTAGGGATGCTAGGCTACCGGTCACTTGAAAGAAGACGAGACATTCATTTGAGTGTTCACTTTTTTCGACTGATAGGCGGTTGTATACACAACTCAGAAATCCTGAATGATATAGGTCTATTTGTCCCTGATTTGTTCGGCCATATAATGTTTTATCTCCCACGATGCAAAATGCCAATGGTTATGCCCGTAGGTAGAGAAATATCTTTCGAAGAATCGACACGCTGTATGAATGTGGAGGAGTCTGGAGAGGTGTGTCAGGATAGAATAGTGTAGTGCCCTATTCTCTCTGCACATACCTTCGGGGAAACGGTGTAATGGTTTTTTAGGTTTGATTGTTTACTTGCTCCGTGTAATAATTAACTTATACTTTATTTACCATTATTTTTACAATCTTCCTTCACCAGTCTGTTCATAATGTTTTCTGAATTTTATACTCTATCATATCTCACTTATTCTACTTTCATATCTAATTCCATTTTTACAAAGAACAAAGTACACTCAGGCTAGGCGATGCCATTGATGATCTCACTCGAGGCGCTGAACCCAATATTTCCCTACGTTAACGTCTTTAGAGACATCCTTACCAGAACTTCAATTATTTTTCAAATTAGTTTGTGGTTAAGAGTCTAGACTGCAGAAGTCTTGGGTAATGGGCAAATCAGCTCGATGTAGACAGAACTTTTATCGATGATTTCATCAATTATTGAACTTTGAGGGTGCCATGTTTTTGTGAGAATAATCATTTATATTTGCTAAGGGTTTATTGGCTATGATCTCAATAATTGGAGTTCAGGAAGATTCAGAGGCAGAATTGGTGATACATTATTATTCCAATACAATTTTTATTAAATGCTGATTGTTGAGTTTAGCTATGAAATACGAAAATACTTTTTTAAATCGAATCGAACGAAAATTCTCCGCATTTCTTGAAGCCGTTGACAGAATGTCAATTTTCATGAAACATCGAGGGAAAATTAATTGTCGTGTGCTATGTGGCAATAGGCAAAGAAGGTGAACATTGTTTTCGATAACTTTATCAAGGATCTCAGGATCAAAATAATGTTAGCTGTGTCATTATTGCGAACCTTTGTAACATTATTACCAAAGTATTAAATCAAACTTACAACGAGCTATCGAAAACATCGTACTTCGTCCATAAGAGTGATATCAGCACGAGAAGCGTATGAAAAAATGCTGTTGCCAGCGTACGAAACAAAGCTTCAGCAACATTGCCAAGAGGGTCTTATTAAAAATTACCTTCACAATTCGTCACCAGCCATTTTATCTTTAAAAATATGAATGCTCCACTTATTGGTTTCAAATTAAAAACCGTTTCTTCTATTTATCGTACAAAGTATTCGCGACAATAATGGTGTTTGCGAGATAAGTAGGTACCTACACTAGTTGGAGTGTGTGGCCCCTCCTCTCGCATGCGCGAGTATGCTGTAGACGCTCCACTCAGCGTATTGTCACCAAATCACAATTTCGAACTCCATTGACAAACACAAACTGGCAAGCCAATTGACGTCAATCTTTTGAACTCTACTTGTATTCTACTTCATATTATTTCAGAAGATGTACTAAAGGCACGTGTGGTCGCCAGATTTAGGCATGTTTACAGATTTTGTACACTTTTCTGAAAGTGTTTATTGAATTATTATTGATCCTCTAATGTGAGAAGATTTTAGTCAATGTTGACAGATATTACTACCAGAAACATTGACCCTTCACTCCGGTGGCTTCGTTCAGATGTCCTTTCACGACTAAGCATCACATCAAGATCTACAACAAACGTTGATTAATTCATACAAAATAAGCTATTTTTGTTTGTTCCTACATAAAATAGAAATTGTTTACTAAAAAATATTCAACATATGGAATAGTAGCATAATTTATCTACCCCTAATACACTGCACTGATACTAGCTAAACGGATAGAAGAATAACATAAAAATCTTTGATTTTAAAAGAAACATACAGTTATGTATTGGGCCCCAGTCTGTCCCCTTCAATTGAACCCCTGAAACATAAGGACGCATTTATAAAAAAATATTACCAAAGTCTGTTAGCTTTCGGTTTGAAAAACATCTATATTAAATATTTAAACCAATAGCACACTATCATTTTTGTTTAATTAATTGAACAAATACATCAAAAATGTTATTGCGATTGGTGATAAAATAACAATGTATAGAATAATGATTGCATGAACGTTATCAGAGCCGCGATGTTCGATTGTATGCATCTCTTATTAGCGAGGAAGGGCAATAGAAAGAGCCGCCCCGCCCGCCGTGCATGAAACATGAAGGTGGCTGCCATTGAGCCGAGGGCGAGCGCGCCCGACTCCCATTGACATTGACGGTCTCCGGGAAGTCTGTCACGCCGCGCCGTTATCAACATATTGTATTCATTCTTCAAGGCATGCGGTGTGAATTTCGGATGATTATACTCTTTAAAGTCAAATTCATTCATGCATATGAAAAACGTTGATCTTTGAGTTAATCATGTTCAGCAGACTGATTACTCTTTCCATCGGCATCATAAGAGTAAGGTTGATTCTTGCCGCCGGCAGACAGAATAATCTATGCTAGAGCTGTCTGAGATATCTATCGGGGAAAAAACCCACACCCTCCAACACGGCTGAGATCGCAAACTATCCCTGATTAATTTAAAGTTATGGGCTATTAGAAATTAGTGCCCAATGGTGTTCTTCTACCGACCCTTGTGGATGAAAATAGTATAAATGCAGTAAACATGAGATTTAAGATGAATGCTTGTAAATCTGTATATGTTACAGTGTCATATGCAAACATAAGAAGTAAATACAGTTCGAATGAAAGTGTTTTAAACAAAATAATAAAAGGATGATTCAGATTATCTGGAAACATAAACACAATGAATGAGGAAAGAAAGATAAAGAAAGTAAACGACGTAAACGGAAATAGAAAGAGAGTAAGACCGAGAAAAACGTAGCATGATCAAATAAATCAAATTCGTCAGTCGTTATGTGAGGAAAGAACAGTGTGGCGGTCCATTATTTCTGCCTTTCCATTCGGGGAAAATGGCGTGATGGTTAGTTAGTTAGCTAGTTCTAGCTGGCTTGCAAGGAACTAAGTAAGAACTGTTTATTTGGAAACTTCTAAGAAAAGCACATTCGAAGTAAATTCACAATAACATCGCATGTCCTCGTCTCAGAGTACGGTGGCCAACACGAAGGTCTAACAGGGAGGTGTGTCTTATACACGTGCAATATATTTTTATAGTTATTAGCGCGCTCTATTTTTGGAAGTTGCCCCTCAAACGAAACGATTTCCTTGGATCGGTTTTAACTCTTTGCCCGCTACGACTTTTTCAGATTTATTTTAATCTCATTTCCTAGATAATCTAATAATTTTAGTGAAATCTTTCGGTAGAAGTTCATTTTAAATAATAATTAAATAAAACGACTAGGTACTTCCACTTATTGCTACCTGGCGGAAAGATCTTTATTAGTTGGTCGTTGCAAAGTTTTAGTTCATGAATAAAGTCCTTTGTTCGTGCATTCTGTAAGTGATATCTGTTTACTTATTAATTTACAATATCTTACCACAAAATGAGTGCTTCATATGAAAAGAAAGGAAGATAAATTTGAGTCCCTTGTATTCTCCGAGTGTTATGATATTTGGATGGATGGTGACTTACGTAATGTTTGAACGACATTTTAATAAGTAATTATCTGTTACGTTGTCTTCATTCACTTTATCAAATGTACAACATACAAATACATTATACTACAGCCGTTTAAAACGGAGTCGTGGGGCCATAAATGTCAATAGAAATAGGGATGGGAAGCCCCAGGACTGTTATCGGTATACGGCTACCTGCTCTCGTGGTGTCGATAATGATTTTGTAATGATATGTACGTTATGATATGTACGATGAGTCACTAATGATTGGTTTTTACCGAATGCAGTGCTTTTTTGTTATAAATGTGTTTACTGCAATTAAATGAATTCATTCGTGTGTCACCACTCGTTACGCACTATTGATACTTTATTTTCCAACATTGATTTGAAGAAATTACATGGCGATATTAGCCCTCAAACTCGAACAGTGATTCACAACGTATTCTTGTTTGTCAATGAATTGAAAAGTGATCCGAATAAAATAGCTTCTCTTAATTTCAACAAACCACGTGAAATGGCCGCGTTTATTTGTGGTGTGAGTAGAGTGACAGTGGACCGAATAAAGACTGAATTATTGCAATCAAGCAGCCCCTGTACACCAAGAGCAAATTTTAAGAAACAAGAAACTGTCACCAATATTGACGATTTTGATAAAAGTGTATTGAAGCGGACTGTAGGTTCATTTTATGATAGTGGAGAGTATCCGTCCGTGGCGAAAATATTAGAAAAATACCGAGAGCAATTACCTGATTTTAAATGCGGAAAAACTTCGATGAGAACACTCATGAAGGAGATTGGGTTCAAGTATAAGAAAAATGCCGAAGGACGTAAATATTTAATGGAAAGAACAGATATTGTTTGTGCCAGAATGGACTTTTTAAGGAAATTGGATTTACTTAGAAGAACTAACGATCAGCGGCCGCGTTTCTATCTGGATGAAACATGGATTAATCAAAACCATTCAAGAAAGCGTATGTGGCTTGGAAGCAACGATGAAGGAGGTTTCAAGAATCAGCCTGTAGGAAAAGGTCAAAGATTGATAGTTTGCCATGCTGGTTCCGCAAGGACTGGCTTTGTTCCAGAAGCGAAGCTAATATTTAAAGCGGTAAAATCGAAGGATGCTGATTATCACACAGAAATGGATGGCGATACATATATGGCATGGTTTTCCGCATTCCTAAATATACTTGAAGAGCCCTCAGTTATAATCGTCGATCACTGATGAAGAAGACTCCGATGAGGATTGATACATTTTTTTGTAATATAAACGGCTCTTTTAAGGGCCACAATATGATCTACTTTGTTTTTTATACTTAACTTTCTTTCTGGGTTTATAGACATACGGTATACAAATTTTAAAATTAAACAATTTTTCTGTTTTTACTGGTATTTAATTCAGTATCTGGTAGTCACTAATTTCATACTAATTTAAACGCACGTAAAACCCATAAATAAAGTTTAATATCAAAACTTTGTTGACTCGTTAAAGTTTATGAACAAGATACGATAATAAACGTTACTTATCGATATATTTATTTTATTGTTACGCCCATCCCTAAACCGCTCCATAAGGCCCGTAAGTGCAAGCGAGATAGACATTGGGAAATGATTTATGGCCCCAAGACTCACTTCTGAGCGGCTCTAGTATAGCAAATGTCGAACTAATTCATCACATTGTAGCAAACTAATTCAAGTGTATCTTTAATGTATCTTTAACAGATGTGCGGCATTAACGAATATACGGCAATAACGCGGATATAGCCTTCTGTTATACAAAGGAGTTAAATAACAAAAAATACATATCATCGAATTGACTCCATAACATGTATTGTATATCCAGCAAAGAGTAAAACTAATATGAATAAAAGTTGTCATAAAAACTGCTACGCAGGCAGGTACTTGAAAGGTATCGAGATGTTTTCGTGCTAATAGTTAAAACTCCCCCATATGTGGTAGTCGCCACCCAATCGATCTGTAACTTTTAAAAGGAAACACGTCTCGTGCTAGAGTCAAATCAACGAAGGGAGAATTAATTAAAATAGCGGATATAGAATATGAACTATCAATTACAGTACACACACAATATGTTACTATGTTGTCCACCGTGACACCGGCACGTCACATCACGTCACGTCACGTCACGTCACGTGATTAATACTCATGTCTCCGGAATCCGGCTACAGTGTACATAAGCGATTCTCTTCTCTCGGAGATTACACGCGAATCTCCCCCGATATCAGTGTCCCGAGGGCACACGCGTTTTATTGTATTAACGGATTATGAGGGTTTTGGTATTTTTGTATCATAATATCATTGGCCGGAATGATTTTGGCACATTCACAACAATAAAGAGAAACTCAATTTTATCAAGAATATTTTATCGCATGGAATTTGTGGCATGTATTTATAAAACTATTTTAACGGCATTATTAAATATCTTTGAAAACCGTAGAAGAATGAGGGGAAAATGTTACATTTTGGATGTTTTGTTTTTACACCACTTTATTTTCTTTTCGCTTCTTCATATCACACCGCAGTGTTCAGCGCCTTTTGTTCCTTTAGTAATTTACTTAGATCACATGTGTTAACGGCTTAGCTCGTAGATCATACACCTACATGTGTCGACAGCTCTGATGTTTGGTCTACGTTGGCTCTTATCACCAGTCATTCCCCGTAAGGTAAGCACTCTCTTTTGATGGATCCTTTTGTGATTGGTTTCATCCAGGCATTCAATAGACTGCCATCATCCGGATATAACTGCGCTAGGGTGGCCATGTGATAAGAATGCCTCAGACTAGAGGCCCAAGGAAAATTCTCAGTTTACTCATGGTAAATATTCACACGAAGGTCAGAGGAACATTTCAAGGACTCCCTAAAAGTAAACCTTCAAAGGACTTAAACGATAATGAATGTTAGAAAAATACTAAAGAAAATGGACCTAGGTGAATAATCAAGGTACGTAGGGCTTTGACGCACAGTGAAGAGATAACGTCGCAGGCAGGAGAAGAAGACAAGAGAAACCATCGGGAGACGTTGGGCACTTCACTGCCAATGTCTTCTCCTGTTCTAGATGCCCCAGTACCTGTGGGTTCAGGATTGGACACTTTAGCTACATTAGGACCCACAACCATGAAATACGGTCTTCCTGGGATACGAGAGAAAGCCGATGATGATGATCAGCTTTATCCATAATCACATAAAACATTTCGCGTGTGCTGGAAAGATGGACCGTCGCTTGTTTATTTGCAGAGCGCTGGTGTCGTTTTGTGATTAGTTTAAAATAGAAGAGAAGACACATTCTAAAGGATCTTCGGCTACTTCTTCGGCACGAGCCAACACCTTCATTACTGTTCGAAATAAAGACAGAGCGTTCCCGCAATACCTGCTAGTACGTTAATAACTTCCGACGAACGAGTAGAACAACAATCGAATTAAATAAGCCGTGCAAATGATACGCCACAGTTTAAAGGGAACATCGGCGCGGTGGCATGGCGGTGTGGGCATGCGAGCGGTGTGAGGGGTGAAGGCGAGGCGAGGCGAGGGAGGCGGTGCGGGCGGGGCGGTGTGTGAGGACGGGTGGATCATTCCGGCCGAGTGTGTCTTGTATTGTGTGTACGCGTGGAAGGGGTTAAAGGGCGCAACCGGAATGAGTTAAAAAATCTACCAAAATTTGTATTAAAACAATCCCAGATTTCAATTAGACGCTCGCCGCGGAGCATGGACGGCTGAATGTGTGTACAGAATATTATACGAGTAGGTACCTACATACCTGCACATCTGTGTCTGTAGTAGCCAAACTGTCCCGGAGACCTACAGGATTTTATAGGCCCGATACGATCCTTCTATAATAAATGAATGGAAATAGGTGCAATAACTACACTTAACAGTTCTACTCGCTTCTTCTGTATATTTGGAAGATATTGTATTAATGTTTTGATATCCTCGAAGTATATTGCTGTCGCGGAATTCCATAAATATTTTTTCTGACATGAATTGTTTTGATGATTTATAATACAAACATATATGATTTTAAGCTCGATTTTTCAAAATACTCGCTTATAATGCCTGGCATGCGTTGCAATGCCTCTTTCAATTATTATTGTTATTTGTTTGAAGTAGATACACACATACACAAAGCAGACACATTTGCATATACAAAATAAATAAATGTCAATGATTTTTTTGTTTGTTTCGTAAATCAAATTTGAAAAAAATCAATCGAGCGCTTTGAGATATACGAGTATGTACTCGCACCTGGGGGGAGTAAGGGGGATCCTATTGACTCTTCGAGCGCCGGAGGATTGATCTGATCCCAAGTACCTATCCACACCTCCTCGACTTTGGTCTCCCCTGGAAACTATGCGAAATGTTAGAGATTGAGTGTGAATAACCTCGGTGGATAATATTGATGCATAGGCTAACGTGGAAGGACACCTCGCCAACCCGTCTGGCAAACGTGGCGTTGTAATGCCAACTACCCCTCGTATGACATGTCATACATGGAGAAGTATGGGGGAGGCCTGTGTCCAGCAGTGGACGACAACGGCTGTTAAAGAAGACTCGCACCTACAACATTTTTAGTGTTCTTCTGTAATATTCCGTCTTCTGTAATTTTTTCAGCTGTCCTTCTCGTGAACATGCAACATATAGTTTATCATGTTTAATTTATGAATATTCCTGATTCAATCCACAGACTTGAAGCGATTGACCTTATGCCTTGTGGATGGTCATTGAAAATGCAAGGCGAATGAGAAACTGCAATCGTTTGAACTGAAATGGCATGTCGATGAGAATACGTGGAATCAATCAAACTCTTCTTCTTAGATATGTTTATGCAGGATATCAACTTTCTTCCCGTGATGAAGACGACCAGCCTTCTCTTCATCTCTTTGGTGGTAGTCCTGGTGGTCGACGACCCTCTGGAGTCTCGTGCATCACGATCTTAGAAATTCTTGCTGGATCCATTCTCTCGATGTGATCCCTCAACAATAGTCTTCTCTGCCTACTCCATCTCACTATATCTTTGATTTTGCAGGATTTGCGAATTTCTTCATTGGGTTCTTCCTACAATAGGTCGCAAAATTTTCATTTATGCTACTCTTAAGAGATGTTTAGTTTTGACAGTTTCTGCCTTGCTTCGTTCCGTAGGTCATTATGGGCCTGATGCATGGTTTACAAATTCTAACTTTGCTTTCCACTAGCATATGCTTATTGTCCCTTAGGCATCCGGAGATAACTGCAGCTTTATTAGTCTGTTTTTTAACTTCATTACATAGATCAATCAAATTGCGATTAAGAATCGTAACTTCGATGACGTTTGGCGTCACTTTTTTGACAGCGAGCCTAGTTTCGTTGCACAATCGTAGTGGAGTAATATTACAAAGAAGACAATTATTGGTGCGCCAATTTTGAGTGATGATTTGTGCGGTGGCACATCAGGAAGATCCATAGAATTTTAACACTCAATTGGGTTATTATAAATCTCATCCGCATTTCTGACAATTGATTTGAAAGTGAGAGATTCACCTACAATATAATATTCGTAGATTACGTAATTGATTGCATTGACGTTGGGGGGTTTTGCTGTCAAAATAGCACGAATAGTATGTATGAGGTATGCATGCGAAGTGATCTGATGATGAATGTGAATAAGTCCAAGGTGATGATTTTTGAAAAAGAAGAAATCATGACAGTCTGCAACATTATGGTGAAAATTTGGAGCAAGTAGATGAGTTCATGTATTTGGTAGCATGTTTACAAAATATGGGCGAGTGGAGAGGGATATTGAAAGAAGGGATGGGGCAGGCAACAAAGTGAATGGTGCATATTAAGTTGTCATCGCAAACAAAAACCTTTCCAAAAAGCTAAAATGGCAGTGCACAATGGTGTTTTTGTACCGACCCTTATGTATGGTAGCGAAGCATAAGTGAGTTGTTATGAACAAAATAATGAAAATAACATTAATATGGTTTGGACACATGGAAAGATTGAATGAATAAAGAATTTCAAAAAAGTATATGTTAACGATGTAAATGGAACTACGTACATGCATAAAACGATAAATCGAAAGAAGTATGTCAGGAAAGAAAAGTGTGGTGGTCCATTCTTTCTGCCTACCCCTCCGGCGAGATGGCGCAATGGTGAGTTAGTTAGTTAGTTGAATATATTGTACTTTTAATTCACCATGTTCGTGCCTGTACGCATCATGTACGCATCTTGAAATACAAATAAGCAGGAAAATCTAACATAATTCCTTACGGCGCGTGGGGTATCAGCGCGCGTCTCGAGTTTCATGACCATTTCTATTTCACTCACCTCCCTAGACGAGCGCTGGCTTCTAATTAGCGTCGAAGGGGCTCCATGACTGTAGGCTGCATGTAGATATTACCCAGCTCCTATTTGCTACGAAGTTTTCTTGCATCAAACAAAACTGAATCTGAATAAATGAAATGCTCGAGGGAGAAGTTTTGCTTTATTTAATGATCAGTTTATTGTAAAACATGTCCGCTTGTGGATATGCACGCTGGCGCTGGGGACAAGGTCGGCACTCGCTCCATCAGATGGTCAGCGCTGTCTCGACCTTCGTACATTATTAACCGCCAGAGAGGGCGCTGCTCACGCCATGCCAGGTGCGCCACATGCACCCGGTCGATAGGCAATTGTTGAAACTATCTGTACAGAAGAATGATCAATCTTACAATTAACTGAAGAGAAGGAAATAGCGAATACGAAATTCATTTCGTCTTTTTGTTTTTCTTTATCGTAATTTTGGTATTTTATTGTAAGGAAAAGGTAACAATACAGAGAAGCCTAATACTCTCGGCGCGTCCTTTGGAAACTAAGCGGTTTTGGTTTTCATTTTATATATTTGTTAATCTTTAACACAAAACTCGAAACGTTTAATCCGCGCTGTGGCTTTGTACGGAGTCGCCGTTGAGAACAAGCCGCACAATGGGAGTGCGCGGGGAAGGAGATTAGCTCCGATCCGAGGGCGGGTGTAGGAGACGTAGGTAGGCAACAGTAGGTAGCTACTATTAAATAATATGGTAATTCAGTAAGCCCGCCCCGTGCGGTGTATCATATCCCTCCGTGGCCGGGCTTAGCGTTCCGTTTGTTTCAGGAGGGCGGGGGAAGGGCAGGGGAGAGAATGAAACAAGGAGGTAGCGGTATATTTTTATTAATGTAATGCATGTCGCCCGGTAATATAATATAATGTGGATCAACAAGTGTAGAGTGGCTCCCGTCCACCGCCTATAACGTATCACATTCATTAGACTCTATTATTGCTATCAACGTACTCCGCGCCCGCCGCCTTACGAGCTAGGTAGGTACAGCTATAGCTACAAGTTTACACGTATTCACATTTAGTGAGCTAACATCACAGTAACATTTAATATAATCACATCGTACCGTACTGTACACTTTACACCCGAGATTTCCATCCCCAAACAGAAATAAAACAAACTCTAACGTACACAGGTACACATAACGTATTTACATAAACAATATCTAACATTTTAGGTACACTCTACGTGGGTTTCATAGTCTCCTTTATTGCATCACATTACTTACTTTCAACAATATTTCGTGTAAAGGAATGTAGAATATAATAAATACAATAACGATTAGTATTGAGTATCTTCAGGTAAATGTTATACCAATATAAATATGTCCTCTCTACAACTAAGGTTGGTGGCTTTGAAGATGTCGGGGAATAAAGTTGTGGCATAATACACGGTAGGCCGAGTGGCTGCGGTGTCCCATGGCATAGCGGCGCGCCTGGCGCTCGAGGGCGCAGCTCACTCTTTCTGGTCTCTAAGCAGTTCTCAAAGAGGTGAAAAAATAGTTAACAACAATTGGAATAAGCTTATTTTCTTACATTAAATGAATGAAAATGCCTCCACCTACAGCGTCACATTGTGTAAATATTTTATAAAAAACGAGTCTTAGCGAATATTGCTTATATCGGATGGGTGCCGAGCGGCCGCCAAGTCCTTGCGATCATTTCGTTGTCACAGTTTAAAGTAAAGGAGTCGGCGTTCATCTGAGGGCTCGGTTGATTACTCGCCGAGCCCGAAAGACCGACCCGAACAATAGTTCAACATTGTGTTTGTTGGTAACTTTAACGGGTATATTAATCGTATCTATATAGGTATAGAATAGTCTCGTACAATAAATAAACAAGCTTACCTTCCTCAAGAGGCTGTCCGTGGTTATTTCGTTTTAACTAGATCTAGCATATGTCGGGTATACATCTTGTTAATTTGAAAAGTGAACGCGGATCGTAAGAACACAAAGCGTAACATTTAGTACGCTATTCTAGGGAGATCGTGCAGATGGAATGGACGTCTCCCGTGTGTGTGTGTGTGTATCATACGTGTGTGTACACACACCTACCTAAACATTAATCTTACACCGTGGGAAGGTGTAAAGAACACAGTTCTCTCGAGTGGTATATCCAGCTTGTGCCACTACTGCTACTGGTACTAGGAACTATAATCTAGAAAACGAATGTAACAAGTGACTCCCGCTCAGTAACCAACAAAATCAATCTACTGACAGCAGTGCGAAACATAACATCCATTGGCGTCGACGGTTGCCGCGCGACATAATCTTTATCTATTCATTTCGCTTATTTGACATTCACACTACTGAGTAGCTACATATAATATGAGTACCTACCAAGTGTGTATCCTTATATCCTTTAGTGAGTATGCTAATTTAATACTAACTATTAGAGCACAACCTACTCAGGAAGATGTGTGGAAGTGTCGCGCCGGTGCGAGCTGTTGTTAAAAAAAGAGTAGCATCACGAGCGCACGCCACGAGAATGTATCATTTTGCTCCAACGATGTGGCAGACAAAAATTAAAATGAAATCACGGCAATGTGATTGAATGTGAACATTTGCAACAGATCCTGAAATAAGGTGATTTACTTATATGTTTGCACCGAACTGGAGCCAACATATTTGTTATCACAAGTAGCGGAGTTACTATTATATTAAACTGTATATTATGAATGCAATGTCGTATCAAATGGACGGAAACGAAATGATTACCAAGGGAAACAACGCACCCGCCCACAGCGCGAGCAGTTCTACACGAGTGGCGCGGCGCTCGACTCCATACTCCACCTGTACGAGTATAATATGTATGTACGTATGTCATGGCAGGCGGACCCGACACCGCGAGGGGCACATTGCTTCTGAAGTGGGCGCTCTGCGGAGACCCGCACGTCTCCTCCACTCCTTAACCCTTAAATAGTACGTAGAAGCGGCGTATCTTACCGAAGGCACCTTAACCCGTAAAAGAATAGCATCATTCTATTACAATAATTATATTCACATTTTACCTCCCACCTCACAAAGCAAGCAGACTCTGTTCCGAGTCTGAAGCCCGGCTTATAATGATACGGAGTTCCTTAGACGAGTAATCTAACACCCTACGCAACTGAGAGGCGAACTGTACAGTGATACCATATTGTCACGAATAATACTGCCTTCTTTATGTTAAACGCGCTCGCCATAAATTAGTTTTTCTTATTTCAAAGAACATTATTCACATACAAAAATTTGCAATAATCTAGAAACAAAACACTTACAATAGGAAAGGTTTGCCGAGCGCTAACAACACAACAGCCACAAGGAATACGAGTCACTAACCAGAGAAGAGTGCATCTGTATATTGTACATATATGAGTATAATGTATATGGTCGTAACAACGTTGCGCCCTCACACGTACTGCGAGGGGGGCGCCTTCCAGCAGGGCAGGCAGGGGAAGGCGCACTGCAGGGTGTTTCGGAAGGCCTCCCTGAAGTCCCTGTTGAAGTAGGCGTAGATGAGCGGGTTGAGGGCTGAGTTGAAGTAGCCGATCCAGAAGAGCATGCCCACCACAACGTCCGGGCAGTGGCACGCCTCCCCGCACAGCGACGTGATCACGTACCTGCGCATGGAGAGACTCGCATTTTATTATACTTTTCAACATCTCTCTATAGACATTTCCGTGGGTGAAACACAATACCGCGAAAAACACCTACCAGAGAAAGAAGGGCAGCCAACAGATGAGGAAGACCCCCATGATGATGCCGAGCGTCCGGGCAGCTTTGTGCTCAGCGCGCCAACTCTTGGCTTGTTGTCTAATCGTAGTACCTGAAAAATATAACATTTATATTATATTTATTTTATATATAGTATATAGATTACTATAGAACAAAAATCACAAAATATTTTTTCGCGAAAAGTATATCTAATAAAATGTTTTTTTTTTTTTTTAATTTCTGTATAAATTTGAGCATCTTATCATTTAGTATGATATATTAAGTCTTAACGGAGTCTATAAAGAAAAGTAATCTAGGACGTACACACGAGATAAGGGAATGAGAATACTAATTAGGGACTCTCGGTGAAGTTACACCGAGTGCACTCTGTTTGAATATACAAATCTTCTTCGATGGCCCTACAGCCCATATCGAGCCTTAGCCTCCAATATTCTTCGCCTCTAACTCTTCCTGTCCTCCGCTTCGACCCTCCAATCTGAGACTCTTAACAATCTTGCTCCATCTCTCCCAACTTCATCCTCCCATCGCAGCCTTGGTCGTCCAATTGGTCTTCTACCACCTGGGTGCCACTCCAGCAATCTTTTTGGGGTTCGCGATGACGGCATCCTCTGCACGTGACCGGCCCATCTCAGTCTATTCAGTCTGACCTGTGTGAAGAGACTGGGAGCTTTGTAAATATTGTACAGCTCGTCATTATGCCGCACTCTCCAGCCTTCACCGTCATTCACAGGCCCCAGAATTCTGCGCAGCACCCTTCTCTCAAAAGTATCCAGTCGCTCTGCAGATTTCGCTGTCATTGTCCACGCCTCACACCCATAGGTCACTACTGTTCGGATGATTGTTTTATACAGGGTGATTTTGGTTTTCCAGTGTACGTTTCTTAAATATACAAATCTACAAACAATGTTAAATTCACTCTAGTCATTCAATTACACTCTTAAGTAAAAACGATCAACAATAAATAACGGATCATGTGATAAATGAGTTTTTCCTAACTGAAAAATACTCTCGTGGATATACTCGCATAGTACATGTTGCCTGTCCTGCCTACCGCGGCCGATCAATTTGATGGCTCGGGATAAGTTTATACCAACTCTACTTCTGCTCGTAGATCTGAACAAGTGGCTATCAAGTTACGCTCGCGGGTGGATTCATAACACTGTTTAGAGAGAGCATCTTAGAATATTAGCAAGTTCACATCATATGTAAGTGCTAATTAGACGCGTGCTTTATATATTGTACATGGTGAAACATTCTAGGGTGAATATTCTGGTCCTAAAAACTTGAACGCGTTCCAAACATGATGTTATTAGAAAAATAAACAATCTGTATGTAGATTGTTCGAATTGCGATGAACAAGTAGGTACTATTCGAAATGAAAATAACAGGAGTCCTCGGACAGCTTTCACAAAGATGACAATATTATGAATAAACATCGAAGGCAAAGGAGAAAGAAATTCATGATTTAATTGTATCTTAATAGAGACGAAGATGCAAACTGGAAACTGAATATGGTTGATCAAGGTGTTTACAGGACTTATGACCTGTCATTGGTTGGGTTAAGCGCACGCTTAATGTAATTACAACATTCCCCATTCCACCTTTGTTAATGATCATGTATGACAATTTTTTTGGAAGCTATATTTATGTTAAAGTCCTATGTCAGTTTTCACATGTCAGTTTCAATGTGCCATCTATGAAGATTTTGATTACATATGTTAATCTTTTTAAGATTACTCTATATAATCTACATACTAACGCCATCTATGGAGATTTATTTTTGTTAAGCATTTAGCAGAACATCTTTTTAACACAATGTGAAAGGCTACCGCCATTGGCGCATTGTGAGAAGCCGCCTGGAGATGTCACTCCTATCTATATGCCAAGAATTTGACCAGATATGTTTACAATATTTTTTTGTGAATGTATACTTAAACTTGTATACGAATACTGGATTTCACCCACCGTGGGTTATTAATCCATGATTTAATTGTATCTCAATAGAAACGAAGATGCAAACTGGAATTTCCATAAAAAGAAATAAATTTTCTTAAAAAGATTTACATATGTAATCAAAATCTTCATAGATGGTACATTGAAACTGACATGTGAAAACTGACATAGGACTTTAGCATATATACAGCTTCCAAAAAAATTGTCATACATGATCATTAACAAAGGTGGAATGGGGAATGTTTTAATTACATAAAGCGTGCGCTTAACCCAACCAATGACAGGTCATAAGTCCTGTAAACACCTTGATCAACCATATTTAGTTTCCAGTTTGCATCTTCGTCTCTATTGAGATACAATTAAATCATGAATTAATAACCCATGGCGGGTGAAATCCAGTATTCGTATACAAGTATAAGTATACATTCACAAAAAAATAGAGAAATAAATTATTATTGAGTTCTAAAAGTGATATTGACAAAGCTTCCGATGAAATAAACGAAGGTCCCATACCTGTAAAACCACACTATTTTTGGGAAGTGTCCGGTCCCACGGGATATACTTAAAGACATATCAAGAAAGGAAAAGCAAGGACTTCATCATCGATCACAGTATAATGGAACATTGTAGAGAAGCAGAAGCATTTAGAGTATTGGAGACTAAGTCGGAACTAGACTAGGCAGTATACTCGCACGAAGATACACACACTATAATGAAGTCATGGAATTTTAAATTAATTTTTAAACCATGAATTTGGGTGTATTTAGTGAAATTATGAGGTTTATAATATTATAGTTCCCAACAAGTTGATTTGCTACGACGTATAACATATGGGACCGATGCATTGAGAACGGTCAGAATTATAATAAACCCGGTGGAAACATTACTTTTGGTGGCCCTTTCAGGTATTTTTCAATATTCTGCACATAGTAATATGGAATCAATATAATATGATACGAAATCGATGTTTTGTATTAAGAAATATCCGGAGAAAAAAATTCAAGGCAGAATTTTTATTCCAGTTAGCTTGAGAACTTGGCCCGGCGTATCAAAAATCGTAAAAAAAATATCAAAAGCATCAACAAATGCAATTTCAAGTTCACACGTACGAGATATTTGTCAGGTCAAATATTACAACAATTACACATTTACGAAAATCGCCTTGGGATTCAAAAATATTGGTTTGACAAGTTTAATGTACATTTGAGAAAAAAATACGCGAAAACGGTTAATATTATAATTAAAATTACGAGTATGTAAAAATACATTTGTGAAGTAATTTTCTGGAAGTGTTGAATGAATTGCTCAACTACTTATCCATTTGAAAAAAAGTTGACTTATGTTTGATTATAAAAAAAATATTTTTTTCAAGGACCGGTCATTTGACCGGGCATGGTAGGGATACGTTTACAAGAAGTATCGGTAAACTATAATGAGAATTTTTGTATCGGTTTTAAAGAAATATTTTATCCATTTATAAAATAAATAAAATACTTGTTAAAATTTTGTTTACCTTGCGAGGGCATTCTCAAACTTAAGTGAATTTTAAGGTTGAGAATACCCTCGCAAGGCGAAACAGATTTGTAAAAAAAATATATATATTTGTCTACATAAATAAAAAAAAATCTCTATTTAATCGATAAAACAATCGCACTTCCATTATAATTTATAATAGAATTTAAAAAAATAAAATAATAAACGTTTGTTTATTGTCAAATATCCTTATATATACTCGTACAAATTAATGTCTGAGTTTGTGTGTCCTAAATTTTCTCGAAAATTACTTGAAATGTTTCGCCGAAAATAGCGCAGTTTGTTCGTATTGGTACCGGAAAGATTAAGAGAGGAGTTTGAATGAAATCCGATATGCAAAACTGTGGCTACAACGTTTTAAAATTAATATGAAAAACATTGAACCTGCCGTGTAATATTGAGTTAAACCCATAGATATACGAGTACCGCTCTGGTATACCTACCAATAGAAATGAATGTCTGCGGTATTCGTATCCTATGCGTTCGCGCATCGTTCATCCGATCGAGTTGAAGCTTTGTACATTTGCTGTTGGTAATCTTGGCGTTTAAATTACATAATCTTCTTCTTTTTCTTATGTTTGTAAGTTCGTTCCCTATACGTTTGCGCACCAAAGCACCCGAATGAACTTTTTCAAATTTAATTTACTGAACAAAAAACATCATTCACATTTATTTATTTTGTATATGTAAATGTGTCTACTTTAAACATATAAAAATAATAATTTAAGGAAACATTGGAACACATGCCGGGCATTAGCTTGTATAAATATTACGTATATAGAACTAAGTTTTTTTTTAAATTCCTTAAAAAAAGACGAAGTCTACCTTATGACATGCCTATCTTCGATGATTCCTTTATGATCCGCGAGTTGAATGAAGAAATACTGTATTCTAAATACGTGCGTACTACACACGGATTGGTTTGGATGAAAAATATTCTCGTATAGGCACGAGGAATATTATATTGCTTCATTGCCAATAACAAACTTTTGCCTTGAATACAGACGATTCGCATAGCAAAGCTACTAATGGAAGGATGCGTGGGACTAAGCCTCTTTACGGGATTTTCTTCTGGAAGACGGCTTATATCGCAATTATTATCTTCATATTTCTATTACTATATTATAAACGTACCTACTCAAGAAACTGATTTTTCAAAAACTCTATCACGAAGATAACTCTATCCTTGAAATATTTTTTTCTGTTATGATGCTTCCTTTTTTAACAATAATATGCATTTTTTATAAGAAAATATAGTCTTCAAATTTAAACTGTAATAATATGCGTAGGCGCCGATTAGGCAATCATTAACAATCGGTTCTTCTCACTACTTTGTATGATAGGATGACGACGGGCTCCACAGCGAAGTCACACAGTTAGTTTACGAATGAATGTTGACTCTACTTCACGTGGCACTCTCCGCCGAAGTCGCGATTTCGGAAATCCCCGCTAAACCAATCAATAAAAGTACCGTCACGCAGGCCAGGCGGCCCGCGGCCGTGCGTGCGGAGGGCGTGGGCGCGGTGCGGCGCGGCGCGGGCGGCTGTTTACCTTCCACTCCCTCTGATAACTTCTCATTTGACTACCTCCTAATGAAACAACGAAAATACTCGGGAATCAAATACAGTTTTGTCAAAGAGTTGGAGGGAGAGACACATTGAGGAGGGTTCTGGCAAGGCGTGCAGAATGGATCTCCTCCGATATTTAAGCCCCTTGTTTCTTGCGGCTAAATACCTAGTCAACGTTTACATTTATTAGTGCGTTTGATAATAATTACGTCCCTAACTAACTAGATGTAGAAAAAATGTTTTTTGTTTTGTTCTTACATTTTGTGTTAAATATTTTTGCACTAAAACACTATACGTTTAAAATGTTCAAATATTTGGATCTATATATCATTTTTGAGAATATTAAAACGTTGCCATTGTTCAGAGTAAATATTTTGTCAATATTGAACCTCCCCTGAATTTGTGAAATAAAAAGCTAAAATATAAATAAAACAATAGAAGCAACACGGCGGAGAAACTACCCGCCAACTATATGAATAAGTGAAAATGGAGAAATACTCAAGTTGATTGAGGGGGAAATGCTATCCTATAGAGGCGGGCGGCGCATTGTCTCGGCTCCTCGGAGAGGGCGAGAGACCGACTGGATTATGACACGTCCTTGGCCAGCGCGCCTATATAATTCAGTTACAAATTATAATACATACATCTCCTGTACTGCATTGCCTGTGCTGTACAGTGAATCCGGCATACAAGAACAAATGGGATGGATATTCGAGGCTGGCGCTCGCAGTTGCCATGGGGATGGTCGGGCGGATAAGCCGGGATCCTCGGAGTTTGCGTTCACCTGATATTGGAAGGAGTTCCTTCATTAGTCTAACTCGCCCGGATTAGTCGAATACATTATTCACGTGACTCCTATTGCGGGATTATGCTAACGGCTCGCACAAACTTCATTAACACCGTCCGACTGCCTCAATATTAGTATTAGCCTCCATATTCTCTCATTCATATGTTACCTGTATTGTGTGTAGGCCTGTCTCGGGAGGAGCGCGTTACATCTTCGACGGTACAGAGTCTTAGTTAATACGTCAGTAAGAACTGTTCGGTTCACTATTTCATATTGATACATACGTTCGTTTGTGTTTATAGCACCCCATTTAATAAAACCCTTGGAATGAAGAACGTTTCTCTGTAGGGACATAATTGCTGTAGGGTTCTGTTCTACAAGCGACGCGACGTGGGGTACAGATTCAAGAAAAATATCTTTATCCTGCTATATGCATTTATAAGTAAGCACGATTTAAGTCACTGTTCACCGACGGCAAACAGAAATGGTGGACTTGTATTTAAAAGTTTGGCTAATAATTCATAGTCTGGTGGGTTCTCGCAGCCACTTCTGGGCGAGCGAGAAAGAGAGAAAGGAGGTAGAGCGGTAAGAATGCCGGGTTTTTTTATAAACGAGAAAACAATTTCTACGTCTCTTTTTGAGACTCCCACTTCCTCTCTAAACATTTCTTTTATCGCAGTTAGAAGTTTACAATTTATGAACCAAATGTGTCTTTTATCAAACGGGCGAAGAATTTACAATTCCATCTTAAAATGAACATTAATCATTAGGCTATACTTCTCAGTTCTGAGCGTTTGTCGACGTTCTTAGGAATAATAAATCAATACATATAATACTTGTTATATCAAGAAATCAATTCGTTATATTATATCGATTGGTGTACGACACACTTTGATGTGGTGAATTTTCCCTTAATCGGCCCAAATTTCATTTCGTAGCCATGTGACTACGAGTAGATGGATAAAACACCAGATAGACGATTCCGGGGTCCAGAGATTGTCACAACTTATTGTTCATCCCTCGGTGATGTGACGTGGCTGCCGATAGTTGGGGGGGGGACTGCTTACTTCTGCTGCGTGGCATAAGGAGCCGCAGAATGGGCTGTGTTCAGAAGTGTTCTAAAAGGTAGGGAGTTCTCTGAAGTTCGCAATTCACTTCTGAACACATCTGTACGATACAAGCTAATGTTAGTTGTACAAATTCATGTACGTCGGTTTGAATAATGTATGTCTCGAAATCAAAAGGACTAAACACGAACACGCATTCAGCGCCCCATGAAATTTCTTCGCTGAACTGTAGAGCCTTCCGTGAGAAGGGAGGTTAGCGCGCGCGGGCTGTGGGGGTGAAAGCTTTTGTTACAAATAAATTTTGCCAAATACATTTCAAAGTTTGCGATACTTCGAAGATATTTTGTCTCACTAAGGTACCCATTACAGTTAATAATTCTACAATAAGTGTATTCAATTTACGAGATTATTATGGATTAACACCCGTTTATTGATCCCCTCTATTATTCAGTCAGAGATACACATTATATCGACGGCAGATTTGAATCAGAAAAAAAATACTTTCAGCTATATCATTCATCCCTGGCACCGATCGGATGGGGCGGAGCGGACTGTTTTCTCTTCTATGGTATACACATTAAAATACCGTTACGGTTAACTCCTCGGAGATGCCGACAGCCGCGTGTGAATCTTGATGTTTCTGAAATAAATCTACGCCAATCCGACATCGTTCTTGGCAAGCGTTCAAATGATCAAAGGAACAAGTCACGGAGCAAATCGAATTTCTCCAAATGTAATGAAATAGTCGAGAAATCTGGAAACACGAAGAAAATTTTCAATATAAGCCTTCAGTCGCTGTACTAAGAGCTGTGAATGTTTCTAATTCTGTCAGATAAATTCGAGACAAGTGAAATAAGATGAATCTCTTCTCGATCGGATCTCTCCCAGAGCGAGACTGGCAAGGTGTGTGCGCCTTCCGGGCCGCGTCTCCTTCTCCCGCCTTCCTGCCTTTTCGTCCCCTCCTCATCCCCAACAGAACTTTCTATTTATGTACCACGGCTTTTATTAACTCCTCCCAGGGAGTGGCATAATAACCGTAGCATCAAACGGACAAACATGATTTATTAAAATAAATTTAAAAAAAAACAAACACGAAATCGCACAACGCGGAGGCGGATACTCCAATACGATACGGCGAGGTATTTAGTAATTATCGAGTCATACTCTACTACGTATAGTACCGAAACTAATACCACACGAGGATAGAAAGACTACGATAATGTATTATCGATCTTGTTATATGTCCCGGCCATGGAAGATGTTTTGGTCGGAATAACAGGCGGGAGGGCGGCCAAGGTCCGCCGAGAGGGCGCCGCGCCGGGCGGGCTGCGTTCTCCGGGCACTCCACAGCGCCGTCGCCACGGGCGACTCGTGTTCGCTCGTGACTTTTGTAGGAACACAAACTATTGTATCATGTACATACAATCCCTCGATTAATGTACGTTACAAGCTCAATGACGTAAGTAGAAAAAAATCGTAGTGCAAAAATATTGTAATACTCTCAATGACTTATTTTAAGGTAAAGTCATTAACACAGTGGATTTCTACAGTAGGGAGATTCAATTCATAAAAAGTTGTTTCTTTTAACCAATATAAGATTTTTGTGCTACATTTCGACATAAATGAAACTGAGTTAGTAATTTCATGTCATTAACAAACATATAAATCTACACAAATTTTGGTAAGAAGTCAATACTTGGTGGTTTGGCATATTTAAAAATTGAAATAAACGCTTTTTTAATGCTTTGTATAAAAAAAAACACTTTATTATGAGTATGTAGCGGATTGTGTATTATTTTATGAGCAATTTGTGTATAACCCTGAGGAAGCTCGCTGCAGAGTGAAACCGATTGGTACTAAAAAGCGTTAATTTTTTTTTAATCTACATAGTTAATATTGATGACAACTCATCGACTACCTTCGAAGGAGAGTGGTAAGAGCTATAACTGCCACACCAAAGGTCCCGGGTTCGATTCCCGGCGATGGCAGTGTGATTGTCACGCTGTCTTTGGTATGATGAAATATTCACGTGACAATAAAATAGCAAAAAATTAGCTACCTATCACATGTTATGAGAATCAATATAAAGGCTAAAGGCCCTTTAGGCTGATTTGGTTCGTGCTGTAATGTAATGATAATAATAGCTATGGTAGATCTAGAAGTCTTATTAAATTTTACGAGAGTGAAATGTTACGCCATGGTTATTTATTCTACAATATTCGTTAACTCTCAAACATTTCATAATGCCAAACTTATCACCCTGCATAAAATATAATAATAATGTAAAAAACTTACGTTTCCATCAATATAACGTCTAAGTGAGACAAACAGAGTTTTTACACAGACCAATGTACTCTGAAAAGTCTGCTCTACTCAGAGTCATTGTAGAAACAATGTACAGAAACCAAGAGGACACAGGAGTTGACTGGCGTGACTTAGGCGAGAGCGCCACTGCTCCTGCGTCATTCTATTTTTATATGGTGGGAGAGTAGACTTGGCTGAAAATATTAGTGATTTCGCGCTTACATCAATTATTCCTGACATGGATAGAAGACAATTGCAGTATTTTGGCTAGCTTTGCCTTATGTCCCCGGTCCCAACGAGAATGTGGGGAGAGACGGCCTCCATCTCTGCTGGGCTCGGGACGATTGTGTGCCGCCACCGCCAAGAAACGTGTCATAAGTCATGACTTACAAAACACGCCCATTACAGGCGCACTAGATAATGTGAAATACAGATTATACAGACGTTTACACGGTGTATTATTATTCTATGTACGAACCTCACAATCTGCGGCACCACGGATACCTGCCTAGTCAACATTAAAGCCAGTGCTTAAAATATTTATCCCGACGCAAGAAGCGGCAAAAGGAAAACGGTCTGTAAATAAAACGTTAAATCACATCTCAACTATTTATTCGAGAACACACTTCCGACCGCCATAAACCCTTACAACTCCTCGGGGATGAAGCGAGGACAGCCGCGATATTAATCATAAACTTTACCCTTTATCCTAAAACCATATCGAGGGCTAGGAAGAGATCAGCACTTTGTAGAAGTCACATTAAATGTTTGTACACCTCAGAAAATGGTACTGGCGTCTGTTATCCCGCTTGGAGGAGGCCACCGCATCGTGTCCTAGTACTAAGTTCCCCTCTATTCTAATATTAAAATCCTAGAACGATGTTCTGTATTCATTTATCGCTGTTTGCTTTATTATTTTAATACTTCAATATTATTTATTTTGGACACAAACAAACTGGTTATTTATAAACAAGCCAATAGCTACTACCGCCTGCAAAAACTCCATACATTTTAACTAATTTGGCGGTAGACAGGTCACGTCATGCAATGGCATTATTTTTTGATAGGTGTAAATAAGCTTTTACTTGAATGATAATCAACATCAGGGGACACGATAAAACATCATTAGAAAGGCATATTCTTCGACATTCATACATAAACAGAGAGACATACCTTTTAAACAGTGGAGAACACCTTTTCTCAGAATTCTTTTTTAAAGTCATTTATTGATTGAGCCTTTTCGTTTATTATCTGTGTCTTTGTCTCTATCTCTTTAGCAAATGTTATATCCATCTTTATTTTGATGGTTTCTCATATTGTGGAAGTTAATTAAATTAGTCAAAAAGTAACATTGTTCGCTGGCAAAGATTTGTGTGTTCATTGTTAGAATTTATTGGTAGAAGTTCATTGTAATGAATTAAAAACTGTTTAAAATGAAAGCAGATCAGGTTGGAGTTATTCATACGGCAAGTGCAGAGGGTAAACGTGTGCCATAAAGGCCGGTCCTGCCTGCCCCTCCAGCCACCCCTCCCCCCGCCCACCCGCGACGCTCGCGAGATGACTAATCCCGCAAATTTATCTCCTTCGTTTGTCTCTCAACTAAATGGGATTTTCCCGTTCGTACGTTTTGTCTGTTCGTACTTCTGTATATTCTGCCCGATTCATTTTCGTCCCTGGAAAGTTTCATCTGATGCCGGGTATTATCATCACCGCTTGCTGCTGATTCCAAATACAATCTGAAGATCTACTTCTAAAAAAGAATCTAGTGAGTTCCTTGAGAGCTTTCAGCCTTGTTATTGAACTATGTAGGTAATTGAAGAACTCGTAATGGAACTTACTAAATAACAGTATTAATTCTTAGAGTTATAGTTATGTAATTAGGTCTGAACTATTGTTTAGAGATTAAATAATAATCTCTTTTATTTAAGTTTGACACTTTGATAAAATAAGAGAAACATTGTTTGTATATAGGAGTATATTAGTTGAGAAGAGAAAAGTTCTAAGAAGGCTATGAGCTAGGCTAGGCTAGGCTAGGCTCGCATCGCAGAAAGTCCGGAAACTATACGTACAATAGCTGTAACTGTCCGCCTGCCGGTAACTGTCCGCCGCGCCGCGCCGGTGATGGATGGAGCTTGATTCAATTACTCCTTCATAAATGTGTACAGCTTCGCAAGAAAACAAAGAGACAATTCTGTCACTCCACGTGACAATCGTTTTCTCTTTCCAAATATTTTTTTTTGGTCAAAAAGCGGTATAAAAATGAATTACGAATGTAATATACAGAAGTGCCTGAGGCTGTCGTGCTGAACAGAGGCAATACTATTTTTGTTGCGAGCGAAGAATCAGTCTCTATCATAACATAGCCGCAAAATATATTTAAGACTGACCCAGAGGATTTAAATTAATGGTATTGGAATTAAGCATGCAATCTCTGAAGAGAGCAGAAAATGATTATTATTACAATGAAGAAAGGATGAACCACGCTTGAACCAAAGTCTCCTGGATCAGGAGCCAAGCGTTCCCCTCCACATTTTAGTTCTTACACTATCCTCCGCCCCTCGTAAAACTGGGAAGCACATATGTACATCGAATCAAACAATATTTATGGAAACAGTTGAGCATTTAAAAACAAGGGCAACTAGTGTAACTTGGTTAACTCTCAAACTCTATGCAATAAACGGGCGTAGTTTCAAACTGAAATAATATTTGATGATAAGCACCACTGCACGGAAATAAACGCAATGTACTCGTATATTATGGAACACACAAAAAGTTATCAAAACATAAAGATAATCGGCGACCATCTTATTAACTCTATGGATGCAAAAGCAGTCTAAGGATGATATATTTCATCATTCCGAACTCCAGAGAGAGTATGAAAGTATTACACTACACTCTGTGTAAATACGGAGTGACAATTAACCGGGCCGTTTTAAGCTAATTCCAATAGATGAATAATCGATTTGAATATCAGATACTGCGAGTCTATAAGAAATATTTGAATGAGAGCGTCTTTTTTTAGCTCCTCTGTCATGGCGAGAATTATAAGCCAAAACATTAAAATCAAACGAAACATTTCAGCAATTGAAAACCCTTCGTGTAACGTTCAATTTCTGATACTCGAGAAAAGTAGATATATGCTACGTCGCATGATAGAAGAAGCCGTACGTAAAATAAACATATTCTCATGAATAATTGGTGATAATAAAAAATATCGATTAAGAATCTGGATGACATAGCAAAAGGCTTAAGAGGCTCGGAGGCAAGGGAAATATGGACAAATTCGTTTGATTACAGTGCGAGTAGTCCGAGAATATGTACAGCCACTCTCCATTGAAATTATATCAAAACTGCACAGAAGCGTCTCTCGCGTTTATTTGGACCGAGAAAAGCAGTGCAGAACATGGAATGTTTCTTAAAACATATTGAAGTATTTATTATTGAATATACTGCAATATCAATCGAGTAACGTGTATTTTTTTTACTTGAAAGTAGTTTAAATCAATCGACTTATTGTTTATTCAGTTATAAAAATTCACGAAATGAGATTATTAGAAGCGTGGGCAAGCCTGGTCATACGTAGTTTCACCTAGGTTAAGCTACACGGTAACAATAGGCAAGTGCGTTTAGCGATCAGAGCCATATACCGGACATACATACTCGTATATTAGAATATTGTATATCATCGCGCGGGCGTTAAAAGCGTTTATATTGGTGAAAGGGGGATGAACGCGAATAATTAATATTATCGGAGGCGCCCCCGCCCCCGTATAGCGCCAGCGTGTCGCGTCAGCGTGCCGAGCAAGCGCGGCGGCGGGGTACGGTTGGGTACGGAGGGAAGCTTAGAACTGGCAATAGAAGGATGAAAGTAGAATACATGCTAAGTGAAAGTGTTTTCCAACAAAACAATAAAAGGTCATTAATGATTTCGACATAAGAAATGAATAAATGAAGGGGTGGCGCAACCTATACTGGGGCACAAAGCTGCGGAAAAGTCTCTACTCGAAATTTGCTTGTTTTAATACTTGAGTAAAACGGCAACATTGGATCAAATGACACTGTTTTAAATATCTTGAGCACACTCCACAACAGTGTTGTCATCAACCGCTCGAAAAATATGGCAAAATCAATACGCAGACAGTTTAATCGAAATAGTAGCTAAATATTCCTGTTGGTACACGATTGCAGATCATTAATATGAAATACTTGTCTCCTCGTGTTACTAGTCAATAGTTACCTCAAATATTTAGGTCATTGTGAAAACCAAACCGATTTGCGGCGCCCCCTCGCGCCTTGACCTCCTGCGCCCGCTCGGCTCTACTCGTGCTGTGTGAGGAGACTCGAACAAACAACTCGCGAGGTGAGGTGAGCTGAGCATTTCTAAACGTTCTGATAAGAAAATAAGAAAATCATTGATTTAGTTTTTCTGCTCTTAAAACCATTTTCGTAGAAAACCAATGTTTCAATTAAACCAAGGTCGGGTACACGCGGTTGTCTGATATGCTGCGCAGTTTGCCGGCATCTAGGCGCCAAATTACGAGTACGTACAACTCTACACATAAAGTATTGTAGTATCATATTTGCATACATCACTTCACTTCAGTGTCGGGTTATGCAATAACAGTACGAGCAATGTTACCCGCGGTTTGTTGGGGAAAAGTACAATAGTAATGTGTGATCTGCGTGTACACTTTACATAATACGAGTATATTCCCATTCCCGTTGAATATACGAGTATATTGCTATTCAGATTCACATTTTACTTGGTTTGCAGTAGAGAACATAAAATGTTAACAATTAAATCAGTTACATTTAAAAGGCATAAAGGAGAAAAAAGTTAATTAGAGGAGAACATTTTGGGAGAAGTCCTAAGCTATCCTTCAACTCGTTACGGAACGACAATAGTACTGTTGCAGCCATTCATCCATACAAAAATTGGATATAAATATAATAATTCATACGTACGAGTACAAATAGTTCATCTATGTTTTCTGCAAGTATTCCAACAAGAGTATGTGGAGAACGAAAATTCAGATTACACTGGTGAGGGAAGCATCGATCCGGTCCCTTGCCGCTAGCCGGCTGCTCCGCTCTGCACTCCGAGCAGCCTCTGCGCTCCTGGGTACTTGTAATTCGGGCCTTTCCTCTATGTAAGGTGCAGTTTCACTGAGAGTTTGAATATAATGCGAGCACTATGAATACTTTTTATACGAAGCAAGAGGGGCAACGTCCTTAATCTTGTCGATAGAGTAGATAATAACGGTTCGATAAAATACAATTTGGCCCCTCGGGAGAGCGCTCTCTCCGAAAGGAACGGTCGGTGTAGGCAATAACAAGTAACAAAGGGACCTACCCGCGCTCCCGAGTTATCCCCGGCTAATACATAATTCACGGACGTGACTGCCCTACTGCTGCCTGCTAGACCAGCCACTGAGGCCACACAACTCTTTCTATCGCTCCAGCAGAGAAATATTATTTTCCGTTCATCAATTATTCTAAAATTAACAGAAGCCGCAATATTCCTATCTATGTTGTTAGCTTTTGTACGACTGGGTTTGGTACATAGTTTGAAATGTTGTATTGATTACGTCTTATTGGTGGAAGCAGCCTCCCATTCCAGTGCACGGTAGCGAACACTAACTCAAAATAGCACTTGAATTACTTTATCGGAAGGTGATTTGAAACTAAACATTTTATTTGTTTCTCTTTCAATCAGAAAATTATGATTGCAAAGATTGTTTATTTGTGCTATTTTAACGTGCTACTGCTTCATTTAGAAGACATCGCAGTACTGACTATGTTTAAGCTCCGAGGTCCATTTTCCCGACAACCACAGCTGCGGCGCCGAATGAAATAAGTTTCGTTTCGTGAAACCTATGTGCTGTTGGGTTATTTACTGTTATGTTTTAGTGCATATTTGATATTATTAAGTTTATTAACCTGCATAATTTTTTTTTTTTTTCTGATCAAGTTGTGAAAAAACTATTTAGTATTTTTTGTATAAATGATGATCTTAACAGCTTTTTAGGCATCACTTGGAATTATTGGAATGACTTATTTTTTTTCTGGCATTAGTTTTAGACCAGTTGAAAAATAAAGGCCACCCTAATATAACACATGTAGGTACACATGGTTTATATGATTTGTGAATTAAACAAATAATGATATATTTGACGCGCCTAGAAAAAGTTTTGAATGGGATCAGCTGACTCTGGTGTGTGGACGGAGTGCAGCATCTGCGGGCCAGGCAGAGCAGGGCGAGGGGCGCGCAGCGGGCGGGGGGAGGTATTGATTTTAGCTCCACACTGCGGCACGCTCCACACCTCCGCTGCTGGGGCCGAGCTCCGCTGCTAGCTTGCTACTCGCTACTCGCTTTCATTTGCTCCTTCTCCTTTCTCGCTCCTTGTACTACTACTACTCGTACATGCATGCACACGACCACCTCCCTGCGTTCTCAGACTAGATACCCACTGCCCTTGTTCTAGTAATTAGGCATAGAAAACCTCGGTGAACCACTTGTACTCGTAAGCACAAATATTACTAAACAATGACGGCGATACACGTGGACTTCTATTGCCAATCTTTATATACAAGAAATAAAACTTTGAATTTGCAAAATAATTATGTATGTAGGATCATTAAGGTTATGTGGGCAAATAGGAAATATGATATGGTTGAGTTCCGAACAAAGAAATAAATATGGAATGTTAGGCAGATAAATACTTCCTCATTAAAGTCAAGAGCAAAGTCACTGAAGTAAAAGTTATTGCATCAAATAATTAGAACGTGTTTATTGTTTCTTATACAATGATATAAACCTCCACATATTGTATAAATACTTAACATGAATGACAACGTTTGTTTTCTAGAAGTATTATCATATAGTTCATAGGAATGACATTTCGGTTTTCTAACGTTTTCTAAGGCCCTTCTAACATTTCATAATGCCTTAGGAAGACAAAATATGTCATTCTCGCCAACTACAAGTGAACTTATAGAAAACAGACGTTTCATTCGTAATAATTAATTACAACGGATATTGTTTATGAAAAACTAGATTGTTTGTGTGCAAAATGTAGAACAGGACTAGTTGCAAAGGTTTTCATAGATGGCGCCAGTATGTGTCACAACTTACTAATGAAGTGTAGCGCCAAATTAATTTAAGCAAAAAATAGAGTTGTTGTATATACGGGTTGATTTAACAAGTTGTGTTTACTAATGTTTTGTTTGCGTGAAAATAAACGTGTACCTTCACGAGTGCGAGTGTTTCATTTTTAACAGTTTGAAAGAAGTTCATCCCCTTGTTTATAAAATAAAGATAATGAAGCAAACTCATTGTAAGAAAACATAAATTTGACAATCTGAAGAAGTCTTTCGATTACAACATTCCCCAAAGTCTGAAACACAGACGATTGGGTACCCTTCCAGTACTGACATATGGAGCAGAAACGCTAACCCTCACCAAGTCGACTACACGGAGACTCTGTTTAGCCTAAAGGAAATATTAAAGAGCCATGCTTCATGTAAAACTCTCAGAACGAATAAAAATACCGAAATACGTAAACGGTGGGGAGTAACGCATGTCGCCGAAAGTATGATTAAGCTAAAATAATGAAAATTTGCTTCACATGTTGCCAGACCGGTAGACCAAAGATGTACCATAAAGGTTATGGAATTGATACATCGTGAAGATAGAACAAGCAGAGGGAGACCTCCCACACGATTTTCTGATGATAAGATGGGAATGGCTGGTGAATGGAAGCAGAAGGCACAAGATAGGAATATATGGAGAAGCATGGGAGAGGCCTAAGGTATTTATAACTATTGCTCAATATATTATGCTCGTATATTGCCCAAGCAAATATTATCCCTACAGAGACTTATGGTGCAACCTGATGTATGTTCACTATATTTCAAATGAAATATCTAACCATTAGTATTAAATAATGTTATATGGTAATACGTTTACGTCTCTTATATTTTCGTCCGAGTAGAGGCTGAGATTCGAATAAAGGCAAAGCGACCAAATAACAACATTGTCGATATTTTCCAGAAGATATACGACATCACATGTCGCACAAAGAAGTATGTTAGTGTAGGAAAACTTCCCTGTCAGGCAACCATTAGAGTGAAATAACCCACTCGTTTACTTTACTTACTCTGAAAGAATAGCATCAACCATCTCAAAACCATTCAGATTAAATTCTCGAGGCATTTAAAGAGCCTGAAGTCATTAAAACTGGACCAAAATTGAAAAGTTGTGAGTATTTATCTGATTTATTTATAAATTACTTAACAACGCGCGGTGTGTGAATAATTCTCCAAACGCTGTACGAGTACACGTGTCAAGTGTGACGACCCAGCACATGGGTTTAGCTCCGAGCCAGCCTAGTCGGTGAGAGGTGGCTAGAGAGACAGTAGCGAGTGAAGGGCCATCTGCATCTCAGTGAACAGGTAAATACAGATTCCCATCGAAAGGCAAGCCCGCTCCTATTTCCATATATGCTCGCAATATAACCACCTGTTAAGTACGCGGATTCTTCTTTGCCATTTTATAGGTTTATAATTTGCATAAAATGTTTATTCAGAATGACATCATAAATACGACTGAGTTATTTTTTGTTTAAAAATAATTTTTAATTAAATATTATTTTGAGCCTAAAATCTCAGATCTGAATTGTATCACGATATTAGTCCAATATTCTTGGACTCATTGGAATGTACGGTATGTTTGCAACTGTTAATTTATATATACTCGTATGTGCATACATTCCATATATAAATTGCGTAATTGTTCAGTTCACGAGGGAAAGTTGGTGACATTTTTCACATCAACAGCCTGAAAGATAAACCCAGTGTGGATTCATGCAACCGCCATCCATTCCATCCATCCATCTGCTACGTTAAGTATTATAGGTAGTACAATGTATAATGTATCGTAACACAGCGTGTGAAGTTCCTCCTTGAGCCTCGAGAGTACACCATTGCGGCGGATCGGTACCCCACACCGGCACCGCCACAAACTTTAAAGCAAGGGTCTGGATTTATTACAACATAATTTTCGTCGTTTTATGTATGATTAAGTGTTTTTCTTCCCTTTCTCTCCTATTCCCTCTCATCATGTCAAATGGAAAGCCAGTCTATAGGAGCAATTAATCGGCACGCCCCCCTTCTCCCTTACTACGGGTCGGGCGTATGAGTTAGCGTTGAATCCTCCCGGAGAATACGATACAGACGAATATATAATTAACCTTAAATCGATACCTTGGCAATATTACGAATGCCCCATTAGATATTATATAATAAATAAATGATATTCAGTAAACTCACCATTAGCGTTGAGCTCTGTGGCGGCGCGGCTGTAGTCCCTGAAGTGTATGGTGCCCCCCGCCGTGCTGGCCGAGCTAGTGCTCTGGCGCGAGCCGCGAGGGGCCCCTAGCCCCACGCTGGAGCGGCGCTTGCCCGAGCCGCCGGACTGATAGCCGCTGGAGGCCGTGTCACAGCTGATGCTCACGGCCTTTGGAGGGCCGGCGGCCGCCTCGGGGGCCGCGGGCTCCTCGGCGAAGGTACTGTAGCACGTGCTGCCGCCGCCCGGACTGCTGTGAGGTCGGATCTGGCCGATGGTGAGGCCGATGTCCCCGTCGCTGGGGTGGAGGTGGTGGTGCGAGTGGTGCGCAGCGTGCGAAGTGTGCTGCAGGTGCACGGCGTTCAGCAAGATGTTGGAGCTCGTGCGGGACAAGGCCTTGCGCTGGCGGATAGCCTCCTTGTAGATGCGGCAGTACATAGTCACCATCACCACCCCCGGGATCCAGAAGGACACGCAGGAGGACACGATGGCGTACACTTTGTTGACCACGAACACGCACACGTGGGGGTTCGCGTCCCGAAACTCCTGGTGCTCGTCCGTCGTGTACCAGCCCAGGAAGATGGGCGTGAAGCTGATGAGCGCGGGCAGCAGCCACACGTTGGCCAGCATGAAGCACACGGTCCGGTGGGTCATGGTGATGGGGTACTCCAGCGGCCGCACGATGGCGTAGTAGCGGTCCACGGAGATGCAGCAGAGGTGCAGGATGGAGGCCGTGGAGAAGTACACATCTAGCGAGTTCCACACGTCGCACATGAAGTAGCCGAACATCCACTTGCCCTGCGTCAGCTCCACACTCGCGTTGAACGTCATCGCGCACAGAGCCACCAGCATGTCGGCCATGGCGAGGCTCACCACGTAGTAGTTGGTGATGACGCGCAGCTTGCGGTGGCGGTGCACGGAGATAATGACGAGCGCGTTACCGAGCACCGCGCTCACGATGATGGTCCCGAAGATGAAGCCCTTGAGCAGCACCGCCAGCAGGTCGGGCCAGGCGGGCGCCAGCGCCGGCCCGGGCGCCGTGGGCAGCGGCGAGGGCAGCGGGCGGCCGGCGGCGCGAGCGAGCGCCCGCCCGCAGCCCGTAGCCCGCGCCCGGCAGGGGAGACGACAGCGGCGGGCTGCTGCTGCCTACCAAGCCGCCCGGGGGCGCCGGGATCAGCTGCGCTAGCATGCTACCCCCGCCGCGCCCCTCCCGCCATGCCGCTCTCTCCACCTGCACGCGACTCGCTCCCCGCTCTAGCGCAGCTCTTCACGCCGCGACTCGATCACGCTTCTCGGTATTTCTCTGTAATATAATATCAACAGATATTACCAAGGGTAGGCTGCGTGATATCTCCATGGTTGTTATATCTGTAGGTATATGGACAAGTGTATGAAAGACTGATAGGAATAGATTCTGGTTTAGCACCAGCGATGAGTAAGATGTCTGTAATTTCTTTGCTGTACGCAGACGATGCCCTTCCCATCGCAGATAGTGCAGACGAAATACAAGTATTGGTGTTGAAAATGTATGAGGTATGCAAGGCTAACGATTTAATGATAAATGTCGGATAGTCAAAGGTGATAGTTTTAGAAAGAGAAGAAGATACGAGAGGTACATAAGAGACATAAGTGTGAATCAGGAGAACCTAGAGCAGGTCTATTTAGATTCATATATCACATATCTCTACGGAAGTGACGTCGGAAAATAGGTTGGTGCGGGTAACAAAGTGAATTGAGCTTTAAAAACTGTTATTGGAAATATCAATGAAAGCAAAAATTGACCTTCACAATGAAATTTTAGTACCAACCATGATGTATGGAAATGAAGCATGCAACTGGCAGGAGAAGGATGAGAGCAGAATAAATGCGGTAGAGATTTAATCCCTTAGACATATGTGTGGTAAAACAATGTAAGGCAGAATTTCAAATGCCGATGAATGGATAATGTTTTGAACCGCTTGGAGGCGGATGATCTTCCACTTCCACAATATTTTATTCGTATCGTTACACTCGTATTTTGTTAGCATACGAATTTTAAATAAAAAACATTTAATAAACAGATAACTTGTAATAAAATTACCTACCGACGTAATTTAAAATTTCTTTTTCTTCTGAGTCGTAAAAAAATAATCGGCTTTTCGCTTTCCTGAACAATTGACCAAAACGGTGTTACGGAGCAGGTTGGCACTTTTAGCCGACGGTATACTTTTGAAATCAAAATTAATAAATACAAATTTTGGAAACTAATATACATTCGACTAAAGAGTGAAGGGGGATTTGAATATGAAAATGAACTTATTGAAGACACCATCGCATCGTACGCGCTGGCTGACCGTGGCCGTGGCCGCTTAGAGACGCCGGCCGAGGATGCGCAACTTCTGCTCCACCCGTGAAGACGATCGTGCTTCAGGTTAGCAAAAGTTCATTATTTCGTCGTAAAATAATTGCTGTCTTCCTCGAGTCCCGCTTTCAGGCAAATAACCGGCGGCCCCGAAAACCGTTGGACTCTGGACAGCGCGAAACATGAATTGGTATTGAACCCAGGTGAAAGGTATCATCAGTACGAGATGGGATGAGTATTCGGTCCGTATCGACGTTTCAAAACTCTTGCCGAGACAACTTTTTTCTGGAAGAAAGTTATAAGAGGAAAGTACATTTTCAATTTCAACAAAAACCACGTAAAATAAAAAACTTTCAAACTAGTTAGAAATAACCTTACACAATTGTACCAGAACATACGCAGAGAAATGAACCACTTGGACACTCGAACCATTTCTTACCTCTCGACAAGTGTGAACCGATTGTAATCAGCGGCACATCGTTAATAAACATGCGCGATTTTAACAACTTTCTGAAATAATTTGAACCACCAATCGCAACATTCGCGTGCTTACTACGAAAAAATGTTTTTACAGAGAAAATAAAATTTGAGTAAGATAAAGTGGATTGTTGGGTAGTCGCTTATAAAACAGGGTCACACGAGAGCCCGCCGGCAGCCGCGGGCGAGCACCGCGGCAGCGCGCCTCGACAGCGGACGTCCTCGCGGAGCGGGCATGTCTCCGCTACTGGCCGCTGCCTCTGCTCGGCGGTGCGCGGCGCGCGGCACGCCCGCCGGGGGCGCCTGCGCGACACTTCCTCCTCCGGCACGCGACTGCCTCGCAAACTAGATCAATCGACAGGATCGGTGAATCAGAGAGCCACTCAGATGATCTATTATAATATAAAAGGTACTCATCTGATGTTTCATCCTAGTCGTATTATTGATGGAAATATATTTTATAGTATATGTTTTATATTCACATGTTAATGTTTACTAGAAAAAACAAGGTATCTACTACTTTTTGTCTTGTATAATAATTTTTGTTTATATTTTGGGGGCTAAGACTCGATCTTTTGCAAAAAAAAATAAGATGGTAGAACGAATTCTCGACGTCAGTCGGACCAAAAAGTAAGAATTTGTAGATTGTGCAATCAATGATAGCGTCGACACACACACACACACACACACACACACACACACACACACACACTATACCTACACGACGTTTATTGTTACTTTTTACTTGTCAATTTTTTCGCAATTTAAGTTTGAAAGAGAGACTAAATAAAATACGGCCAAAGTAAAAATATGACACAATTATTCTTATCCCGAAAACCCTGAAATATTCTTAAAAAATGTTTTTATATTCTCTAATATATAGGGCCAAAGGGGGGTCTATAAATTTCAAAACACGCAAAAAGGTCGTCTTTTTGGAAGCCAAGCCCAGGATAGAAATATGCTTTTTATGTCAATTCAGGGTCCTAATCACAATGATAAGCGAATGTGAGGCGATAATTTTTATACGCATATTAATAATTATGAAATTTCTAAATTTCGCTCGAGTGTTTGGTATCTCACATCGAATTAATTTAATTGCTGTAAACACATTTATAGCAACAAAAAAAAAACACCGACTGCAATTGGTAAAGACCAATCATTAGTGACCCATCGTACATATCATAACGTACAGATCATTATAGAATCATCATAGTCGATCGTATCGTATATCGATCGACAAAAAAATCGATAACAGTCGCTTCCCATCCCTATCTCTATTGACATTTATGGCCTCAAGACTCGGTTTAAAACGGCCGGAGTATAGAGCGTAAATTTTTGTGTGAAACAGAATAATAATGGCGGTACTATAAGAGCCAGTCAGTGTCTTTTAACTTACCTATGTCTATAAATATCTTTTGAGAACTAATGTTCATACTTTGAAACAGTTTTGTTTATTATTTATTTTATTTTATTTATTTATTGTTAGGGATAAGTCATAAAATATATATTAAAACAAATTAGATGCCTCAGTTAGATGTGCACACCGAAAACATAACATTGGAAGTTCAACTATCTTGTACCACCCTTCGGTATAAAGAACCGTCAGGCAAAACAAGACATTTTAAGATAAAGAGACATACAAATTCAGTTAAACAAAGCTATAGCAAAGGACAAAGAACAAACATACCAATCAGGTATAATAAAACAATAGCACGAGACAAAGAAAAAACAAACAAACAAATCAAAGTGTGATAAAAAAAGAGATATACAAAACAGATAGAACGATACAATAGTATTATACGAAGAAAAAACAATTCACAATTTAATTATAAGAAATCAAAATAGGTATATTAAGGCAAGGTATACTAAAACAATAGCAAAAGACAAAGAAAAACAAACCAAGTATGATGAAAAAGAGATATGCAAATCGGATAAAACGATACAATAGCATTACATAAAGAAAAAAAATCACATTAGTCAAAACAAGAGAATATCTCAGGACAAAGAAAAAATAAGCAAATCAGGTAAAACAAGGCAGTTTACCCAAGATAGGGAAAAATATACAAAAATAACAAAATAAGAAAAAATCACAAATTAAAATCAAGACCTTAACCAAGCTGTTTAATTTTAGATAATTTATGTCGTTCTCCCGACGATGGAGTCGAAACATATTGAGAATAATGAACTTTAAAGTGGAAAAAACAGTTTTTTAATTCATAAAAAATTCAAGCTGCTTTAGAAAGAGAAAAGAAAAAATATATTTATATAATATTTCGTAATTGACTTACAAAATCATTTTCTCTGATACTTGTTTAAATTAAATATAATTATATTTAAAGCTTTAAATTATAAACTATATGTATATTTTGATATTAAAACAAAACAGCTTAACATTGTTGAACATTGCATATAATCAGTATTATAAACCATGTTCAAAATAAGAACAGTTTTGTTGATTACCAAAATAGCACCAATATCCAATACACATATCCCTTACTCTGTAAAGTTTTAGAAATAATGAAAAATATTTACACGGCACATAAAATATTATGTAATACTTTTTCTAAATACTGCTTTAATTTGAATTCACTCCAACTAAATAGATTATATTAACTCCATATGTTAAATTCCAGATTTGGTGAAATGGCCATCTATAGACAATTACCGCCATCTTTATATTAACTGTAAACCAACTGTAAACGACCTGGAGAAAAGAAGAAGTAGATAATTAGCACCATCTATAGAAGATATCTCTGCTTGTCAACGGATAGAAAAATACAATTATTTATTTATTTTAACGAGTTTGATAAACTTTAAATATTAACTACTAAAAATATTATTCTTAATACTGTTCACAAACAACGTACAAACGTAGTAGTTCTTCAAATGCCATGTTGTCGGTCTCTGAAAACTACTTTACTTTGTGAGAATTAATTAACGACTTTCTAAAACAAGAATATATAAATCTACACAATGTATTAAGCACTTTTAAAATAAAAGTGATTTAGTGTAAATTAATTTCATAAAATGGTAAAAGCTGAAATATGCATGTTAATCGAAAAATCTTGCCTTTTTTGCCGAATGAATTTACATACCAATTATTATGTGTATTTGAAAAATATATATACTATATATTTTAACCGTCGCGTTGCCATGTGGTAAATTGAGTTTCCACTGCCAATTTAAAGTTGATTTTCTTAAAACCTATGGACCCTAATATTATAAAAAAAATTGTAATCCTCCATTGAAGTGTTCTCAATATTTCGTAATAAAAAAAAAAGCAAAAAATTACTTCCTTCATCCCAAAAAAAAATATTTTCTAAGACTGCCCTCACCTTCATTCGTGTTAAGGTAGAATTTGTTTTGCTAATATTTACAACTTTATCAAAAGTGACAAATACTTACTCGCTGTTTTGAACATATTATCAATTATATCTTTGACCTTTTCAATAGGTACGTAATAATACCGACTGGATGAAAACGCACCACGTAACTTAATAATATCAGAACTGTGAAAATATTAACACTTTACCAAAAGGGACAAATATTAATACGTACTCGTTGTCTTGAACGTACTATACATTTTGCCTAGGTGCCTTTATCATACGTAAAATCTCGTAAAGTCTAGCCCGCCGGCCGCCGCGCGGCGCTTGTCTTTACCTGCGTGTCCAGTCATTCGTATGCTATGACGCATTACATATCAGAAATCGCATGGTTCCAGAAAAAAATTAATAATGATATGTTTTTCAAATAATCCATGTATGTTATAGATATCGATCTATTCCTAATGAAATTCCCTACAAGATGACATAAATTAAATTTTGATTCATCTAGTCATATGCTTGATATTTAGATAAAGTTAGCGGTAAACTGAACTTACCACATGGGAGCAAGCGTTTTGTTTTGAACACGGTACGTTAAGGGTTAAACATATGCATTAAAGTGATTGAGCACCATATATCGGTAAATATAACAAATACCATAAATCTACAATAAAAATATATTTCAAACTAATCAGTGCCATCTATGTCTGAAAGGAGTAACATAACAAGAAAAGGGTTCGCGTTCACATTCGTGGACAATTTAGTACAATAAAAAGTTTTGAATGTGCTAATAATATTTCAATAAATGAAGTGCCTGTTTCTAAAAAATGGACCAAATGAGGATAAACCTGTCCGGTCGTATGGCAATAGCAGTACGGTTGTACCTACAAATAATTAATTATTATTTTACTTCCAGAATACCGAACGATACCGGCATCTGTGAACCATGGAATGTAACGACGTATGAATTTTACTAACAACATAACTATTATACCGACGAATTAAGTCGCATTTGAAATATTCAGTAGCGACTTCATTATGTTATTGATATACTTGTCAAACTGTCATTTGCAATTTATGTGTTGTAAAACAATTATATTATTTGTTTTTATAAAGAACTAGCTGACCCGACGAACTTCGTACCACCTCAGAATCAATAAATGTTGTGTTAACTTATTAGCTAAATTTAATTCACCTTTTTATTGAATTACAATTAATACTTAAAATGAATTAAGTTCATGAAATGTGCAAAAGTCAAAATTATAATTATTAATTACAATGGAATATAATTCACGTGGAAGCCTGCATTAATACTTAAAATGAATTATAAATTGTTAATTAAAAACTTTGTTTTATGTATCACAATTGTGTTTTTATTTTTTCGCGACAATATATTCAACCAAAGTGGAATCTACCAGATTAATTGTGAGGATTGTGATGCCGTGTATATTGGAAAGACGGGTCGATCATATTGAAGAGGTTCCTTATGAACACAACATTTAATACAAAAACAGAATCATTGTGTGAATTTTGACCATCATTTCAATTCCAAAAACACATTTTTTTTGCATATAGCAAACAATTTAAAAAAAATTTGATAAATTAGAAAATTTTAAAATTTTTAAAGCAAAGGCACGTGAATTGAATGTTATAAATAACCAAATTCCAACTTATTCCCTCTTAGTATATATGCAGTACATTAAAAACTTTTCCTTTATACAATCTACCAAAAAAATATTATTACTACCTTCCATTTTTGTCCCTTTCTTACTAATGTAATCTGCTTCCTTATAATGTTTATCGTCTTTAATATATTAGGATTCATCGTTTTTGACTCTATATTATGTATGATTGTTTCTTCTAATTACTGTTTGAATTATTATTATGATTATTATCATTCTTATTATTTTATTATTATAAATAAATGAATTTAATACAACAACACAACAACAACAACAAACCATCACGCCGTTTCTCCGCAGGGGTAGGCAGAGAGAATGGACCGCCACACTACTCTATCCTGGCACACCTCTCTAGCTTCCTCCACATTCATACATCGAGTCATACACGCACGTCGATTCTTCCGGCTTCTGACATGACCAACCTTTAATATTTGATTAATTTGGACATGCCATGTTTTTCTCGGTCTACCTCGACTCCTTACTCCATTTACATCGTTAACGTATACTTTTTTAACCATTCTTTCTTCACCCATGCGCTCCATATGTCCGAACCAACGCAACGAACCATTCATAATTTTGTTCATAATACCTTCTTTCGCTCTACATTCCTTCCTAAAATCAGCATTTGAGATTCTGTCATACATCGTTCTACCACACATACTCGTACGTCTTAGGGACCTCATCTCTACCGCATTTATTCTGCTCTCATCTTTCTTCTGTCAGTTCCATGCTTCGCTTCCATACATAAGAGTTGGGACCAGAACTCCATTGTGAACGGCCATTTTCGCTTTCATTGATAAATTCTTTGTTTCCAATAACTACTTTTAAAGCTCCATTCACTTTGTTACCCGCACCAACCCTTTTTTCAACATCACTGTCCGTTCGGCCATCCGCTGTGAACATGCTACCTAAATACACAAATTCCCTCACCTGTTCCAAGTTCTCTTCATTTACACTTATATTACAAACTGTCATTTGCTCTTCCCTTTCAAAAACTAACACCTTTGACTTTCCGACATTCATCAAAACACGTTAAAACAATTAAATAGCAGGCAACATAATTTTGAATAAGTGTGATCCATCAATGAACTCCGTTTTCATCATTAGCATCATCATATTCATCATCTGAAGAGTTTGATGATTCAGTGTCCCTATCAATTGAAAAAAGAAATTCCTCGTCTTCATCTAGCCAAATATTTCGTTTATTAAGTACTCGCGGCTGAATTTCCTATGGTAACAATTCTCTGGACCGAATGTACACAGATACACCTATAAAATCAATACAAAATATACAATACGTATTTTTATTATTATTCACTAATCATAAATCGGTTATTTAATCTCTACGGAACACTCATCTGTCATATTTTTCGAATGGTATTAATGGCGCAAATATTCTCTGCTCTCCTTCACAAAAGTGGTTTAACTTTTAGAATAGTCTCTCTAATACTGATTTTTATAACTTTGGGCATTATTAATCTAAAATTAATAAAGAAAACGAAAAATCCCGGCGACGATTAAAAAATAACCTCAAATCTTTCACATTGAGTATTGACATCTGGCATCAACAATACACTACCTACGGGCGATACCGAAACTAAAATACACGCCATTTTGATTTTATACTAAGTCAAATTTAGTCGAACGTATGACAAATATAATTAATTTTAAATCATTTAAGTGATTTTTTCAAAAGTTTTAATAATTATTCTGTTATCCGGAACGGAGACAAATCCAGCAAATATAAGATCTTCAAAATTGATCCAGCTGTTCTCGAGTTATAAATGGTGTAGCTAACACGATTTTTGACTTTGTTTTATATATATAGATAACATATTGTTTAATGTTAAAAATAACCTTGACCACGTGTGAACGTGATTGTGAATGTGTTTTATTATTTCGCGATGTGCTAAAAAATACTTTTGTCTCGTTTTAACTACGTTTTTGATAGTTGAAAAACAATTGAATATCTCTTATTGCAACATTAATGATCCAATATAAATTGCTTTATTTACGTGCTGGAAACAACTAACAATGTTTATTTATGTCTCCAGTAATTCAGTTACCTGTATGGGTGTGGTTTGGATTATGTTGAGTTTAGTAAGATATGAAGCATTTTTTCACGTTCACGCGGATTTGATGGCAATATACGAAATATAAGTAATTTACGAAAAAGAGGGGTAAGGTTTAATGTATTATATTTTAACATTTATTTTCCGATTTAAGGGTGACATATTTTAATTTAATTTGATTAACAACCATTTTATTTTTATGATATTTTTAAAACTATTTTTAAGCAAGCAAGAAAAAGTATGTATGTGAAAAAAATAGTTAATATAGTGAAAAGGAAGGAACGAAGAGGAAGGAAAAAAGGAAGGAAGGAAGAAAAGAAGGAAGGAAAATATGGGTTTGCGGTCAAATTTGATGAGCGGGACTTGGGTTAATGGGTAAGGTTAGTTAAGGATAGTTTTGGACTTTTTTTTTTCTTTCATTTTTTATCCGTCAATGTGGCAGTGGCGGTACTCCCATCGAAGCCTAGAAGCGTAAGGAATTTGAAATCAAAACCTCTTCCGGCTTACAGAGCTTCAAGCGTTTGTGGCTATTCCTCTAACACGGCGAAACCGCTGGTAACATTGTTGGAAGGTGATTTGGTGGGTTGTTGGTTTTGTGGGGGCATGAAAACTTAGATTTGGGGATTTTGATTAAAAGTTTCTTAAGCAAACCGGGCTTCTGGGCTTTTATGGGATTACCGCCACTGCAATGTGGGGGTCGGTTCAATTTTGACATTGGAGGGTTTTCCTCCTGGGCTGAGCGGAGTTTCCGCAGGAGCGGGTCGAGACTCAAGATTCGGATCGATTAGGTTAGGCTTGATTAGGAACAATGGGCGGGACTCGGGTTCGATTGGCGGAACTTGCGTTTGATGGGCAGGATTTTTTTTCGATAGGTGGGAAATGGGTTCGATGGGCGGAACTCGTATATGATAAAAAGGACCGGGTTTTTGATGGGCGGTAATTGGTTTCATATGGAAAAGGATGGGTTTTGACGGGCGTTTGTTTGAAAAAAAAAATTTTGAATGCAGGCGGCAAAAAAAAACAAAAAAACAAGTGATCGCCAATCGGCTAGGAATCAGATAAGACGCACTCCCGACCCGGTTTGGCCGGAAAAATTCGAGCTTAAGCACAAGCTGCAACCTTAAAGACAGGCGTGTACAGGGGCGGAAAGTCAAAAATGGAATTCGCTCACGGTCATTTTGAGGTATTTTACACTTCAGTAGGACGACGCACGGCGAAACCGCTGCCGGTTTTGTGCGGCTGGGTCGCTCAGGTCGCGTTGGGTTAGGTTAGGTTAGGTTAGGTTAGGTTAGGTGTCGGTAAGGTAAGGTTAGGTTTGGTTAGGTTTGGCGTGTACAGGGGCGGAAAGTCAAAAACGGAATTCGCTCACGGTCATTTTGAGGTATTTTACACTTCAGAAGGACGACGCACGGCGAAACCGCTGCCGGTTTTGTGCGGCTGGGTCGCTCAGGTCACGTTGGGTTAGGTTAGGTTAGGTTAGGTTAGGTGTCGGTAAGGTAAGGTTAGGTTTGGTTAGGTTTGGCGTGTACAGGGGCGGAAAGTCAAAAACGGAATTCGCTCACGGTCATTTTGAGGTATTTTACACTTCAGAAGGACGACGCACGGCGAAACCGCTGCCGGTTTTGTGCGGCTGGGTCGCTCAGGTCACGTTGGGTTAGGTTAGGTTAGGTTAGGTTAGGTTAGGTCGGTAAGGTAAGGTTAGGTTTGGTTAGGTTTGGCGTGTACAGGGGCGGAAAGTCAAAAACGGAATTCGCTCACGGTCATTTTGAGGTATTTTACACTTCAGAAGGACGACGCACGGCGAAACCGCTGCCGGTTTTGTGCGGCTGGGTCGCTCAGGTCACGTTGGGTTAGGTTAGGTTAGGTTAGGTTAGGTGTCGGTAAGGTAAGGTTAGGTTTGGTTAGGTTTGGCGTGTACAGGGGCGGAAAGTCAAAAACGGAATTCGCTCACGGTCATTTTGAGGTATTTTACACTTCAGAAGGACGACGCACGGCGAAACCGCTGCCGGTTTTGTGCGGCTGGGTCGCTCAGGTCACGTTGGGTTAGGTTAGGTTAGGTTAGGTTAGGTGTCGGTAAGGTAAGGTTAGGTTTGGTTAGGTTTGGCGTGTACAGGGGCGGAAAGTCAAAAACGGAATTCGCTCACGGTCATTTTGAGGTATTTTACACTTCAGAAGGACGACGCACGGCGAAACCGCTGCCGGTTTTGTGCGGCTGGGTCGCTCAGGTCGCGTTGGGTTAGGTTAGGTTAGGTTAGGTTAGGTTAGGTGTCGGTAAGGTAAGGTTAGGTTTGGTTAGGTTTGGCGTGTACAGGGGCGGAAAGTCAAAAACGGAATTCGCTCACGGTCATTTTGAGGTATTTTACACTTCAGAAGGACGACGCACGGCGAAACCGCTGCCGGTTTTGTGCGGCTGGGTCGCTCAGGTCACGCTTGGGTTAGGGTTAGGTTAGGTTGAAGTTAGGTGTCGGTAAGGCAAGGTTAGGTTTGGTTAGGTTTGGCGTACAGGAAAGTCAAAAACGGAATTCCTGCTCACGGTCATTTTGATATTTTACACTTCAGAAGGACGACGCACGGCGAAAACCGGGCTGCCGGTTTTGTGCGGCTGGGTCGCCCAGGTCACGTTGGGTTAGGTTAGGTAGGGTTAGGTTAGGTGTCGGTGTGCGTAAGGTTAGGGTTTGGCTAGGGTTTGGCGTGTACAGGGCGGAAAGTCAAAAACGGAATTCGCTCACGGTCATTTTGAGGTATTTTACACTTCAGAAGGACGACGCACGGCGAAACCGCTGCAGGTTTTGTGCGGCTGGGTCGCTCAGGTCACGTTGGGTTAGGTTAGGTTAGGTTAGGTTAGGTGTCGGTAAGGTAAGGTTAGGTTTGGTTAGGTTTGGCGTGTACAGGGGCGGAAAGTCAAAAATGGAATTCGCTCACGGTCATTTTGAGGTATTTTACACTTCAGAAGGACGACGCACGGCGAAACCGCTGCCGGTTTTGTGCGGCTGGGTCGCTCAGGTCGCGTTGGGTTAGGTTAGGTTAGGTTAGGTTAGGTGTCGGTAAGGTAAGGTTAGGTTTGGTTAGGTTTGGCGTGTACAGGGGCGGAAAGTCAAAAACGGAATTCGCTCACGGTCATTTTGAGGTATTTTACACTTCAGAAGGACGACGCACGGCGAAACCGCTGCCGGTTTTGTGCGGCTGGGTCGCTCAGGTCACGTTGGGTTAGGTTAGGTTAGGTTAGGTTAGGTGTCGGTAAGGTAAGGTTAGGTTTGGTTAGGTTTGGCGTGTACAGGGGCGGAAAGTCAAAAACGGAATTCGCTCACGGTCATTTGAGGGTATTTTACACTTCAGAAGGACGACACTGAAACCGCTGCCGGTTTTGTGCAACTGGGTCGCTCAGGTCATTGGGTTAGGTTAGGTTAAGGTTAGGTTAGGTGTCGGTAAGGTGGGTTAGGTTTGGTTAGGTTTGGCGTGTACAGGGGCGGAAAGTCAAAAACGGAATTCGCTCACGGTCATTTGGTGTTACACTTCAGAAGGACGACGCACAGCGAAACCGCTGCCGGTTTTGTGCGACTGGGTCGCTCCAGGTCGCGTTGGGTTTGGTTAGGTTAGGTTAGGTTAGGTTAGGTGTCGGTAAGGTAAGGTTAGGTTTGGTTAGGTTTGGCGTGTACAGGGGCGGAAAGTCAAAAACGGAATTCGCTCACGGTCATTTTGAGGTATTTTACACTTCAGAAGGACGACGCACGGCGAAACCGCTGCCGGTTTTGTGCGGCTGGGTCGCTCAGGTCACGTTGGGGTAGGTTAGGTTAGGTTAGGTTAGGTGTCGGTAAGGTAAGGTTAGGTTTGGTTAGGTTTGGCGTGTACAGGGGCGGAAAGTCAAAAACGGAATTCGCTCACGGTCATTTTGAGGTATTTTACACTTCAGAAGGACGACGCACGGCGAAACCGCTGCCGGTTTTGTGCGGCTGGGTCGCTCAGGTCACGTTGGGTTAGGTTAGGTTAGGTTAGGTTAGGTGTCGGTAAGGTAAGGTTAGGTTTGGTTAGGTTTGGCGTGTACAGGGGCGGAAAGTCAAAAACGGAATTCGCTCACGGTCATTTTGAGGTATTTTACACTTCAGAAGGACGACGCACGGCGAAACCGCTGCCGGTTTTGTGCCCTTTCAGGTCGCTCAGGTCGCGATGGGTTAGGTTAGGTTAGGTAGGTTAGGTTAGGTTAGGTTAGGTTAGGTTAGGTTAGGTTGGTTAGGTTAGGTTAGGTTAGGTTAGGTTAGGTTAGGTTAGGTTAGGTTAGGTTAGGTTAGGTTAGGTTAGGTTAGGTTAGGTTAGGTTAGGTTAGGTTAGGTTAGGTTAGGTTAGGTTAGGTTAGGTTAGGTAGGTTAGGTTAGGTTAGGTTAGGTTAGGTTAGGTTAGGTTAGGTTAGGTTAGGTTAGGTTAGGTTAGGTTAGGTTAGGTTAGGTTAGGTTAGGTTAGGTTAGGTTAGGTTAGGATAGTTAAGGTTAGGTTAGGTTAGGTTAGGTTAGGTTA
>JAHDVF020000953.1:0-31171 GCA_022606425.2 Lepidostoma basale
GTATTACCACTAAAGCTAGTGTAGAGTGAACTTAAATATGTAAAGATAGGCGTGGAATCCTACCATATATACAAGTTCCAAAAAATTGTCAGACGTGGTGGTCATAAGAAAAAAAGGCGGAATGGGGAATGTTGTTAAACATAAAGCGATCGCTCAACCTAAGGTCATAAGTCCTGTAAGCGCCTCGGCCACCACATTCTGTTCCCAGAAAACAATTTACATCTTCGTCTCTATTGAGATACAATTTATGTCTTTAATATTAGGTCCTTACAAATGAAATTGGCGTTTTGCCGTACTGGCAACTTTGATCTCAAATATCTTCTATTTGGTTAGGAATTCCAAATTCAAATTTATACAGCTATTTACTCAAGTATTTGTGTTTTGAAAATTATAATTCATTTGTTTTTTCCTCAATTGTTTTTTTCTTTGCGTCACTCAGTTTACAAAATGGAAAACTTGAAATATCGCGTTATTTACGAGTACGAGTTCCACCGTGGCACCAGTGCTGCAGAAACGGCTCGAAGGATTAATGATGTGTATGGCGACGGTGCCGCAAAAGAAAACACAGTGCGTTTTTGGTTCCAACGTTTTCGTTCTGGAAATTTCGACCTGCAGAACAAGCCCCTGGACGACCGGAGACCAAAGTTGATAATGAAGAATTGAAGGCTATTGTGGAAGCGGATCCATCGCAAACCAAGTCCGAGTTAGCTGCAGGCTGTGGTGTTAGTGATAAAACTATTTTAATCCACTTGAAGCAAATTGGGAAAGTGAAAAAGCTTGAAAGGTGGGTACCTCACGAATTGAGTGAAGCAAATCAACAAACGCGCGTTGACTGCTGCGTTGCATTACTCAACCGGCACAATAATGAAGGGATTTTGAATCGAATCATTACCTGTGATGAAAAGTGGATCCTGTATGAAAATCGGAAGCGCTCATTGCAATGGCTGAACCCTGCCGAACCAGCCAAACCATGCCCCAAGCGAAAATTGACTCCAAAAAAGTTACTTGTGAGCGTTTGGTGGACTAGTGCTGGTGTCGTTCACTACAGCTTTCTTAAATCTGGCCAGACGATTACGGCAGATGTCTATTGTCAGCAACTGCAAACCATGATGGAAAAGCTAGCTGCTAAACAACCGAGGCTGGTTAATCGCTCTAGGCCACTGCTGCTTCATGATAACGCTAGACCACACACTGCACAACAGACGGCTACCAAATTAGAAGAGCTTCAATTGGAATGTCTAAGACATCCACCGTACTCTCCGGACCTTGCCCCAACAGATTACTATTTTTTTCGAAATTTGGATAACTTCTTGCAAGGGAAAAAATTCAATTCCGATGGGGCAGTCCAAACCGACTTCAAAGATTTTATTGATTCCCGTCCTAATATTTTTTTTAGTAAAGGGATCGATGAACTACCTATGAGATGGCAAAAGTGCAAAGATATCAATGGTACATACTTTGATTAAATAAATATATTATATTTAAAAAAAATCAACTTTATGTTCCTCCCATACAAAACGCCAATTTCATATGTAAGGACCTAATATTAGGGCACGTGTATACCAAGACTATTAAAGCATTAGATGTGTATGAATAATTTAGTGTAATGAATAATATACTCATATTAACTAACCACCACGCTAACTCCTTGAAGGGGGCGCAGAAAGAATAGACAGCCGCGCTTTTTTTTCTCGATTCCTCAACATGCATACGAGTATATCGTGTCATACACGCACGTCGATTTCTCTGACTCCTCACGTGGCCGAAATTCAATACATATTTGATTGATTTGATCATGCTACTTTTTTCTCGGTCTTCCTCTTTTTCTAGTTTCATTTACATCGTTAATATATACTTTCTAAATCATTTTTTATTTATTCATTATTTTCATGTGTCCAATTCATCGTAATGACTCTTTCATTATTTTGTTCGTAACACCTTCATTCGCAATTCATTTATCTATTATATTTGTATTTAACACTATCATATACAATTTTACACATCTAAGATATCTCATTTCTACTTCATTCTTTCTACTTTCAATTTTATTTTCGGCAGTTCTTTGCATTACTTACATAGAGTCGGTACAAGATCACCATTGTGTACTGCCATCTTTGCTGTTGTATAATGAATAAATAAAATAATAGACGACCTTCGTGGCAGAGTGGCAAGTGACTGTCACACCGAAGTACCCGGGTTCGACTCCCGGCGATGGTAGTGTGATTGTCACACTGTCTTTAGTCTGGTGTAGAATTAACGTGCCAATAAAATGACGATAGATCACACGTCATGAGAATCAAAATAATAGCTTTACCCTTTACATCGGTTTTCTCGGGCTGTAGTGATATAAAGAGTGATTCAATTAAATAATAAGATAATAAAGAAATATATCGAAAGAAGGGATGGAGCTGGAAACAAAATAAATAGTGGACTCAAAGTTATTACCGTAAATTGAAATATATCGACTAAAGAAAATATGGCAGTGCACAATAGAATTCAAGGGCCGACCCTTATGTATGAAAATGAAGCTCGGAGTGTCAGAAGAAGGGTGAAAGTAGGATAAATGTGTAAATATGAGGTAACTTAGAAGAATGTGCGGACAAACAATATATGATAGAATATCTTATGATTAAGTAAGAAAGGAATGTCAGGCGGTTGAATGCGTCTTTAATAAAATTAAGAAATGGGTCACTAAGATAGTTGGACGATGTTGGTATTTTTGTCCCCGATAGATATCTCCGACAGCGACAGCACAGATTGTTTTACCTACCGGCCACCAGAACCAATCTGCTTCTGGCGACACCGGTGGGAAGAGCAATTAGTCTGCTGAACGCAGTCTCCTCGGAGATCGACGTCTTTCATATAAGTACGTTCAGGGGACAAATACTCTTGACTTTAGAAAGTATCTTGTCTTCCTAATGTAGAATCATCACTAATGCGTTCCTGGTATTATGTTGTATGTATATAATTTTTGGCCTATACTCAATAGATGCCTTAAACATTTATGCTGTTTGTAATGTCTTTTGAGTAAATAAACTGATTTGATTGATTTGATTTGACTTATGGAACGAATGGACAAGGGAAGAATGATTTAAAAGATGTAAAAGATACAAGTAGTGTGAATGGAAAAATTAGTCAAGGAAGGCCAAGGAAGACATGACACGACCAAATTAATCAATTATTGAAAGGCGGTCAGGTTCGAAGAATGAACAATCAAAGAGCGTACATATTAATATGTGTGAACGTAGTAGAGGCGCGAGAATTATATAAGGATACTGCCCAACCCTTCAGAGAATCGTCATGATGGTTAGTTGGTTATAGTTTTAAAAATAATGTATTTTTCCAATGATTAATTTTGATATTTGAAACTAAGTAAAACCATTATTACCATGAGAGGTACAAACAGGGGTTCACCAAGGGCAGACTGAATTTTCAGTACGTGTCAGCGAATTCCTGAAATTTTAAACAGAAATTCTTGGTTAATAAATTAATGCCGTGTTATTTATTACAATGAAAGTGTTTTTGTTCGTAGAACAAATGATACAAGGTTCGAGTAAAACTTATCTAAGCGAAACTTTCAAACAATACATTCTGAACAAGAGCAGCCGAAAATATTGTTAAATTATTTCCACAAATGTGATAAATAACGTTGTTTTTTCTTAATTACGAAATACGTATTCAAAAAACACATCCATTTTAACAATACATTTGTAACTTCTTCGATAAGAAGATTATAATATGATATATTTTGAATAAGATTTTAAAAAATAAGAAATCACGACAGTCTGCAGTCATTAGCGTGAATGGTAATAATTTGGAGCAAGTATATAGATGAGTTCGTGTATTTGGGTAGTATGTTACAAAATATGGGCGAGTGGAGAGGGATATTGAAAGAAGGGTTGGGGCAGGCAACAAAGTTAATGGTGCACTTAAAGTTGTCATCGCAAACAAAAACCTATCCAAAAAGCTAGAATGGCAGTGCACATTGGTGTTTTTCTATCGACCCTAATATATGGAAGCGAATCATAGAACTGGCAATAGAAGGATGAAAGTAGAATGAATGCGGTAGAGGTGAGATCTCTTAGACGAAACTGATAATACTCTGTGTATGATAAAGTGTCGAATGAAAATATAAGAAGTGAATGCGGTGCGAAAGATGGTGTTATGAACAAAATTATGAAAGGATCATTAATATGGTTTGGACATTATACAGAATTAATGAAGAAAGAATGGTAAAATAATTATATGTTTACGATGTAAATGGAACTAGAAATAGATACTTATTTTAATATCCCTCTCCACCCGCCCATCTTTTGTAAACATTGACATTTTTTTTCGTATTGTTAAATCAATTTTCTAACGTTAATAATGGAGGGTGACTCTCTAGCTGCCGATAGGGTATTCTTGACCTTTCTAAAATTTGCTAGCTAAGTATTTCCATTGTTTTCTAGGCATTGTTCGATGTGTCCACATCTTGAATGCCTCCAAATGTGTGTGTTTAATTGAATGAGTATTTGAATGGGACAGAATGCCATTTTATTAGTGTATTTCATTGTCGTGTTTGTTGATATTGACGAATTTATAGTACGCCTCGCATAACAATATATTGAGAATAACAATGCACATGTCAGTGACTATTGAACCGAAAAATAGCACGCTATTTATTATTTGTTCTGACGTGTCTAATATTGGCAAGAGTAGGAGGATAGGGGTGGGGATGTCACCGCCAAATGCGTGCAGTTCGGATGCAGTGGAATGAATTTGTGGTCGAATTATTAAAGTGAACTGAGAGGAATGCAATTTACTTAATTAGAAAGAGCATCAATTTCACATTATTCTCAACAGGGCTGTCCCTTATCCAAAAATGAAAATACTGCCATCGGTGTTTTTGTTGGAAACTAATTTATTTCAAAGAGCATACTATATGCATATTAAGAGTTATTAATACAAATGAAAACGGCTGTTTTCTAGAAGTTTTATTATAGTTTATATAAATAACAAGTTTCGCTTCTCTAAGGCATTATAAAATGTATACATTATCAACATTTGATAATGCTTAGACAAGCAAAATATTCACATAAAATATAATAAAACTTTTTTCTACATTCACCATCACTTTGTGTTGTAGATGTATAATGTTTATTTTTTATATACTTAATAATAATAATAATATGCTAACTTTTAATGCGCCGTTTTTGTGATGTAATCACCCCAAGGGCGCATTAAGACGTGTTTTAAATCTAAAAATCTAAATGTGACCGCTTAAAAAGCTATCGGTTAAAAAGTACAGTAGAATAAAGTATAATTGTTTAAATTGGGTATGAAATATGAAAAAGATGGGTTTTCAATTTATATCTGAAATCCGTCGGATTGGACTTAGTAGGTATACAACATTCACTTTATAAAAAAATAAAAAAATTATTACCTAAGATGTTTTGAATCCACAAGCTCTTCATCAGTGATATTATATAAATACAAATATTAAAAAAAAATACATATTGTTTTCACAAATGAGGGTATTATTTGCAAACCCGGCAAACTCCACCAACAATCAAAAGTGAGATATGAATTGGGTCTTATTCATAATACATTTGCACACAATTTTTATTGATTTTCAGTTTCAAATTCGGCTTCATTCTGAAGAATTTTGCTATTAAAATATAGGCGCCGCCTTTTAGGGATTGATTAATTTGGTCATGCCATGTCTTCCTTGGCCTCCCTCGACTTTTTTTCCATTCACACTACTACTACCCCCAGAGAAGTAAGGTCACAGGTGGATAGCCCCAGAGAAGTAAGGTCACAGGTGGAAAGGGCTGCAGCAGTTGCAAGCTGCCTGAAAGATGTCATATGGAGAAACAGGGACATGAGGACTGACAGCAAGGTACGCATCTACAAGACCTGTGTGCGACCAATCCTCACATATGGCATTGGATCGAGGGCAGACACTGTCAAGACTAAGAGCATGCTCAGGACAACCGAGATGAAAACGCTCCGCGCTATAACTGGCAAGACCCTACGTGATCGAGTTAGGAATACAGCAATCCGAGAAATCGAAGATGTGGTCAGATGGGGACGTCAAAGACAGCGATACTGGCATGAACACGTAGAAAGGATGAGCTCAAATAGAATACCACACATAGCTCTCCATGGAATGCCAAACGGACAACGCCGACCAGGAAGACCCCCGAAACGGTGGAGAGAAATCTGGAGTTCAGCATCTCAAGAGGACCCGCCTGAAATAACAGACTCCTGAGTCTACTAAAAGGGAAGAAGAAGAATAAGACTACTTTTATATATCTTTTTAACCATTCTTCCCTTATCCATTCGTTTCATATGTCCAAACCATTTTAGTGACCCTTTATTGATTTTATTTAACACACATTCATCCGCTTTACATTCCTTTCTTACTTCATCATTAGATATTCTATCAAACATTGTTTTTTCCGCACATCCTTCTCAGTGACCTCATTTCTACGGCATTTATCCTACTTTCATTCTTCTTCTGCCAATTCCAAGCTTCACTTCCATACATAAGGGTCGGCACTAGAACTCCATTGTGCACTGCCATCTTTGCTTTAGTCGATATATTTCAAGTTTACGTCTATATTCCGAGAACAAGTTTTCTCCGATTAGTGACAGCATACATTCCTAAATAAAGCAGAAGAACAAGAAAACGAATCACTAAAAAACATTATTTAGAAAAATCCCAACATTATTAAGTGCTTAATTTGTTAAAATTATTTTACATCAATTCTATATAAAAGAAAACAATCGAAATGAAATCTCATAATTTTGTCTTTTATATCCGTTAACAAAGGAATTTGTATTTCATTTGAATGAGAAGAAGAAAGCAATGAAACAGACTGTAATAATTTCCGATAACCGAATCGTACAGAACTTGTAAAATTATCATCTTGACACTTGACATAACTTATCTCCCGTCTCATCTTCCTTCCGTGTCGCTCGCTCCCGAAGTTTCTAGCCGTATGTCACCCGGCGGCCATTTTGTCGACGAGTGCCGACATTTTGAGTAACCCATTCGAACGTTAACGCACAATTTTAGGCCCTACGTCATTCAAACTTTTTTCTCTTGGTGCCATTTTGTTTTATCCGCGTCGGAAAAGAATTTTAAATAGGAGGGAAATGCTCAAACATCAGATTGTCAAAAGAATAATTTCGTCCAATAATTAATGTTTTCAGTTTATCTCCCAAACCTGTTAAGAATTTTATGATTAAATTACTCTTATTTATACAAATAATCTTATTTGAAATGAATCCGAAATTGTTTTGAAAAATATTGTGATGTTTTTTTTCACATAACTTTTTTTGCACTTTTCATAGACATATCGGATCGCAGACGTTCTTATTTATTTAAAAATGACTAAAATGTAGTTAATGAAATAAACAATATTATTTTTTATTTTAGTTATAAAATTATATATTAATAAAAAGGAAAATTATTTTTCAGTATTTTTTTTAATATGTACATATAAAAACTATCTACATTATTTATTGATTCTTGAGCAATGATGTGAAACTTCATTTTTAATTATTAATATAAATTAAAACGTTCGTCTTCTATGGGTTTTATTATATTTGAGATGGAATGATATGTTTCACCCTTAAAGGTCATTATCAAATGTCATTTGATAATGCCTTAAATAATACAATAGTGTACCTTTGTAATACAATACAATATATAATGATTTAATAAAACAAAGATAATGTCTGGTGCAGAATTCATGTGACAGTAAAATGGCGACAGATTAGCTACCTATCACATGTCACAAGAATCAATATACGCTTTACATCGATTTGGCTCGCGCTGTAATGATGTAAAGCGCGATTCAACAAAATAATAATAATTATTATTCCCATTTCTAGGCCTCGTAATTAAAGATTAACAGATGTAGATGTACGAAAATATAATAAAGCTCCTAGAAGACGATCATTTTCATTCATATAATTTGTCTACTTTATTTATATACAAAGAACTTTATTTGTTTTAATTTTAACCGTCCGAGTTTCCACTGCCAATTTAATGTTGATTTTCTTAAAACCTATGGACCCTAATATTAAAAAAAAATTGTAATCCTCCATTGAAGTTTTCTCAATATTTCGTAAAAAAAAAAGCAAAAAATTACTTCCTTCATCCAAAAAAAAAAAATTTTTATGACTGCCCTCACCTTCATTCGTGTTAAGGTAGAATTTGTTTTGCTAATATTTACAACTTTATCAAAAGTGACAAATACTCACTCGCTGTTTTGAATGTATTATAAATTATATGTTTGGCCTTTTCTCATACGTAATAATACCGATTGTGGACGGAAACGCAGCACGCAACTTAATAATATCAGAACTGTGAAAATATTAATACTTTACCAAAAGGGACAAATATTAATACGTACTCGTTGTCTTGAACGTAATATACATTTTGCCTAGGTGCCTTTATCATACGTAAAATCTCGTAAAGTCTAGCCGCGCCGGCCGCCGCGCGGCGCTTGTCTTTACTTGCGTGTCCAGTCATTCGTATGCTATGACGCATTACATATCAGAAATCGCATGGTTCCAGAAAAAAATTAATAATGATATGTTTTTCAAATAATCCATGTATGTTATAGATATCGATCTATTCCTAATGAAATTCCCTACAAGATGACATAAATTAAATTTTGATTCATCTAGTCATATGCTTGATATTTAGATAAAGTTAGCGGTAAACTGAACTTACCACATGGGAGCAAGCGTTTTGTTTTGAACACGGTACGTATTATACATTTTGCCTAGGTGCCTTTATTATACGTAAAATTATAGCAACATACTTGCTGTCAGTTGTTCATATGCTGTCTCGTCATTCTATATCAGAAATCGCATGGTTCCAGAAAAAAATTAATAATGATATGTTTTTCAAATAATCCATGTATGTTATAGATATCGATCTATTTCTAATGAAATTCCCTACAAGATGACATAAATTAAATTTTGATTCATCGAGTCGTATGCTTGATATTTATAGATAAAGTTAGCGGTAAACTGAATTGACCACATGGGAGTTATGTGGGTACGTTAAGGGTTAATCTCCACGTAATCGCATGTTTTCTTTCATATCGAGTTTAAAGTAGATATTTCTAATTAATACATTTGTCTTCTTTATTTTTTTTTGTCAGTTTTCCTTGAGAACTTTATTCATTGGTGTCGGCAAACCGCGCCCATTTCGGGGAACCATTAATTTTCTCCTTGTTAAAAATTAATATGTACATTACCCTGCGACCTTCCTCCAAACACAAAGGTGAGACCTGGCATGGGCCCTATTTTCTTTGAGCTTGGCCTATTCTTGTTGACGAAAAATTACATAATAGGTTATGACACTGTAAACACACGGTCAGATGAGGGTAAACGCGACGTGAGAGCGTGAATATTTTAAAATGGGACGTTTTGAAATTATTAAAAATGTAATAGCGTATGAAAGTATTATATTTTATATATAAATGGCGCACTCAAAGTCATTACTGCAAATAGAAATATATCCACAGAAGCAAATATGGCAGTGCACAATGGAGTTTTAGTGCCAACCCTCATGTATGGAAGTGAAGCTTGGAGCTGGCAAAAGAAGGATGAAAGCAGGATAAACGCCATAGAAATGAGATCACTAAGAAGAATGCGCGGGAAAACGTTGTATGATAGAATACCGAACGATGAAATAAAAATGAAATGTAAGACAGATGTCTGCATCATGAATAAAATTAAAAAAGGATCCCTGAGATGGTTCGGACATATGGAACGAATGGATGAGAGTAGAATGGTTAAAAAGTTGTACACAAGCAGTGTGAGTGGGAAAAGAAGCCAAGGACGACCGAGGAAAACATGGCATGATCAAATTAACCAATTACTAAAAGGCGGCCACATTCGAAGTCGGAATAATCGACGTGCGTGCATGGTGCGATGTATGAATGTGGAGGAAGCCCGAGAGGTGTGCCAGGACAGGCCAGTGTGGCGATCCATCCTCTCTGCCTACCCCTCCGGGGAAATGGCGTGATGGTTAGTTAGTTAGTTAAGTATTATATTCTATGACAAATTAAAACTCGTGTTAGGACAGTCTCACGATTTTACTAAAATACATTTTAACGAAAGTCCATTTTAAACGTCGACCTTCGTGGCAGAGTGGTAAGAGTTCTGACTTCCATACCGAAGATCCCGGGTTTGATTCAAATCAAATCAGTTTATTTACTCAAAAGACATTACAAACAGCATAGATGTTTAAGGCATCTATTGAGTACAGGTAAGATACTATACACATATAACATAATACCAGGAACGCATTAGTGATGGTTCGACATTAGGAAGACAAGATACTTTCCAAAGTCAAGAGTATTTTTTGTTCCCTGAACGTACTTTCACTAACATGAAAGACGTCGATCTCCGAGGAGACCGCGTTCAGCAGACTAATTGCTCTTCCGATCGGTGTCACCAGAGCCAGATTCCCGGCGATGGCAGTGTGATTGTCACACTGTCTTTGGTCTGGTGTAGAATTCACGTGACAGTAAAATGGCGATAGATTGGCTACCTATCACATGTCATGAGAATCAATAAATTAGCTAAAATAAATTGTATACAGTTATTGGGTTCTAATGACCTGTTGTATACAAGGAAAAAAAATTCAAATTAAATATTAGAATAATCTATATTTTTTCAACCAATAATTGTCTTTTTTTCAACAGTGACCGGTTTATCTAGGGTATCTGGCATTAGAAGAGTTTTCGTTACAGAATTATAGACGGAGAAACCGATGGGAAGGCCAACCAGCGTACAAATATATTATAAATAAAATATTTTATTTTATTTCAGTAGCGTTAACATTATTTGTATAAATTTTTCAAACTATTGTGTATAGAAATGTAAGCCGTTATCATTTAAAATTCCATTGAACTTGAAAACATAATTAAAAGATACATTGATTCCAACATTTTAATTTAGTAAATTTTACAGAATTATTTTATTATTAAAAACTAACCATCACGCCGTCTCCCCGAAGGGGTAGGCAGAAAGAATGGACTGCCACACTTTTCTTTTCTGACATATTACTCTCGCTCCCTCAATATTCATACATCGTGTCATGCACGTGCGTCGATTTCTCTGACTCCTCACATGGCCGACATTCAATATTTGATTTATTTGATCGTGCCACGTTTTTCTCGGTCATCCTCTATTTCTGGTTCCATTTACATCATTAACATATAATTTTTTTACCATTCTTTCTTCATTCATTCTTTCCATATGTCCAAACCATCTTAATGATCCTTTCATTATTTTGTTCATGACACCATCATTCGCACCGCATTTACTTCTTATATTGTCTTTCGACACTCTATCATACACAGAGTATCCACACATTCGTCTAAGAGATCTCATTTCAACTGCATTTATTCTACTTTCATCCTTCTTTTACCAGTTCCATGCTTCGCTTCCATACATAAGGGTCGGTAGAAGAACACCATTGTGCACTGCCATTCTAGCTTTTTTGGATAGGTTTTATTATTAATAATTAAATAAAACGATGTTTTTTAACTATTTCCACTTTTGTCTTTATTTCGACAAGCAATGTGAGAATCACGCAATCATCACCGGAAATACAAACCCGGGGTCGTCGGTGTGGTAGCGATAGCTGTTGCTCCTCTGCCACGAAGGTTTTAGAATTATAGGGGTGACTTTAAAGTAACATAATATTTTTAATACAATGAAATAATCAAAGAACACTTTATTTCATATTCTATGAAAATAATCATACATTATTAGTTTATAAGCAGCTTCAATGGATTTTTTTAATGACTTTATTTCTGAGGACGCACACAAAAGGGAAGAAATGTAATACTGTCAGGACTCGGAAATTTCCCCGCACAATTTCTTCTTCGAAGAGATAATGTTACAGTAATTAAAACTTAGATATCCGCTTCTCTTTTATTATTTCTTGAACATTTTAATAAATTATAAAGCTTTTTCATCTCGGTTCGAAAGCATTATACATTTTTTTGCGTTATCATGATTCGTTTTATGTTTTTTTTTTTTTCTTTTAAAAAAAGACTAACACCAAAGATTTTAATCAATGATATTAGAATTTATTTTACAATCTTCAATGTGAGCAGAAAATAGCTCATTATTATGAAGAAGGAATCCGGTCGTGTCCAGGCTCGAACCCATGTCCCTTTGATCAGAAGCCAAGCGTTCTATCCCCTAGACCACCACCCGATTATTAAAAAATGTATTAATAAAAAAACCTGCAAAGTTTATACATTTTTATTAGCCCCGTAATACTCTGACTACATGCTGAAAAAAGTACAAGAAAACTAATTAATTAACCATAATGCCGTTTCCGCAGTTAAGTAGGTAGAGAGAACGAACCGCCACACTGCTCTATACAGACACACCTATACAACACATTGGCTTGGAGTAGACTCGAAAGTGGTTCTGTGATATGGAGTCCTCACGAGGCGAAATATTCCGATATGCTGGAGAGGGTTCAGAAAAAATTTCTGAGGTATCTCTACATGAGGAATTATAGTAGTTATCCGTGGCTCACACGCGCGTATCCCTAACAGTTTGTACATTTTAGGTACATTAATTTTTTTTAAGAGCGTAAGTGATACGGGATAGCGCAGAATGGTACAGTCACAGTGAACGTATCACGTACGTTCACATACGTAGGGCGGTTAAACCACAAAACAATTGTGTTTACTATTATAAATTAATAATGGAGTTTTACAAAACTTATACCTCAACCATCAATAATTTATTACACTATTTTATTTTCACTTGAATTCTACACCAGATCAAAGACAGTGTAACAATCAAACTGCTATCTCTGGAAATCCAACCCGTGACCTTCGGTGTGGCAATCCTAGCTCTTGCCACTCTGCCATGAAGGTCGACTTATCTTACTCACCGTATCTTCACTTCACTCACTTCAATCCCATAACTAGGTTGTATTGTGGAAATGTATACAATTGTTTATTCGGTAAAAAGCTCATATAAAAGCATTTTTCCTGAATGTTTTCTCCAACGTGAAACATTTAAAATTCAAAAAATTTAATATTATGCATTACGAGGGAGTATTTGCATTGGGACAAAGGAAAGGTATAATTTGAATGCAATCATAGCCAATAATTCAGTGCATTTCATTTTACTATAATAAAATTTATTAATTTGAGTCACGTAATGCATGCAGCGAAAAATAAAACTATTTTTTTAAGTGTATTATTCGAACATTAGGTACGTTCATTATAACAAAGGTAAGGTTATGAGATTTCGGCAAAAATACAAAATTTATGTCAGAATATAATAAAAATTGCTATGCAAAATAAATGTGAATAATTAAAACAAGTATTAAATTAATTAAAACAAGTATGAAATTAAAAACACTTTAAATCGAATCAAATCACTTTATTTCATCAACAGACATTACAAAATTTATTTTTAAGGCATCTATTGAGAACAGGTAAAATAATATATTATGTATAGTATACTACCAGAAACGCATAAGAAATGGTTCAACATTAGGAAGACAGGATACTCTCCAGAATTAAGAGTATTTGCCTTCTGAACGTACTTTCACTAACATGAAAGATGTCGATCTCCGAGGAGACCGCGTTCAGCAGACTAATTGCTCTTCCCACCGGTGTCACCAGAGGCAGATTGGTTCTGGCGGCCGGTAGGTAGGTTTAATTTTGTTTTTACCAATTTTTTTATTATTATATCGAACCAACCGGTTTCACTCGCACCGGAACATTGTCGGGGTTACAAAAACAAAAGAAAGTGGTGTGAAAACAAAATAAATGTATATTCAATTAGTTTTAATAATGCTTTACCACAAATTTAGTGATTTATACAAAAGTAATTATTAAATAATTATTGCGAATGAAAACGGTCTGTTTTGAGAAGTCTTATTTTATATGTATTTTATGGAAATTACACGTTTTGCCTAGCTTAGGCATTTTCAAGTATTAAAAAATGCCTTTGCGTTTGTTTTAAATATTTGCAATGACACTATTATATACATATTTACAACACATTCTTCTAAGAAATCTCATTCCTACTGTATGTATTCTACATGCATACTTATTTTTCCAGTTCCATGCTTCACTTGCATACATATCGGTACAATAAATATAAGAACAGGTAGTGAAAGTTGTTTTAATTCAGTTTGGTTCAGTTTGTGAATGCCCTCGCAAGGCGAAACAAATTTGTCACAATTTATACAATTTATATAAATTAAATCTATGTAAAACCACTAAATAATCGTGTTTACTATTATAAATTAAGTGTAGTCATATCTATTCTAATATGAATCCACTATACAAAGAAGAGTGAAAATTGTTTTCAAATATTTGTTTTAGATTTGAAACCATGTCGCGTGAATAGTAAACTGTTCAAATTGTTATATAACTTGTCAAATCACCATTTATTTGTCTGTATTCGGTAGCATGTTCGTTCAACGCACTTTGACAGCATTTCTGATACAAAAACCAGACGTCTGCTGTAATCTGTTCACAAATTATTTGATCACAGATAAAAATAAACAGTTTTCTAGGCACGGTAAGCCATGTTCAATCTGATAGGCCATTAAACGTAATAGTCATGCAATCACCGATCACGTGACTTGATACATTAGCCTTCAGCCGTATCGTAGATATGCCTTCTCAGGGGATCTTTTACGTTGTTACATCATAAATTTACGTGATATCCTCTTTCAGTTAAACAAACATCGATTTTTTAATACTTTATGTCGTTATTATGGTGATGAAGGCATTATAATATTATCTTATATCGCATAGTACTGACAAAATAAAGATGAAAGTAGAATAAATGCAGTAGAAATAATTAATACGAATGAAAACGTTAGTTTTTTTAATAGGATTAATTATATCTCAATAGAGACGAAGATCTTAATTGTTTTCTGGAAACAGAATATGGTGGCCGAGGCGCTTACAGGACTTATGACCTGTCATTGGTTGGGTTGAGCGATCGCTTTATGTATAACAACATTCCCCATTACGCCCTTCTAACGAGCACCAAGTCTGACAATTTTTTTTATTTAAATTTTTTTTTTCATTTTTCCTACTTTCATCCTTCTTCTGCTTCTCTTTCATACATAAGGGTCCGCACTAGAACTCAATTGTGCACTGACATATTTGGTTTAGTCGACATAATGTATATTTGAGGTAATGACTTTGAGTGCACCATTTTTTGTTTCCAGCTCCAATCCTTCTTTCGATATGTTTCTTCATTTTTCCATCTCTTGTTAACATGTTCCCAGATATCACGAACGTACAATTTTTTTTTTTTGGAAATTAAATTTCAGCCTATTTCGCATCATTCGTTTTATAAAATAATCGATTCTGTATGAATCTGTGTAATTTTCATATATATTTTTTAGATAAATTAACCATCAAATAGTACATATTTACTATTGTTTTTGAACTAGTTCAAGAAAAATAATTAAATAAAACGATATTTTTTAACTACTAACACTTTAGTCTTTATTTCGACAGCGACATCGACAGATCGGCGAAACCAGTCGCTTTCGAAAAAAAGACAAAAGTGGAAATAGTTAAAAAAACATCGTTTTGAGCTTCCATCAAGGTTTTTCAGTAAAATCTTTTGATTAGTTTAAGCTTGTTGGATTTTTGTTAAACACTATAAAGTATTATCTGTACAGTCATTATATTTTTTGCATAAATTTTACCCAATTCGCAAAAGAAAATACGTTATCTAGTATGACCTCTATTATTCTTAGCTGTTAAAATAGTTTTTTGCAATGGAGCATGACAGATTGGTGGTTTACGCTTAATTTATTATTCATAAAATATAAAGCTTGGCTCTCACTGGATTTTTAACTTAACAGCTTCAAATTATTTTACGTCTAGACTGCACTCTCAATGATTATACGTTTAACGTCTCTCCTGCTGCTTTAGATATTTTTCTAGAAATATATCTCTCACTTCTATGCGGCTCGCGACACTCCACTGTAGATAAGTGTGTTTTAGAGAAACGATTTAAGACAAATTGGCCAATTTACTGATAACATTTTAGCGCACAAACGTAAATTCCATCCATAATCTCGAATTAAAAGTATTTTCTTCAATAAAATTAAGAAACGTTAACAAATTAAATAGAAAGTGTTTATATATTTATTACTTACTTACTTATTAACCCAGCTTAGTCCAATTCTTGTTTTTCAATTGGACTAAGCTGGGCAGCTTTCGGAAACATGAGTTACATCCTTAAAAACCAGAAAATACCTATCAACCTGATACGAAATGTCTATGAAGCCTGCGTTTTGCCAGTTGGTACTTATGGTCTTGAAACTGTAACACTGTCCAAACAAAGCGCCGAGAAACTACGAATGACCCAAAGAGCCATGGAAAAAAACATGTTAGGAATAAACCTAAGAGACAGAGTCAGAAACGATACGGTGAAAGAAAAAACAAATGTCACTGACATCATCCACCGGGTGGTGACTCTAAAATGGCAATGGGCAGGTCACGTAGCCAGAAGTTCAGATGAAAAGTGGACAAGAAGACTGCTGACTTGGAGACCGTGGACGGCAAAGAAATTTGCTGGGCGACCCCAACATTCATAAGCCATGTACTTGGTAAATGATCAATAAATAAATAAATACATAGTGTCATGCACGTACGTCGATTTTTCCGATTCCTCGTCCGACATTCAATATTTTATTTTTTGACCGTAGTACGTTTTCCTCGGTCTACATTTATTTCTAGTTCCATTCGCATCGTTAACTTGGGCTTTTTTTAACATTGTTTCTTCATTCGTTATTTCCATGTGTCCAAACTATCTTAATGAACCCTTCATTATTTTGTTCATAACACTTTCATTCGCACCGTATTCAGTTCTTATATTTTCATTCGACACTCTATCATACACAGAATTTTAAAACATTAGCCTAAAAGATCTCATTTCTACTGCATTTATCCTACTTTCATCCTTATTTTGCCATTACCATCCTTCGCTTTAGTACATAACGGTCGGTACGAGAAGACTATATGTGCACTGCCAATATTTATAAATTTATAAAAACATAAAAGATAAAAGATTGTAACCACGAAATGGTAAATATAATATGCCAACCAGTTTCACCTGCACCCAAGCTTCATCAGGGCAATATGAAAACTTAATAAAATTACAGGTTTACAAGAATAAAAAGGCTGTGGTGTTCAAATGGGCATTTTAGCAGCTTTTGTTTCAAATATGACTCTTATGTATGAAATCGAAGCATGGAACTGGCAAAAGAAGAATGAAACTAGAATAAATGCAATTAAAATTAGATCTCTTAGACGCATTTATAGTATGATAGAGTCTCAAATGAAAATATAAGAAGTGAATTCGGTGCGAATGATAGTGTTATGAACAAAATAATGAAAGGATCATTAAGATTGGTTTGGACACATGGAAAGAATAAATAAAGAAAGAATAGTAAAAATTATATATGTTAACGATGTAAATGGAATTAGAAATAGAGGAAGACAGAGGAAAATCAAATATTGAATGTCAGCCAGGTGAGGAGTCAGAGAAATCGACGCGCGTGCATGACACGATGTATGAATGTTGAAGAAGCGAGAGAAATATGTCAGGAAAGAAAAGTGTGGCAGTCCATTCTTTCTGCCTACCCCTTCGGGGAGAAGGCGTGTTGGTTAGTTAGTAAGTTTTTTTTTAGTTTTGTTTAAAATATCTAACCACAAAGTGAGTGTTTATATAGTCGATCAAGTTATTTTTTTCTAACTATTTTTTTACATTCTGACTAGATCATCTTAAATCATTTACTAGATCATCTCAACCAGGCGATGGTAGCAAGCTGCTGAAATCTGTCTGAACTATAATATAAGTATGACAACCTTCGTGGCAGAGTGGTATAAGCTCTGATTCCCATTCCGAAGGTTCTGGGTTCGATTCCCGGCGATGGCAGTGTGATTGTCACACTGTCTTTGGTCTGGTGTAGAATTCTCGTGACAATAAAATGGCGATAGATTGGCTACCTGTCACATGTCACGAGAATCAATATATCAGCTTAAAAACCAATTGTATACTGTAATTGGGTTCAAGCGACCTGTTGTATACCTAAAAAAAAAAAAAAAAAGTATAAAATAGAATTAACATTAAGAGATACAAAGCGAGTACTTTAGGAACTTACTTACTTCGGATAACGTTGCAACTTTTGAAGAGTGTTGTCTTCTTTATTCCAAGCTCTTTGATCTTCCGCCCTTTGATCCTAGAAGTATTTTTTCCTGGCTCAGCCAAATGTGGTATATGCCTTCCTTGTTCTTAGAGGTCTTGCTACTTTCGATCCTGTTACGTACAAATTCTTGAATGCGGTACTGCAAGAACACAGATTTTTTTTGTTTGCAAAATACTTGTTATTTTAAGATAAACGAAATATTATAATATTTAAAATAAAAAATCATATAAGAACTCGCACAAAATCGCTCAAACAATGGGGAATTACAATTAATTAGTACTTTATGGAAGAATTATTTTTACAATTTTAACTACTTAAATGGTTGCAGTAAAATAGGCATTAAGTACAAAAAAATACAAAAAACTCAGTATGCAGTTTCGTTCTATATTTATTTATTATTATGATGATTTGTATTTTAAGTGCGCCGTTTTGTAAAATCAATTTCTCCAAGGGCGCACTAGGAAATGACTGACCGAACAGTGCAGTCTTCAGATGTTTCTTAAATTTAACGTCACTATCCTCATACTTAATACTAACATGGAGGCTATTCCACGCCAACGGACCCGCAACGCTGAAAGCACGATCATAGAAACATGCTTTATTGGCTCTGACTGGAATCGCTATGTTGTTTGCACTTGTTTCTACTGATCGGAGTGAACGTTGCCTCTCCGTTGGCATGGGCGTCACGCAGAGGTCCGATATATACGCTGGCGCTCTCTGGTGTCGAGCCTTAAACACTGTCAAACACAATTTATATTTTACTCGCTCTCGGATTTTAAGCCAATGAAGATTCTTCAGGAGCGGCGTGATATGACAGTATTTTTGTTGCCCCATAATCAATCGGGCAGCAGCATTAAATACGCTTTGTATTCTGCTTAATTGATTATTTGGCAAGCCAGCGTACATTCCGTTGCAATAATCTAACCGTGACACTACAAAAGAATTTACGAGGGTCCTAGCTTAACAGGTAAACATCTCCGTATGTGCTTTAGCTGTCTCAGTTGGAAGAAACCAGACTTAACAAGCCCTGATATGTGCGTATTGTAAGACAGATTGCCATCTAAATGAACACCTAGAAACTTTAAACTCTTTGAAGGAGATATTTCTATCCCTCCTATTTTCAAAGCGTCAGAATCTAGAGGCCACCCACATGAGTTCTGTTTTTGTGGGATTTATTTTAAGTTTATTCTCGGCCATCCATTCTGAAACTCGGTCAATACATCGCACAGTATCAGCCCTTGTTTTGTCTTTCTCGTCAAATGTCAAAACTGCATGTCTAGTTTTTTTGTATTTGTTTTAGTGCTTATTTTACTTCAACCATTCAATTGTATGAAAATAATTTCGAAACTCAGGGTGCAAAAAATCGTGGGATTAGTAAATACATTCATGCATTCACCAAATTGAAATGTGCTTGACACGTTGAATAAATGCACGGAAACTCATATTGTCAACATACTACTTTAGTAGATACTGTTTTGATTTATAATAAAGCATTGTTATAACTAACTAACTAACTAACCATCACGCCGTCTCCCCGAAGGGGTAGGCAGAAAGAATGGACTGCCACACCTTTCTTTCCTGACATATTTCTCTCGCTTCCTCAACATTCATACATCGTGTCATGCACGCGCGTCGTTTCTCTGACTCCTCACATGGCCGACATTCAATATTTGATTTATTTGATCGTGCCACGTTTTCCTTGGTCTTCCTCTATTTCTGGTGCCATTTACATCATTAACATATAATTTTTTTACCATTCTTTCTTCATTCATTCTTTCCATATGTCCAAACCATCTTAATGATCCTTTCATTATTTTGTTCATGACACCATCATTCGCACCGCATTCACTTCTTATATTTTCATTCGACACTCTATCATACACAGAATATCCACACATACGTCTAAGAGATCTCATTTCTACTGCATTTATTCTACTTTCATCCTTCCTTTGCCAGTTCCATGCTTCGCTTCCATACATAAGGGTCGGTAGAAGAACACCATTGTGCACTGCCATTCTAGCTTTTTTGATAGGTTTTTGTTTGCGATGACAACTTTAAGTGCACCATTCACTTTGTTACCTGCCCCAACCCTTCTTTCAATATCCCTCTCCACTCTCCCATCTCTTGTAAACATACTACCTAAATACACAAACTCAACTACTTGCTCCAAATTTTCACCATTCACGCTAATGTTGCACACTGTCATGGTTTCTTCCTTTTCAAAAATCATTACCTTGGACTTATTAACATTCATCATCAGATCATTTCGCATGCATATCTCATACATACAATTCACCAGGACTTGTAGTGCATGCTCGTTCTCAGCAAGTAGGACATACCTCATACAAGAGACAGCTTACTGACAATCCGCTCATTTTGGCACCTACATCTAACCCTTTCAGCTCTTTCATACAATTGTCCATATACAGATTAAATAACCATTACGCAACCTTGTTTGACACCTTTATTGATATCAAACCAGGCTGTGAGATCTCCATTTACTCTGTCACTGGTAGTGCTTTCCGTGTATAGCGACTTAATTGCCGTGATCAGTTTTTACTTATTCCATATTCAGGCAATATTTTCCACAACTTTTTTTCTATTAACGTAATCATATGCTTTTTGTAAGTCGATAAACGCACAGAAAAGTTTGCGATTTTTGGCCAGAAATTTCTCTGTCAATGTACGAAGTCCAAAAATTTGATCCATACATCCTCTGCCATTCATAAAGGCACCTTGCACATCCCAAACTTTGTCACTCGTCAATTTTCTAACTCTTTCTATTAAAATTCTGCCATAGACTTTACCAACGACACTCAAAAGACTAATAGCTCTGTGGTTTCCACATTCCATACGCGATCCTTTTCCTTTGTACAGGGGCATAATTACTGCTCTCCTCCAGTCTAGCGGCGTATATCCCTTCTCCAAGCACTGGTTAAATAACTTACATAACCATGTAGAAACCACTTCGCCACCGCTTTTAATAAAGTCTATGGCAATACAATCAAACCCAACAGCTTTTCCACTTTTCATTGCACTCACGGATCTTTTCATCTCATTCGTACTTATTTTTCAATATTATCATTCATAGGTCCCGCACTCGCACTAGCTGTCATATTTTCGATCACGCTTGTATCACCACCATACATCTCCTTAAAATATTCCATCCATCTTTCTTGTATGATCTTACTCTCCGTTAACATTCTTCCCTCGTTGTCTAAAATTGCTTTCACACATCCACTATCAGGAGGATTTCCGGGCTTTTTTTACTTCTTTCCAAAACATTTTTAAATTTGCTTGGAAGTTGTTTGTCATTTTGAGCCCTTCTTCCTCCTTCAGCTTTTCTTTCCGCGCTTTCACTACCGACTTCACTCTCTTCTTGCATACCTTATACAAATCTTTTGCTTTTTCATACTTAACTCTGTCATTCTTATTTATCGACAACATATTCAACCAAGCATCTTTCTTCTCTTTAACAGCAATCTTTACATCATCATTCCACCATGCATCCCCTTTCCTTCTTCCTTGTACACACACACCACACGATTCTTTCGCTGATTCACACAAACTCTCCTTCAAGTATTTCCAGGTCTCGTCAATACTCAACTCAATTACATCCCGCTCACTCAATCTATCTTTCACTTTTCTTACGAAATTATTTCTTACGTCATTGTTTTGCAGTTTTTCAACTTTGACTCTAGTCGGTGCGGCTACTGTTTTGCTTCTTCTGGTTCGCCATCCCCGGAATAAGATCACTTTTGCCACTACTAAAAATGATCCGTTTCCAGTTCGGCTCCCCTGAAGAACCTTGAATCAACAGTATCCGCCCGTAATCTAGAGTCTACAATGACGTAATCTATAATGGACCTTTCAAATCCTCTTTCCCAAGTATAGAGATGGATTCTCTTATGATCGAAGATGGTATTTGATACAAAGAGACCCCATTCTATACACAATTCAAGCAGTCTCCTTCCATTATCGTTTATTCGTCTATCACCAAACGTACCCAGACATTCCTCGTACCCACTCCTACGGATTCCCACCCAACCGTTCATATCACCTGCTATTATCAATCTTTCGTTTTCACTCTTACACACCAATGTCTCTCTCACTTTGTCCCAAAACTCATCTTTACTCGCCTCATTTTCCTTGTTACCAGGGGCGTATCCAATTAAAAGGAAAACTCTTGTTAACCCGATCTTGAAGCGAATCCACATGAGTCTTGGGCTTACACATTTATAACCTTTCATACATTCTACCATCCTTGGAGCTAGCACCGCCGCCACGCCTTGGCATGCTCTGTGGTCATTCGGCACACCCGACCACAGAACAAGCTTATCCGCATGCTCCAAGGAACCACACTCTTTCATCATACATTCAGTCACACATAAAACATAAAACATAAAAATATATGTATATATGTATATATGTATATATGTATATTTGTATATATGTATATATGTATATATGTATATATGTATATATGTATATATGTATATATGTATATATATGTATATATGTATATATATGTATATATATGTATATATATATATATATATATATATATATATATATATATATATATATATATATATATATATATACTGCTGCTATATATATATATATATATATATATATATATAATAACATGCTGCTCATATGCCGCCATATATAACCCTTAACTGCTGCTATATACTCTCATATATATATATATATATATATATATATATATATATATATATATGCTCTATATATATATATATATATATATATATATATATATATACTCACATATATATATATATATATATATATATATATATATATACTCTATATATATATATATATATATATATATATTAAGCGTGACCACATAATATCACTGTATTAAATAAAGTAATTTTTATATAATAATACGTTTGAAAATCCCTGCTTTCTAGAATTTTTTTTATTTTTTATGTGAACGACATAATTTGCTTTGCTTACCAAATTAATCGGGAAACAAGCGCGTTGTTGTCTGACATGTCATTCCCGTAAAATATTATAAAACTTATAGAAAACAGACATTTTCATTCATGTAATTTTTTTAGTATGGAATTTTTATTCATTCAAGACATACTAAATAATTTTTAATGCATATTTTAATTTTTATATATAATTTATTAAAACGTTTCATATACTAAACTGCATCAATTATGTTTTCTAATATCTTTCTAAAAACATTCTGACTAAGTGTACTAGGACAGTTTGTTTTCCACGTTATATCAACTATTTTCTAGTATTTATTGTCATGTATTTATCTTTCTATCGAACATACCAGGAATAGCTGTTAGGAACTGAACCTCCATATGCCAAGTTTAAGTCCAAGACAACATGTTAATGTGTACACTTGAATATTATTTGGTATGTTTTTGTAGCTACGCAATAAAACAAGTTTATTCTTTGAAATTGCTCACCGATACTAAATCCTGTTAAAAGGATATCGTCAGTTGTCCAGTCAAGAACTGGAATTCCATACAAAGTTGTTTGACTTCAGGATAACTAATTTAAATATTCTACATTATACGGCGACCTTAACAGGGACGAATCGGTAGTTCGCATTAGCGATGGGGAAAATCAAACGGTTTAAACATTTTCGATTTTTTTACGACAAATATATCGCACCTATAAAATATAATAAGAGTTCTGTATAACAGAAGTTCTCATCTACATTTATATTTAGTTAACTAACTTACCATCACGCCGTCTCTCCGAAGGGGCAGGCAGAATGAATGGACTGTCACACTTTTCTTTACTGACATATTTCTCTCGCTTCCTCAACATTTATACATCTGACAGGCGCGTCGATTTCTCTGACTCCTCACGTGAAAATATAGTATTAACGCAGTTTAGTATATTCTCCTAATTAGTTTATATTTTTATATTCATTTTTGTTCAATAAACCACAAATATGACTAACTAACAAACTAACTAAACATCACGCCGTTTCTCCGGAAAGGTAGGCAGAGAGGATGAACCGCCACACTTTTCTATCCTGACATAACTCTCGAGTCTTTTATACATCCACACATCGTGATATGCACGCTCGTCGATTGTTCCTAATAACTGATTAATTTGGTCATGCCATTCCTTCCATGGCCTTCCTCGACTTTTTTTTCATTCCCAATATTTGTTTTCATATTTTTAACCATTATTAAATCATCCATTCATTCCATATGTACAAACCATATTAGTGATCCTTTCTTATTTTTATTTAGAACCCATTCATCCGCCATAAATTCCTTTCTTACTTCAACCCATTCTTCTAAGTGACGTCATTTCTACGGTATTTACCCTACCTTCATCTTTCTTCTCCCATCTTCAAGCTTCACTTCCATAAATAATTCCACCCAAATATGATGTATTTTTTATTAAAAATACGTACAAAAATCATTTTTTTTATGATTAAAAACATTGTTTCATCCAATTTTGAGATTTTTTTATCGATATGTTAGAAGATTGTACACCTTCAGCATCGGGAAAACGAAATAACGAAGTTTGTATCGTTCTTCCGATATAAATGATATAAACTGAGTTTCCCGATGACGAAAGTGTGAAACCTTTGAAACATCGCGAAAACTTAATCATAAAAGTAGAAAATAACAGTGTTTTAAATTCATAAAAAAATTCGTCATAACGAAATTACAAAGTGTTAACGCCTTAAGTTTATCAAAATGTAAATAAAGTAAGTTTAAAATATTCAACAATCGAGTGATTTTTTAAGACTTTCTCATCACTTTTATTTGAATTTTTATTACATTTTATGGAAGTGACAAGTTTCGTATTGCTGAGGCGTTAGTTATGTGAATGATAATAATTCAGTATGGCAAAATATTATTTCATTCTCATAATAATATGTTATAATGTACTAAAATTTCTAGAAGCCGGACGTTTTTATCAATCAAATCAAATCAGATTATTTTCTCCAAATATATTACAAACAACAATCATAGATTATGGGGGTTGACCCATGTGAAGGATTTAAAATATCGATTTTTTCTTTCTTTCATAAATTGCTTCCTTAATATGTCTATAATACGGTGGTAAAGTGATTTTTTAAACTTCGAAGTCGTTATAAAGATACAGCGATTAGAAGAAACTGTTCGGAGCTCTGAGTTGGCAGTCGAAGGCTGGGCCTGTTGCGTATAGCCGGCTGAGACCCTTTTATACAAATACTAAAAATGCTCAAAAAACAGGCCGTCACATGGCATCTATTGAAAACAGGTTAAATATAATATATAATACCAGGAACGCATGAGAGATGGTTCGACTTTAGGAATACAAAATACTCTCCAAAGACCTAAATTCATACTCTCTTAACTAGCTAGTATGCACATCTACTCTTCTATTGCATCATATTTGGGTCATGTGCTAAGGGGAGAAAAATACCACATCATTCGATAGATATTAATGGGTAAAGTGAAGGGACGTCGGGGAATTTGTAGAAGGCAGCTGTTCTGGTCGTGGAACATAAAAGAGTGGACAGGAATTACAAGAGTTCAGAACTTGTTCCAAATGGCGCAGGACAGAGATGCCTTTGCTGCAGTGATCGCCAACGTTGAGAGTACCTGACACGGCACCGAAAGAAGAAGATTTATTATTTTCGTATAAAAATAATGGATAGCGTGACTGCTGAATCATCTCCGTTCGCCTCATATGTAGCATTTAGAAAATACAATTAAAATCGATTTCAATCGAAATTATTATCATGTTCCCATCACTAGTTTGCATACCATCACGATCCCGACGAACTGAAACAACTGCGGGATATAATAAAATGGCTGTAAAACCAAATTGTTAGTAAGTCACCAGTTTGTTTAGGACATGCCTTAAAATAAATAAAAATGAACGCGTATTCAGTTTTATGGGGCTGCCTTAGAATTATTGATAGTCTATTCTAGGTTTCGGATTATATTGAAATTCGCATATCTAAAAAGCAATATTAGACATAACAGCTATACAACAACAACAAAACCATTACGCGTTTCTCCGCAGGGGTAGGCAGAGAGAACAGACCGCCACACTACTCTATCCTGACACCTCTCTACATTCCTCTACATTCATACGAGTCATACACGCACGTCGATCCTTCCGACTTCTAACATAACCAACTTTTAAAATTTGATTAATTTGGTTATGCCATATTTCCCTCGGTCTACTTCGACTCCGTACTCCATTTATTTCATTAACGTATACATTCTTAACCATTCTTTCTCCACACATGCGCTCCATATGTCCGAACCAATGCAGCGATCATTTCATAATTTTGTATAATTTCTATAAACCTTCTTCCGCTCTACATTCTTTTCTTATAACAGCATTTGAAAATCTGTCGTACATCGTTCAATCACACATACGTTTTAGGGACCTCATCTCTACCGCATTTATTCTGCTCTCATCCTTCTTCGGCCAATAACTAACTAACCATCACGCAGTCTCTCCGAAGGGGTAGGCAGAAAGGATGGACTGCCACACGTTATCGATGCGGCAATCCATCCTTCTCTTTTCGCCCCCGCGGGAGACAAGGTGTGATGGGTTGCGAACCTTACCAATAGGCATTTCCCACTCCTACAATATTTGTGTAAAAATATTTTTATTTTAAAAATAAAATGCTTATTGTATTGTATATTTTAACGACATTTATTGTAGTTAATAAAATCAACGAGATTTTTGTGGTTGCATTTGACTAGTTTTTTATATTAGCTTGTATTTTTGAGACGCGTAGTATTGCGTCTAAATGTAAATCCGATAACGGAAAACAGTGTTTGTTTTTTCGATAATTAAAAATTGAAAAAGTAATCGTATGATATCGTCCGTCACGTGCGGCCAGAATCTTGCGGGCCGTACCAAGACGCCTCGCGTGCCGCATACGGCCCGCGGGCCGCTGGTTGCCGACCCATGGCCTCAACGAATTCTTGAACCAGGAATATGAGAGAATTGTAACGACATTAGGATTAAGTGACATTTCTCCACAGTTTTTACAGTTACTCTCAATATATTTCACAGATTATTACCAACATACACATCAAGTATGGAAGCGAAGCATGGAACTGGCAAAAGAAGGATGAAAGTAGAATAAATGCAGTAGAAATGAGATCTCTTAGACGAATGTGTGGATACTCTGTGTATGATAGAGTGTCGAATGAAAATATAAGAAGTGAATGCGGTGCGAATGATGGTGTTATGAACAAAATAATTAAAGGATCATTAAGATGATTTGGACATACGGAAAGAATGAATGAAGAAAGAATGGTAAAAAAATTATATGTCAATGATGTAAATGGAACCAGAAATAGAGGAAGACCGAGGAAAACGTGGCACGATCAAATAAATCAAATATTGAATGTCGGCCATGTGGGGAGTCAGAGAAATCGACGCGTATGCATAACACGATGTATGAATGTTTTTTTTTATTTATTTTATTTATTTATTTATACATTATACACAAATGAGACATTACAAACGATAAAACATTTAGGCGACTCATTTGAACACAAAACGGTATTACAAAGATAAAATAAAACAAAACAACATGAATCCAAATATGTCGACGTCAGTCAATGTTGAAGAAGCGAGAGAAATATGTCAGGAAAGAAAAGTGTGGAAGTCCATTCTTTCTGCCTACCCCTTCGGGGAGACGGCGTGATGGTTAGTTAGTTAGTTAGTTAATTACACATCAAGTATAATAACGCTATCTAAATTTTACATTTAGTATTAATTACCTTTTCTATGCTCTCGTGAAAAATTGCCAATTATGCAGATCTACTATTCATTATTCCCCAGAAGTCTGCAATTTAGATTACTCAAACATTTATTTCTCGGTCGACAAATATTGTTAAGAAAAGATAGTCTTTGCTCCGCTCAGAAAGTGTGTAAGTAATTATGGATATGCAAAATAAACAGTGCCGGTTTAACAACATTTGGCACCTAAACTTATACTATCAATGCAATTTTTATCACCTGCGAAAGCAGACAAAATAAAATCCTTTTTTTTTAATTCACACTCTTATTATTTAGGGGCAGGTTTCAATTCATCCACATATTAATAGTTCAAATTATAATCTATTCCTTAATGCTGTAATTCTTTGATGGGGTATTTTAGGTATGCGCTCCCAGGATCAACGGTATTCAATTGATATAAATATAATACAAATTCAGTTTTATAAACAAGAAGTTTTTTGACGACCTTCGTGGCAGAGTGGTTACGATCTCTGACTTCCATGCCGAAGGTCCTGGGTTCGATTCCCGGCGATGGCAGTGTGATTGTCACACTGTCTTTGGTCTGGTGTAGAATTCACGTGACAATAAAATGGCGATAGATTGGCTACCTATCACATGTCACAAGAATCAATATAATAGCTAAAAATATAAAAAAAATGTATACAGTAATTGGGTCGAAACGACCTGTTGTGTACATAAAAAAAAAAAAATAATAAAATAAATGAGGTTATAATGCTTCCATCATACACCATTCAAAGTCATATTTAAAAATTTTGCAGAGTTAAAAATAATATACTTTAAAATATATCGCTCTCCTGATGACTCCTGTCATGAAAAATAAAATAATTTGAAAGAAACTAAACATTTTTTATTTAAGACTTGGACTTGGATCTTCTGGCTTACAGAGGTTCAGCTCTAATGGCTATTCCTTTTACGTCTGTAGGAAACATTGTTGGAATGTGATTTGGTAGTTGTTTTATGATGGGGCAAAATGTATGGCCCGGAGTGTCCCTCCGAAAAAGGATTTATGGTTTATGATAAAGTCTTACATTATTGTCAAGGAATGGAAGACCAGTGAGGGTTGGGATTATATTTATAAAAATCTGAGAATAAGAGGAGCAGTGCCTGGATGGAGTTGTGGTAGGAGATAGCATCCTGCGTGAGACCATTTTGTTTGGCGGAGTACGTAAGATAATCAAATGATTTTACTGAAGTCTCTTCATTCTCTATCATTATATCATACATTTAATAATTAAGAAGAAAGAAATATAATAATTAATACGAATGAAGACGTCTGTTTTCTGGAAGTTTTATTATAGTTTATGGGAATAAAATGTTTCAAATTTCTAAGGCATTATCAAATGTCTGCACTTGATAATACATTTGATAATGTCTTCGAAAGGCGAAACATGTCATTCCGATAAATTATAATAAAACTAGTAGAAAACAGATGTTTGCATTCGTTTTATATATATCCGATAATATTATAATTAATTAATATGATAACGATGTACAAAAGAATCTCAAATGCTGATATCAATATTAGAAAGGAATGTAGAGCGAAATAAGGTATTATGAACAAAATTACGAAAGGATCGCTGCGTTGGTTCGGATAATATGGAGCGCATGTGTGAAGAAAGAATGGTTAAAAAAGAATACGTTAACGATGTAAATGGAGTACGGAGTCGAGGTAGACCGAGGAAAGCATGGCATGACTAAATTAATAAAATTTCAAAGGTTGGTCATGTCAGAAGCCGGAAAAATCGACGTGCGTGTATGACTCGCTGTATGAATGTGGAGGAAGCTAGAGAGGTATGTCAGGATAGAGTAGTGTGGCGGTCCATTCTCTCAGCCTACCACTGCGGGAAACGGCGTGATGGTTTGTTGTTGTTGTTGTTGATAAAATTTAATTTTGTTTTAAATAATTAAAATAATTATGGTTTGATTAACGATTTATTTAAATTCATTGGGTTTCCGGCCCTGTTCACGTAAAAATAATAATGTGGGTCAACCTGGGAATAAATTCACTCTTTCTGCTAACTGAGTAATTTGGCTTCATAAATCTTGAAAAAGCACTTTGATATGCCGCCATTATAAATACATAATTCAATAAATAATAATTGAAGAATAATTTAGCGATATAGTTCATGTATTATGCATGTGTTTGTAAAACAAAAGTTAATTAAATTATCTTTTCATTTTTACTTCAATTGTTTCACACTATTCCGTTATCAACAACATTGATACGAAATCTGGAAAAGTGCGGGAAGTGACTGGATGCAAATATCCCAAGATCCAACATAATGGAAAGTAAGACAGGACACCAACGCCAAGGAATGGATGGCTAGAACGAGCTGAATAAGAAGAAAAACATTGTCCTAATAGTTGAGAATAGTAGGTATAAAGTTTAATGGACCGATAGGGTCAGTAATGATGACGTACTACAGAGAGTTTAAGCCAATAGAGAGCTGTTGTCGAGTGCAAAGGTTAGAAAGGTCTCATATTTGGATAATGTGCTAAGGGTAGAAAAATAACATCTCCTTCGACTGATATTAATGGGTAAAATAGAGGGACGTCGGATTCTGTTCCAAGAAGCGTAGGACAGAGATGCCTTTGCTGCAGTGATCAATGTTGGGGGGACCTGACGGCACCGGAAGATGAAGATAATGTTTAATAATTTTTAGATTCCATATACGAGTTTATATTATACTATTATATATCGTAAAGGTATATACTATAGCTAGAATGGCAATGCACAATGGTGTTCATGGGCCGAATCTTTTATATAGAAGTGAAGCATGGAACTGGGAAAAGAAGGAAGAAATTAAAACAAATGCACAATAAATGAGATGCCTTAGACGTACGAGTATACGAGTATGTGGAAAATCTATGTATGTATAGTGTCAAATGTAAATATAAGAAGATATTGCTGTGCGAATGAATATATTATACGAGTATTAGGGTATATGAATATACTCGTACATCAGATATAAAGAATAACTTTTATTCAAGGAACTGGTGTCCATCTTTTAAACGTAGTCCGTAACATACGATAGAGACAAAACATTTCAAAAGATGTATTTAAAAAAAAATATTTTTCTTGGTTTTAAATTTATTTATGTAATTAAAATTTCCAATACGAATTTTCTAATTAACTAATTCATA